>BLBF01000019.1:43768469-43799346 GCA_015471245.1 Laticauda colubrina
TGCCTGCCTGAAAGCCTTACTGCAAGCCTTGCTGCAAGCCTTGCTGCCAGCCTTGCTGCCAGCCTCCCTGCCAGCCTTGCTGTCTGCCTGCATGCCAGCCTTACTGCCAGCCTCCCAGCCAGCCTTGCTGTCTGTCTGCCTGCCTGCCAGGCTTGCTGCAAGCCTGCCTTCCAGCCTCCCTGCAAGCCAGCATGCCTGCCAGCCTTGGTTCCTGCCTGCCAGACTTGGTGCCAGCCTGCCTGCATGCCTGGCTGCCAGCCTTCCTGCCAGCCTTGGTGCCAGCCTGGCTGCCAGCCTTCCTGCCAGCCTTGGTGCCTGCCTTCCTGCCAGCCTTGGTTCCTGCCTGCCTGGCAGCCTTCCTGCCAGCCTTGGTTCCTGCCTGCCTGGCAGCCTTCCTGCCAGCCTTGGTGCCAGCCTTCCTGCCAGCCTTAGTGCCTGCCTGCCTGCCAGCCTTGGTGCCAGCCTTCCTGCCAGCCTTGGTGCCTGCCTGCCTGCAAGCCTTGGTGCATGCCTGCCTGCAAGCCTTGGTGCCAGCTTTCCTGCCAGCCTTGGTGCCTGCCTGCCTGCAAGCCTTGGTGCATGCCTCCCTGCCAGCCTTCCTGCCAGCCTTCCTGCCAGTCTTGGTGCCTGCCTGCCTGCCAGCCTTCCTGCAAGCCTTGGTGCCTGCCAGCCACCCTGCCAGCCAGCAACCCCACAACCATGGGGAAGAACAGAAAGCCTCAACCATCTGCTGCCAGCCCTGGCAAGAGGGACAGGGCTACCATCCCGCCCCCTGGCCCTCACTCTCTTCTGCTGGGACTTCTGTAACATGGGTTCGCTCTTCTGGGGCTGGAGCTTCTGCTGCTTCTGCTTCTGGAGGAGCTGATGATGATGCTTCTGGCGGTGCTGCTTCTGCTGGTGCTAACTCTGCTGATGCTGCACCCCAATGGCACTTCAGACAAGCACTCCAGCACCAGCCATCTCCACAGCACCTGGACCCTTCACCCCTGAGACTGAGCGACCAAGAGGAGTGCCAGAGACTGGCTGGCTGGCTACCTGTGGACTTTATTTGGACACTTGACTTGGGTCATTTTTCTTTTATAGCTTGTTGTTAATAAAGTCTATCTTTGACTCATACACTTGCCTCATTTCTTTTTTTTAATATAATCTTGGTGGAAACTTTTAGAAATGGTTTAAGCCTTTGCATGTTTGTGGGATGGGTAAGGATATCAGTGGGGTGGGCAGGGATACCTTTGGGATGGGTAATAGCTGTGGGATAGATAAACCTCCAGTGCAAGCATAGTGGCACTGTATGGTCCACCCTCCCAGGTGCCACACCTATGGCCCTTTATTATCAATAACAATTTAATCATTGATCCACACATTTCAACATAAACACAACTCTTTATTAAATGCCCTGTTCATTGTAGGCCCACCCAACATACATGGCCCAATCTCATCCATGTGATGAGACAGGCTGAAGGAAGCATCCATTAAACATCTATCATCCTGTCTTGCCACTCCACTGCTCCAGTTGAGAAGTTGCACCAGTGTTTTAGGAGGTTGCACTGCTTCTTCCCTTCACGTGAAGCTCTGTTGGGGCCTTGCACATCCACAGTATCTATCAGATTTTGCCCTTGCCTACATTCCCCAGGCTCCATGTCCCCATTGCCTTGTTGGAGTTCTATGAGCCTGTTCTGCAAGACTGGGTAGCGGGTGCGCATGAGATTGTGCAGGATGCAGCAAGCTTCCACGATCCTCCTCACGGTTTCTGGGCAATGCTGCATGGTGGTGAGAAGTACCTGGAACCTGTTGGCCAGGATGCCAAAGGCGTTTTCCACCACCCGCCTTGCCCTGGACAGCCTGTAGTTGAAGATCCTCTCTTCATGGGTGAGGCATCTGGAGGTGTAGGACTTCATGAGGTAGGTTCTGAGGGAAAAGGCGTCATTTCCCACGATGAAGTAGGGCACATCTTGCGTGTCGTTGGGCAGGGGGTCTGGATCTGGGAAGCCCATGATGAGGTTGCATTCCAGCCCCTCCTTGAGGTGGCTGGCGTTGTATACCTGGGCATCTGAAGATGACCCATTTCCTGAAGCATCGATGTACATGAACTTGTAGTCAGCATCGACCATGGCGAAGAGGATGATGCTGAAGAAGCCCTTGTAGTTGAAATAAGTGGACCCTGACTTGGCTGGACCCTGACTTCGCAGGCCATGTGCTATGGCTCCAATGGTGTGTGGGAAGTCCCACCTCTGATACCACTGCTCTGCAACTTTCTTCCAGCCTTCTTCAGTGGTGGGGCACTGTAGGAGCTCCTCCATGTATTCTTTGATGATGGCTTGCACCACTTCTCTGACCACAATGCTGATGGTGTTGTGTAGTACCCTCCAGCCGTACTGCATGCTCCTGTAGGTGGTCCCTGAGGCCAGGTGGTGGAGAGTCAGTGCCACCTTGAGCCCAGGGTCCAGGCTGGGGTGGAATTTGGTGCTCTGCTTGGTTAACCTGGGTGTCAGCCGCTGCACAACTTCATCAAACATGGCTGGAGGCATCCTCATGAAGTTCTGGAATGCACCACTGTCTTCATTCCTGAGCTCCACCATCAGCTTGTTGTACAGTCCGTACTCTGCTCTTCTCCTAATCCATCTTCAGACCCAGACACTTCTTGGCTGCCTCCTTTTCTTTCCGTAGTAGAGTTCAGAGAGCCTGTAGATGGCTTCGCACTGTTGCAGAACAATGGTGGCTGCCAAAAGGACTTTGTTAGATCCATGGTGGGCATGACTGGATGCTGTGGAAGAGCAAGATCCAGATGAAGACTGCAGAGGTCTGCACAGCAGGGCTGCTGGTCTGAAAGTGAGATCCAGGTGAGTTGCTCCCCCTTTTTATAGGCAATATAGGTTTTCCCCTATGTGTCCTTTTGCATCCTCTAGGCTTCCTCTAGACATCCTTAATATCCGAGATAGGTCCCCTCTGCGGATGTTTTTTCCATTTTAAATGCTTTCTTTGCAAGCTACACCCACTTTCATCTGTTCTGCATCCGTTCCGCGTCCATTCTGCATCCATTCTGTATCTGTTCCGTGTCCGTTCTGCTTCCTCCCTGTGTCCGTTTACTGCTGGAGCGGATCGAGTTGCGCGGATGCATAGCGGATGCCTAGCGGATATAGCGGATGCATAACAGATGCAGAACGGAAGCCTAGTGGATGCCTAGCGGATGCAGAATGGACACATTGGATACATTTTCTGCGCAAAAGTTTTGAGCAGCTCAAAACCCTCTGAGCGGATGAAACGTCAATAGACAGATGCTGGATGGATAAAGAGGAAGCAAAACGTATGCAGTGAGTACAAAACGGAAGCATTGCATTAACCAATGGATGGCAAGTGTTTTTCTCCATTTTACATCCTCTTTCCATCCGTTGGTGCAGTTTGACAGGGGCTTTAATCTTCATTCTACATTCTCATTTCATTAACAACTGCGTTGTTTCTTTTATTTTAACATAATTAAATATAGTGAAGTAAAAACACTTTTATTTTCTTTTAACAATGGAACATTCCATTTCCAAGCACTTGATTTAATAATGATCAGAGAAAATTATTTTTCATTTGTTTACTCAAGAGAATATTGAAGGAAAATCTATATGTAGTCAAGACCCACACTGAAATGGTATAAGACATGCTAGGCTTAAAGATTGCATTTTATTGTATTTATTATTTTAAATTCCAGAACGTATGCAAAAACACAAGGTATTTTTTTTTTAAGGTCTTGAAAAAAGTATAAAAAGTTTCAAGAGACCATGATCCCTTGATCAACACTTTGACAGGAAGTCTAATACGCTATCTTCTAAATGAATATATTGTATTTTATGCCAGCTAGATTGGTCCATATGTTCTGTTCATATATAGTGGCCATTATTTTAAATAAACAGCAGCAATTTACTAGTTATAGTCATATAGTCCTCAATTCAGTTTCTATTTAATAGACAAATGCTTTATAATGAAAGCCTTGTCTTCTTGACTTTTTGTTTATTATACTTTACCTAAGTAAAGATGCTTTCATCAGGATGTTTTCATTAAATCTTAATCATTATAAATCATTATTCATTCATAACCTATGATAAAGATAAAAGTCAGTACTAAAATAATATTTTTTCATAATGCCCTATTCAGCAAGGGATCCTTGAATTTGTAGCTATAGCAGAATAAACTGTAGCAGAATAAAGGCATACATAGCTTATATTTTAGAATATGGTGGCGTGCATGTTATCTAGGCAAATCTTTTTATTAATCATTTGTGCTAAAAAGTTTTAGAGTTTTCACCACATACACACTCTGTCTTTGGTTTTGCAACAATATCTCTACATGTCTGTTTGGGAAAATTATGTTGTAATCCCTTGAAAATTAATAAATGAAGAAGCAGATTGTCTTTTATGTTCTTGAGTCAATTTCAATTTTTCTTGGCATTTAAAGACTTTTCTGTTTATGCCATTAAATTAAATCTATTTCTTTTTATGTGTTCTGCAGAATGTGAAGGATGATGGACAGCATGTATGGAGACTAAAACACTTTAACAAGCCTACCTACTGTAATCTCTATTTGAGTATGCTCATAGGACTAGGCAAACAGGGTCTGTCTTGTTCGTGTGAGTGTGCATCCTGGTTGTTTCTGCTAATGTTTTGAACGTTAACTGGATAAAATGATTGATAAGGGCACATGGTTTTTTGAACCAAGAGCTTTTAGATTAGGCCATTGTGAATAGCCTTAAATGAGACAATAAAGATAAATATTGTACTTGGGTGTTGCCCAAACTTGTGTGCACAATTGTTCACACCCTTTGTAAATATTCAGTGTAACACATCACAATAAAACACATAAAACAATTACTGTATATTGATTCATGTGGATGTAACAAATAGATGCGCGTGCGCACACACACACACACACACACACAAAGCTAGGCAAAATGGGCAAAATGTCATAATGAGTCTAGAAGTCGTATTCAGCAAACTATATGGAAAGAGGTTACAGTTCAGTTTGACTCTGCCAGAGTAGAATAATTCTGCCAGTCAAAAAATGGTTTCTGTATCATGCTATATGGAGGACTAAAACCATATCTCTTACTGGGTATATTTTAGCATTTAAATGGTACTGCTCAGCTAGAAATCATGATCCTGCAAGCTTAGCCATTGCCTCATTTTGTCAATTTACCAAATAATGTCTATATTTGTTAAAGTACTCAGATCAGATTTTAAGTAAGTCATCTGCCCGGGTTTGTTTTACCTTATATTGTATTTCTTTATTTCAGTCTTTTTTATTCTCCCTCATTTAGCTTTGTTATTTATTTATTTTGTTTTAGTAATAAGTTTATTTCTTATTCTTTCCATCCCATCATGATTTATTTCCTGATCTTTAAATACAAAAGGGGGGCAGAATTTTTTTTTTTAATTGAATTAACAACAGCACTGACAAAATGGCTTTCCTTCTATTCTTAATTACTTCTGAAATGAAGAAAGTTTCCACAATTTCATTACTGCAAATTGTTGTATGAAAAGCCTGTGAGCTCAGTTCAGTTCTGGTACTCAAATTTCAGGACTAGGTGCTGTACACCTTACTGAATGATTCTTGAATCTGCTTACAGGCACATTATAGTCTACCAGAAAATAAAAACAACATAGATCTTCTCGTCCTCTTTTAATGCTTATTTTTTATATTTACAGTTTTATTAATTTTTAACAACAGGAGTAAAATTAAAGCAAAGAAAAAGAAAGAAAAAAATGAAAAATTAGACAAAAAGTAAGATAAAGGTGCAGAAAAAAAATTCCACATCATTCGAATAATCTAATGCCAAAATAAAAGTTTCATTTCTCTCAGTTTCTTGAAAAAGGTCGAAGAAACTTTTCTAAGTAAAATTAAAATTAGTCAGTCTTGGAAGCTGTCAGTTTTGCCCTCTCTGTCAATTCCATCCGTTTAACTATCCATTTGTCCAATGTAGACTTTTGTAAATTCTTCCACCTTTGCACAGCACTGCTGTTATCATATATAAAAACAAATGTCAACAACATTTCTCAAGCTGTTTGTTCATTATCCCAAAAGGAAAGGCTCTGGTTTCAGTCATAGATTTACCTTTAAAATCTTCAGAATCAGAATACATATATTCTCTAGCTTTCTTACATTTTCACAAAATATTTTTAAAAATGTACTTTCAGATTGGAAACATTTTCATTATACCAGAAATTTACCCAGATTATCATACTATCTTTTACTTGTTCATCCTGTTTCCATTTTAGTAAGAGTTTTTTTTTTTAGATTTTAGCAATAATATGATCAACATTTGTACCCAATTCCACATCAAATTACATTTTACCAATTTTAAAATCTTTCTATTACCTGGGCATATCAGAAAGCCAATGGCATATATAACCTTCCAATTCAGGATTTCCTCTTAAATTCTCATTAAAAGACAGGTTTTAATGCTTATTAACAGTAGACAGGTGAGGTAACTATGATTCATTTCAATGAAGTGTGTTTTGCCATTAATATAATGTAGTACATCAAATCAACACAAAAATTCAGCATAATCTGTCCACTGAGGTATTTCTCATGGTCCCTCATAGCACTTAATTTTTTTTGTTCCTCATTTAGCTTTGTTATTTTTTTAAATTTATTGATAACTTTATTTCTTCTCCTCTCCATACTATTATCCTGATGAAGCATGAAAAAAACAAAAGTTTATTCTTTAATGCAGATATAGATAAAAATATATCTAGTCTTAGAAGTAAGGACACTAATTTAAAATGCAGCTTCACAGAGAACTTTGCTTTAATCCCTGTCAACATTGTGAATATAGTCACTTGAAAATCTATCATCCTTCAGTTTTATCCACTTAGAATGCAACTAGGGAAAGGAAAGAGTTGGAAGAAAATGTTATATTTTCTTTCTGTTTGCATCTTCCTGTTTATATTGTGTGAATTTTTTGAAAATTAAAATACACTATTACGTGCCTTCCATCCATTTATGGGCATCATTGGCTAAAGATAAACTCCTCTGATTCCTTATTGCCAGTTAAAATAGTCAATTTATTATTATTGAGATATTGGTGGAAATTTTATAATGCTGTGGTAAACAAAACATTCCAGAGACTTTAGGTATGGCCTTCTCTAATCATCAATTAAGTTGCTTTCTTTGGTCTATTGATTAATAGCTTTCCATAGTACTAGATTTGATTGTACAGCAGTCCTTATTTTTTCTTTTCTTTTTGTGATCCTATAGTTCCTTAATTCAAATAGAGTCAGAGGTGACTGAGTGGAACATTAAAGGCGGGATATTACTCTTCCTCATGCTTTAGTTTCAGTTGAAGAAAAAGAGAGGCAGCAGCACTTGTAAACGGGAAGAGATATTTTATTATCTCATACAATTTTACTTTATTATTTTAATTTAGGTTGGTTCTTTAATAAATAAGGCAATGATTTCTCTGAGACAAACTCAACTGCTATAATTACATTACTCTTTGCCAATGTAATGTTAAATCTTTGCCACAGAGACACATTCATCTTAACTTCCATCAATTCAAAAATGTTGATGTTTTATGAAATCAAATCTGAATCTTATCAGAATGGAAAAGGGAAATGATATTGTATTTCCTAGAAAATAGGGAAAGTTGGAATTAATTTGCTGAAATGAAGATATTGACAACAAATCAAAAATAAATAAATAAGCAAGCAAGCTACTATCTGGAAACAAGACTAATTAGCCATTTAGAGAAAGACAAATTCATTGCCTTTCGTATTCTGTTGTACCAGCTGCTTTCATGCCTATAGTTTAGAAAATATAGATTTCTTCATCTTGGCAAATGACAGAAAAACATTTGGCATTTGCCAATTACATTTCTTCTATTTATTTGATTTGAATTCGGAATTATTGTGAACAGCTTAGTGAGGGATGATTTAATCAAAAGTTATTATTGAAGACTACTCTTAGATTCTTTTCCAACTCTGCTAATGTTATTTTTTATTGGACAGTCTTTTCTCTTTCAGAATTAACTGGATATAATTCTTGTCGATAAATTGTAGAAGAATGAGTAGTGAATAGGCCATTGAAAATTCATATTTATTTAGCAAAACTCATCATGATAAGTATATTTTCTTTTAGTTTGCAAGTACACTGTCCATGAACGATGTGTCTCAAGAGCACCAGTATCTTGTATCAAAACATACGTGAAATCAAAAAAGAATACTGAAGTAAGCTGACATTCATGCCTGTGGAATTCTTGTGTGCCTCTGTATACATGTGTGTTTGCTATACAAGGCATTTGTGACTGTAATATACTTGTATATGTATGACAGTGTATATATGGATATGGATATATCAGTTATGTGTGCCAAATATAGCTTTGATAGCTTTGTAAATAGCTGCATAACATTCTCTATGAGCTTTTACAGTAATCTAAGGCATAATGTTATGGATGATTCCATTGATGATTCCATTACTCAACATTCCTGGAGATTTGAGATTAATCCTCATACCTCCATAACTCTGGCAATCATATAAAGCAACATTCATTTTTTTATAATGAAGTTTCATCTCATCTTTAGCCCTCAGTTGAGGCATTTTAAAAAGTCCTTTACTCTTCTTGGGTTAAAGCAGCATTTTGCATCTTCTTCTGTCATAAAATTGTTATAGATGTCATATTGCATGCTTCATCATCACTGATGTGACTTATTGCATTCAGGGATATACCTGGTTTCTGTGAGTCATTTTCAGCTTCATGACTGCACTTTTCCAGTCTCTGAACATTGATCATTGCCCATTTAGTTTTGGCTGCAGGAGATGCTGGGTGCCAGGTTTCTACAGAGCATCTGTCTTCCTAATATCTGACCAATGTTTTTTGAAGTGCTGGCTAGAACTTAGCATTTTAATCCTTACACACAGTACAGAAATTTAGCATTCCTTTAAAAGAGCATAAATCCCATTTTTAAAAAACAAGAACTCTGAAAGTTAATCTTCTGCTGCAATGAAGGTTAGTTGACTAGGAAAGGGATCCAAGTTTGTCACCTCAGTGTTGCTGAATCTGTCACCAGTGACTGCATTACATTTTTCTGCTGTCAAGGGATTTTTTGTGACTTCTACTTTTTATTATTTTATTATACTGGTGGATGACAAAGTGCTACAACTTTTTGCCTACCTCAGAGATTACTTTTTGAAGCTGAAATTTCTCCTGTTTCCTTATAGAACTGGTTATAGTGAAGCTCTCGCTCTTCCATAACAGTGATTTCTCAGGTATTTTGGGAGATAGATTTCATCATTATTCCAAACCTGTATTCAGAACTAGCCCAGATGCAAACATCTATGTACTTGATACCAAATAGTGTGGCAACTTTACTGGTACTAAAATAGTGTGGCAACTTTACTGGTATTAAATACTTAGCCATGCTTGCCAAATCTGTATGATAGCTCCTGTTAAGGAGAGCATTGATGATTGTTTTTCTTACCAGCAAATGATGTTTGATGGAAAAGGAAATAAGCCCACAAGTTAAATTTATTAAGTTGTTGCATGTTAAGTCAATAAGGGCAACCCCACTTTCCGGGCTCAATTTAAAAGATCAGCAATGTTTATCCAACATATGTTTATGCCAGGTCATGAAGTGGACAGTTATATTTAATGCAGCTATCTGGATGTGTCCTTGGACATTCTTATTCAGGATGCCATTCTGATATAGTCCTGGTAGCTAGTTTGAAATATCTTTAAATCCCATGCATATAGAAACAGAAGTCTAGTTTTTGTACTTTCTTCTGAGCAAGTTGTTAAATATCTGAAAGTTTGGACCTCTAGAGGCATTAGAACTGGAATTCTCAGAATTGCTAGTTTGTGTGTGTGTGTGTGTGTGTGGTTTTTTTTTTTTAAGAATTATCAACATTACTGAAAAATACAGATTGAAGAAAATGGGATGCAATAGTTCCTATCTTGTAGTAAAAAAAGAAAAAATGCTTTTTTGCTACTGTTGAGGGAGCAATATAGTCTCCAAAGTCAATTTAAAGTTCTTACCAAACTCTTTTACACTCTAAGTATTGTAGGATATTTGAAGTATAGTATCCCCTATTTTTTTTAAAAAAAAATTAAGGTAATTTTTTGGAGTTGTTATTTGTGAGACCCATTTTGGGAAAGAAGAATAAGCAGATACTCAGGATTAAAGCCCATGTCACACTGCACCAACGGATGCAAAGAGGAAGTAAAACGGAGAAAAACGCTTGCCATCCATTGGAAAATGCGATGCATCGGTTGTGTACTCACTGCATATGTCTTTCATACGCTCTATCCACCAAACATCCATTTACTGCTATTTCATCTGCTCAAAAAGTTTTGAGCTGCACAAAACTTTTTGAGCGGATGAACTTTCTGCCGCATACTATCTACATCTGCAAAACATACGGGCAACAAATGTTCTACATCCATTGTCATCCATTAAACGTCTGCTGTATCCTCTCAGCATCCTCTGGGCATCCGCGCAACTCACATCCGCTCCGGCGGAAAGCGGAAAGAGGGAGGAAGTGAAAAATACGCAGAATGTCCACACAGTGTTGGTAGCACAGACATAGAAAGGATGAAAGTGGATGCAGCTCTCATGCAAAGCGATTAAAATGGACAAAACATTTGTATATGGGACATATCTCAGATATTTAGGATGTCTGCAGGATGTCTAGAGTATGTGGAAGGACACCAAGCGGAAAGCCGACATTTCTTATAAAAAGGGGGAGGAAATCACCTAGATCTCACTATCAGTCCAGCAGCCGTAGTGTCCAGACCTCTTCAGCCTTGATCTTGTTCTTCCACATCATCCATTGATCGCAACCATGGATCATCGCACACTCCTTTTGGTAGCCGCCATCATTCAACACCAGAACCAAGCCCTCTCCAGAATGTTTCACCTTTTCTACGCAAGGAGAAGAAGGAGACGTCCAAGAGCTGTCTGGGTCCGAAGATGGATTGGGAGAAGAGTGGAGTTTGGACTCAATGACAAGCTGATGGTGGAGTTGAGGAATGAAGACCCTCATGAATTCCAGCACTTCATGAGGATGCCACCAGCAATGTTTGACAAAGTTGTGGAGCGTCTGAGACCCATGTTGACCAAGGCAAACACCAACTTCCATCCCAGCCTGGACCCTGGACTAAAGGTGGCACTGATTCTGCACCACCTGGCTTCTGGGACTACATACAGAAACATGCAGTATGCCTGGAGGGTGCCACACAACACCATCAGCATTGTGGTCAGAGAAGTGGTGCAGACCATCATCGAAGAATACATGGAGGAGCTCCTACAGTGTCCGACCATTGAAGAAGGCTGGAGGAAAGTTGCAGAGCAGTGGTATCAGAGGTGGAGCTTTCCCCACACCGTTGGAGCCATAGATGGGAAGCACATGGTCTGCAAAGCTCCACCCAACTCAGGGTCCAATTATTACAACTACAAGGGCTTCTTCAGCATCATCCTCTTTGCCATGGTTGATGCTGACTACAAGTTCATGTACATCGATGCTTCAGGCAACGGGTCAGCTTCAGATGCCCAGATATACAATGCCAGTGACCTCAAGGATGGGCTGGAATGCAACCTCATCATGGGTTTTCCAGATCCAGACCCACTAACCAATGACACACAAGATGTGCCCTACTTCATCGTGGGTGATGACGCCTTCTCCCTCAGAACCTACCTCATGAAGCCCTACACTTCAAGATACCTCACCCATGAAGAGAGGATCTTCAACTACAGAATGTCCAGGGCAAGATGGGTGGTGGAGAACGCCTTTGGCATCCTGGCCAACAGGTTCCAGGTACTTCTCACCACCCAGAGACTGTGAGGAGCATCGTGAAAGCTTGCTGCATCCTGCACAATCTCATGTGCACCCGCTACCCAGTCTTGCAGAACAGGCTTGTAGACCATCAAGAAGGGAATGGGGACATGGAACCTGGTGAATGGAGGTAAGGACGAAACCTGATAGACACTGTGGATGTACAAGGCCCCAACAGAGCTTCACATGAAGGGAAGAAGCAACGCAACCTCCTGAAACACTGTTGCAACTCCCCAGCTGGAGCAGTGGAGTGGCAAGACAGGATGGTAAATGGTTAATGGATTCTTCCTTGAGCCTGCCTCATAACACTGATGATATTGTGCCATGTATGTAGAGTGGCCCTACAATGAATAGGGCATTAATAAAGACTTTTGTTTATTTTGAGATGTGTTGATCAATGAATAAATTGTTATTAATAATAAAGGGCCATATGTGTGGCAGTTAGGAAGGTGGACCATACAGTCCCACTATGCTTGCACTGGAGGTTTATCTATCCCACAACTATCCTTACCCATCCCACAACTATCCTTACCCATCCCACAACTATCCTTACCCATCCCACAGCTTTCCTTACCCATCCCACAACTATCCTTACCCATCCAACAACTGTCCTTACCCATCCCACAACTATCTTACCCGTCCCACAACTATCCTTACCCATTCCACAAGCATGCAAAGGCTTAACACTTTTTTCAAAGTTTTCACCAACACTTTATTAAGTAAAAAAAATGAACCAAGTGTGTAAAGCAAAGATAACCTTTATTAATAACAAACTGTATGACTTTATTAAAAAGCAAAATGACCCAAGTAAAGTGTCTTAAGCAAAGATAAAGTGAACAGGTAACAACTCAGCCTCTGGCACTCTTCTCAGTCACTCTGTGGAGTGCCCATGGTCTCAGATGTAAAGGGGCCAGGGACTGTGGAGGTGGCTGTGGCTGGAGTGCTGGTCTGAGGCACCATTGGGGTGCCTGGCCCCGAGAGTACAACAGGAGATGGTGTGTGCAGGAAGCTCTCAGAGAAGCTGACTCAGTCCTGTTAGGTTGAGAGGCCCTTCCTCAAGTACCTGGGATGTGAGGCCCAAGACTGATGACAGATGTTCTGACGACGGGCTTGGCTGTGGGGTGGAGGAAGGAGGAGTGTAGTGGGGCTGTCTGGTCTGCAGCTGGGTCAGTTGAGGCGTCTGTGGCGTCTTTGGTGTCTGATGAACCTGGGCCTGGACTGGACAGGGCTGCCTCTGCTGTGGGAAGTCCTGGTAGTGGTAGGCTTGGTAGGTGAGCGGCTGTTGAAATCTGTGGAAGGGCTGTGACATCACCTGGGGTGGAGGAGCAGATCTGGAGTGGGTAGGAGCAGGTTCAGCTGGGCTTGGAGGGTGGTGCAGAAGACCTGTGATCCCCTCCTTCAGCACCTGGTACTGGGCCTCAGGCATGTCCATGAGGGTCCGGCTCATGTAGGTGATGAAGGGCTTGCAGTTTGAGAATGGTATGTCGAAATGGACCAGCTGGGAGTGAAGATCTGTGCTGGCTTTGATTGTGTCCCTGATCTCCAAGAGGACAGTGTGGCTCTGTCCCTCTGGTCTGCCTCTCTATCTGCTTTCTGTGGAGGTGGATCTGGGTGTGGGTGTAGGTGGGTCTCTGGTGGCTGCTTCTTCTTGCTCCATCTGAGACAGGGGTTTCTCCACGTCCTTCAGCATGGGGAGTGCAGCTGTCGGTGGGGTCTCTGTCGTAGGCCCTCCAAAGACACCTGCCTGGACATGGTAGCTGTCTCCTGGCTGGAAGAGGAGTGGCTCTCTATAGGCTTTCTGAGGGAGAGGGTTGACAGAGGGGCTGCTCCTCGGTGGCAGACCTCACCCTCCAGGAAGCTGCACTTGGCCATGACATAGGTCTCCCGGTCAGTGAGCTTGACAGTGGCCTGCCCGGATTTCTTCAGGTGCAGTTTGCCATACCAGGTGTGCATGTGCTTCCACCATCCCAGGAGGACATCTGAAGTGTAGCCCAGGCTCTCTGCCTTCTCTCTCCAAGCTGCCTGCTTCCTCTTGGTGTCGCGATAGAGCCTGTGGCCCTTCCTCCACAGGTACTCAGTCACCCTCAGCACCTCCTCCTCATGCTCCTCGGAAATGGAGTACTGTTTCCTCTCTCCCTTCTCCTTCCCTTGCCTCTTCCTCCCTCTGGCAGGGCCTTCAGGGCCTTCAGCAGCAGGGCTTTGAGGGCCTTGGTACTGGTCCACCACAGCAGCAGCAGCAGGAGAAGCACCAGCAGCACCAGCAGCACCAGCAGGAGAAGCCCCAGCAGCACCAGCACCAGCAGGAGAAGCACCAGCAGCAGGAGAAGAACCAGCAGCACCAGCAGAAGAACCAGCAGCACCAGCAGGAGAAGCACCAGCAGCACCAGCAGCACCAGCAGCACCAGCAGCACCAGCAGCACCAGCAGGAGAAGCACCACCATCACCAACAGCAGGAGAAGAACCAGCAGCACCAGCAGCGCCAGCAGCACCAGCAGGAGAAGCACCAGCAGCACCAGCAGGAGAAGCACCAGCAGCAGCAACACCAGGAGCACCACCACCAGCAGCAGAAGCACCAGCAGCTTCAGAGTCAGTGCCAGGGAGTGGGATGGTAGTTCTGTCCTTCTTGCCAGGGCTGGCAGGAGTAGGCACAGGCTTCTTCTTCTTCCCCATGGTGTTATTTGAAGATGTCTGTGGCAGCATGTCTTTCCTCTGAATGCTGACTGCTTGCGAGCTGCATCCTTTTATATCCATGGAGCTGATGCAATTCATCCTCCCCGCATGTGCAGTGAACGCTTTGCATCTGCTGCGCATTCTCTACGCATCTGCTATGCATCCTATAGGCGTCCGTGATGCATCCGGGTCATCCGCTGTGCATCCACTCCTTCCGCTTCGCGTCCGCTTCGCTATTCTCCCCCGGAAGCCCTGCGGATGTGTCATCCGCTTCCATCCGCTTTCATCCGCTAGGCTTCCTACGAACATCTGCTTTACATCCCCGCTACATCCTCCTTTCCATTGTTTTCCATTCTATTTATGTAAATTTGGGGCACTTTTGAGAGCGGATAACAACAGATGGAGCCACCCCTGACATTTTGCTCATCCGCTGTGTCCTTTTTGCATACGGTTTGCATCCATCTGCCAGTGTGACCTAACCTTTGGTAAGGTATATTGCTTTACTATTTCATAAGATATATTGTCATTTTTTAAAAACTCCTGGGTATTAATCTGCTGTTTAGTTCAGTGCATTAACTATTGAACTTATAATATGTCTTTATGTGGCAGTAGTTCATTTGGTACAAATTGTCATAAAAATAATTTGTCCTTTGCCCTTTTCTAGGTTATGCATCACTTTTGGGTGGAAGGAAATTGTCCAACAAAATGTGATAAATGTCATAAAACTATAAAATGTTACCAAGGATTGATCGGCTTACATTGTGTGTGGTGCCAAATCACAGTAAGTATTAGCAGGAATATCAATAATAGTGAAATTAAAGTTAAGATATTATCACATTATATCTAGTTACTTCTACTAAAAAAAATAATATTTTAATAATGGCAACAATTAGGACTGATAAATAAAGAAATAAACATGCATAAATGTTAGCACCAAAGTATATAAAAATAATTGCAAATGTACAATTGTAGCATGACACAAATTACTTATGATGACATTAAAAAAATGGAGCAACCTGTCTTTGTTGATAAGGTGAGTTTTAATTCATTTGAATTTTTAAAAATTGACTTTAAAATGAACAGGTTTCACATTTACACACACAAACAGGCCTCTAAGACTGTTTTAATTTTTCATATTTATAATATATATATATATACCCAGCAGACAAAAATAAAGTACTCGTAAAATACAAAAATAAAAAATAACATCATAACCAAATGTCAAACAAAATACAAAGCATTCCTGTACTCTAAAATAACTTTTTCAAACAAATCTAATACTTGCCATTCCCACATCAGAATAAATGCTCCTTTACACATGTACAAAGGCAACACAGGTTAAACACCTACCTGTCCTGTTTGCCTCATTAATTCCAAGGTAATTGCTTTGAAATATCCAAGATGATTCCTACTTGAACATATATAATAGTGTTTTTTTTTTTCTTAACATAAAATAGAAATAAAGACTGAAAATAGAGGAAAAGGAAACTGGATAAAGAAGATAAATAAAAAAGAAATTAAAGACAGAAATGAAAATTAGTGACTTCCAACTTTTTAGTGCAGTAAGATATATAATAAAGTTACAGAATCAACTTTTTAGTTATACCAAATAATAATTGCTAGTCATTTCTATAACAATACTATTTCATTTTTTCCCCAGAAGCAAATAACTATAAAACTATTTACATTCTCGCGCTTAACTAGTGCAGTTAACTTTGACATTTCTGCCGTCCATTAAAATATTTTAAAATACAGCATTGCATTTCCACTTTTCATTATTTTTTTAATTAAAAATCATTCTGAAACCAACTATAAGCAACTTATAGTTTTTTGAAGAAATAAATGGTGTATTAGAACCTGGTGATTTTTGTGCAGCTTGTCAATGTCTTGGATTAATAAAAATAAATAAAGATCTTTAAAATATATGTTTTTATAAATTAGGAAGAAAACATTCAAAGAATTTTCTGAAAAAGTAAAGAATATATCTTAAGTACTTGTGATAGAAACAATAAATACAGTTACTTATTCATTGATAACAGTTGAATTTCTGTAATGTTATTCTATAATATGGTTATGCATTCTGTAATATAGTATTAAACAATTCCTTTTACATCTTACTTGTTTTCTCAAAGATCAGTTCTACCTAATAAGAAGATTAAGCTGTTGATAGCATACTACTAAGCAGAAGAACTGTTAATTATCACCTCATATATAACAATGCCTTGATTGGATGGTACATGGATTAATGTACATTAATTATGGTAAATGTGATTTTACTACCAAAAATGAGAATTAACATAACAATGTTTTAGATTATAGGGCAACCACAATAAAACTTCAGTACTTGAGGGGGAAAAAATGCTATACTTCTTTTCTGTTGCTAGGAAACTGGCAGAAAAAGGTATTTTTGCAATAATGATTAATGTATACAGGGATGTTATTAGTTGCCAATCATTTTCCAATTCAAAAATATAGCAGTTAAATTATCTTTTGCTAGATCTCTGTCTCTAAAGAATATGTAATTGGCAAAAGGTGCATATTTCATATTTAAACTAATATTTCATAAATTTGATATATCAATCTCGTATCATAAACATGGATAAATTATCCAAAGAAAATTAAATCATTCATTCAAACCAGATAATAGTGATTTATGGAACAGCTGTTAGACAACATATTTTACTGTATTGAGGATGATCACCTGTTAAAGCAAATACTTATGTGCTACTTATTAACTATGTTGTATAAATGAGAAACATCCAATTTATATGCCTAATTTGTTAGGTTATTTTCCAGTAATTAAAACCGGCATATCTGACAGCAAAAAATATTGATATAAAACTATGCTAATTAATGGCAAATGAACACAGAGGCTAAATTATCTACCTCATGTTAGTCAACAATTATATATTTCCAAATCATTTTATTTGGATATTAATTGATAGATATTTAATATTTTTATAGTTCATTTTTGTGTTTATTTTATTTATTATAAATATTTCTACATCATTAAAACAAAATGATGACAATATAAAACATTAAAAATAATAAAATATCTACATTATAAATACTAATAAAATCAACGAAGCTCCATACAGTAGGTGAAAAGCCTAAGCAAATTATACATGATCAAAAGTTGTCAAAAAGTCTTGTTTTCAATTTTATAATGCATTTATCTATTTACTCAATTCAAGTAAATAGTATTTGACTTTTTTCAGGTAAGTGTCTTTAGATTTCTATCTTTAATCTTCAGTACTATTTGCACTAATTTAGTCACAATTTCATTTGATCTATGAAGGCTTTACTTCTGAATAGACATGATTAGGATTATATTGTAAAATTGCAATTAAAACATTTTTAAAAATTCAAAGGTTTAATTATGAGACTAATTTTTCATTAAACATGCTTAAGATTGTGCTAATAGGTTTTGTTTACTTGTCTTTTAATCAACAACACAACACATTCTGATTTTCCCCTATTGATTTAAATTAGGAAATATTATTGAATATGTTCTGTCCAGAAAAGATGCGCGATAGACCAGGTTCCAACAAATAACTCTTTATTAGTTAACAGCAAACAGTAACAGAACATTGGCTCTAGCCGTGGCAGCCCTTTATATAGAGGCTTGCCTGCGGCTTGTAGCCAATGACAGTCTTTTAACTTTGCCGCCTTTGAGCGGCTTCTTGGATTGGTTCCTAATGAACTAATCCTTTACCGGCCTTTCTGACCAATCAGAAGAGACTACTTGGAACCTTCCAAGTTATACAGAACACCCCTCCCCCTTTAGTTCAGTCCTACATGAGTGATGTAGTCACGCAGGTAGGTGGGGCTTCTTCTGGTCCTAGTTGACCTGCGTGGCTCATTCTCACCTAGGACTTCAAGCGGTTCAGTTGGGATTGCTGTCTCTCTGGCTCGTCTCCATGGAACCGCCTGGAAGGGTGAGTCAGCATTGCCACTACCGCTTGAGTTGCTCAGGCCGGTAGTTTTGCCGCTCCCTCCTGGTTCAACCGGGCTTGTTGAGCTGGCCTGGCTGGCCCCTTCCAGGAAGGCTTTCCTTTTGCTTGGACTTCCTCCGATGGTTTCATCTAACCGTAAGTGTTCTTTTTGGTTGGTTAGATGTTCTAGATTTAATTTCAATGGTTCATTTGTTTGTGAATTTCAATGGTTCATTTGTTTCAAATACAATGGTGTATTTGTTTGTGTTTCCCCCCCTCCTTGGTTTTGTTTTCATCAATTTTTATTATTTGAGGTTGCACGGTTGTTTACACTCAATGTTTCGGGAACAAAGCTAGTCTATGTGCCACTTCCATTCTCTTCCATCGTCCACAGTTAGTCGGAAGGACCGGGGGCCTGTTATTTGTGTGATAGTGGCTGGAAGCCAGAGAGGGTCCCGGGTAAAATTCTTTGCATAGACTAGGTCGCCGATTTCAAAAGTGTAGTATCGGCTGGACAAGCCGGGGGGTTTCTCACAAGTGTAATTTGGATACAGTCTATCTAAATGGGATCTAAGTTTCCTCCCCATTAACAATTCTGCCAGGCTCTTGTTTGTTGTACTACTGGGAGTGATGTGTTGTAGTGTAAGTAAATGGTTCAGCTTGTCTTGGACATCCCCATGGTCCATTTTTTCTTGGCCTTCTTTAGTAAATCTGACCATTCGTTTGGCCCCACCATTTGCTGCAGGGTGGACCGGCACGGTTAGTGTATGGCGTATGCCCAGGGATACTAAGTACTGTTCAAATTATATAGCCGTTAGTTGTGGCCCGTTGACAGATACCAATACATCAGGTAAACCATGAGTTGCAAACAATTTGTTTAGCTGTTTTATAGCAGCGTCGGTTGTTGTGGATGACATAACTGAAACCTCCAACCAATTTGAATATGCATCTACAACTATTAAGAACATGTTGCCCCTGGTTGGTCCTGCAAAATCAATATGGATTCGAGACCAAGGGCCTCGTGGGGTCTCCCAGTCCCGTATGGGCTCTTGTGGTGGTGTGTGTCTAGCTCTCTGACACTTATGGCATGTTGCAACCCAGCGTTCAATATCCTTGTCTATACCAGGCCACCAGACATAGCTCCTGGCCAGGCTTTTCATTTTTACTATGCCTGGCTGGCCCTCATGTAGCATACCCAACACCTCTTCCTGCAGTCTGGATGGAATTACCACCCGATCTCCCCACAATAAACACCCCTTTTGTAAAGACTGTTCAGTTTATCTAGTCCAAATAGATTTAAAACCTTCAGTCTTTTGGCTTTCCAGCCAGCCTTTACCTACCCAAGTCAAAACGTGGGCAGTCACTGGGTCTTTCGCCGTGGCTCTGGCAACATCATTTGCAGACAATGGAAGTTCAAGGCAGGTCTCTACTTGTAGGGTGCCGGTGGTTGGAGCCGGGTCGTCCTCTATGGTTGGTAATGGTGCTCGGCTTAAAGCATCTGCATGGGTGATTTGTTTCCCGGGTCAATGCAGCAAGGTATATGAATAGGCGGCCAGGAATTCTGACCACCTAGTTATCCATGGGGATAGAATGTTCGGTGTGGGTTTGTTCCCCGCCAAAATCCCTAGTAACGGTTTATGGTCAGTCACAATGGAGAGTGTCCCATAGAGGTATTAGTGAAAGTTTTTAACTCCGGCGACGATTGCCAGGGCCTCCCTGTCTAGCTGGCTATAGTTGTGTTCTGCTTTGGAGAGCGTTTTCGAGTAAAAGGCGACGGGTGCCTCTCTCCCATCAGGTAATTGGCATCAATTGGCTCAGGATGGCACCAACTCTGAAAGGTGAGGCATCACAGGTGACCATCAATGGAAGTGTATTACTAAACTGAATAAGAACGGTGTCTGAGGTTAATAAGTCTTTTATGCTTTGGAATGCTTTTTGTTCTTTATGACCCCAAGTCCAGACAGTTTTTTTATCCAACAAATGGTGTAATGGTTTTGCTATCATTGCTTTGTGGGGGAGGAATACGTTATAAAAGTTGATCAGACCCAAGAATGCCTCTAAGTCCGTTTTATTTTTTGGCCTGGTTGTGTCTTTGCTTTGACTTTTTTGTCTGTTGGGTGAATACTCTGTTCATCAATTAAATACCCTAAAAATTTGATGCGGTCGGTAGCCAGGCAGCATTTTTCCTTTTTTACTTTTAGGCCAGATTCTCTAAATTTGGTTAGCACTTCTCTTAGTCTTGCTTCTAATTGGGTTGTGTTTTTTGCTGAAATGAGGACATCATCAAAGTATGGAACGATCCCTTTTATCCTGTTTAATAGGCATTTCATGATGCTTTGGAAAACGCCTGGGGCAACGCTTACTCCGAATTGAAGCCTGTTACATTTGAATGCCCCTCTATGTGTTACTATTGTTTGTGCTTCAGCCATTATTGGGTCTACTGGAAGCTGCTGATATGCCTGAGACAAATCAAGTTTCGCAAAGATTTTTCCTCCCCCAAGTGAGTGCAGTAAGTGCTGTATGACTGGTACCGGATATGCGCTTTGCTGTAGCGCATGGTTCAGGGTAGCCTTGTAGTCTCCGCAGATGCGCACAGACCCGTCAGGTTTCACAGGTGTTACTATTGGAGTCTCCCACCTAGCATGGTCAATTGGTTCTATGACCCCTTGTGCAATCAGTTTGTTTAATTGCTCATCTATTTTGGGCTTTAATGCAAAGGGGACTTGTCTTTTAACCTTCTTGGTGCTATCGGGGGATCTAAGCTAAAGGAAATTGGGGTCCCCCGGTACCTGCCTAGAGTTCCATCGAAGACGTCCTGGAATTTGTGTAGCAGGTTCTCTTCCCAATCTCTTGCAGCTATTCGGCTTACTCCGGTCATCCCGATGCCCAATGGTGCGAACCATTCGATGTCCAGGAGGCTGGGACGGTCTCGGTCGACTATAGTCAGTGGCAGGACTTCGGCATGTTGTCTGTAAGTGACTTTAAAGTGTCCTAGACCTACCATGGGAATTCTATTTCCCTGGTAGTCTTTGAGAATTAATTTTTCTTTATTGAGTTCTTTTTGTTTTATGTTTGGAACCAACCGTCTGATTGTGTTCCAAGACACCATTGATAGGAAAGATCCTGAATCAACCTCCATTTCACAGGGGCTTCCTTCAATGGTTACTACAATTTTGACTTTTCTCCCGCTTTCCGTCTGTGCATTTCCGATAGTGACAGTCTGGTGAGTTTTTTTTCGGTTGCTGGTTCCCTTGCTGTGCTCCCATTTTCTATCGGCTTGCCTTGGGTCACTTCTTTGTGGGGAATTACCATGTCTGCTAGGACTGTTGTTCTTACGATTGCGGCAGACTCTTTCAATGTGTCCCCTCTTCTTGCAAGCCTGACAGATGGCATCAAGAAACCTACACTCAGCTCGGTTGAGGTTTCCTCCTCAGCCAGCACATTCCCACCAATTTCTTCTTCTTTTGTGCCTTTTTTGGTTTGTGTACAGGTGATGGACCTCATCGTCATCTTCTTCTGTTTCTGATGACTCGTCTAGGTCTTCGTGGTGTGTGGTTGTGGGAGCTTGCTTCTTCCCTCTGGGTAGGGTCATCGTGTCACTATTGGTATTCATCAGTTTCATTGTGGCCGTTGATTTCTTCACGGCTTCTCCGGCGGTGGCTTCCGTGATTGCTTCTGCCACAGTTATGTTAGGTTTGTTTGATAGTTTGCTTTGTAAAGTAGAGTCCTTTAGACCTAACATGACATGATCTCGCATAGCCTCATCCATACTCTGGAACTCGTAGGCTCCTCCCAGATGGCAGAGAGCTGCCACAAAATCTGCAATGGTCTCGTCTTCCCTCTGGTCTCTTTTATAAAACTCCTGTCTCTTCATAAGATTTGAGACAACCGGTGCGTAGTGAGCTTTTAGCATTCGGTTAAGCTCAGACCAGGTCATCTGTTTCATGTCTCTAGACTTTGCCAATGCCTTTGCCATTTTGAACACGGCTGGCCCACAATGTGTTAGGAAGACAGCCCTCTTTTGCTGATCTGAAATTTCCTCCATTTCGTTGATCTCCAGAAACATCAAGAAGTGATCGATATAAGACTCCCAGTCTTTTTCATTGGGGTTAAAAGGTGCAGGTGGCATGTTGCTACCAGCCATTTTTTTTAGCATGGTTGTGTTCCCGCCGTGTGCTTGGTCTCTGCTTTGGGATGATCCATCCTCGTTGCCAGTGTTCTGTCCGGAAAAGACGCGCAGTAGACCAGGTTCCAACAAATAACTCTTTATTAGTTAACAGCAAACAGTAACGGAACATTGGCTCAAGCCGCGGCAGCCCTTTATATAGAGGCTTGCCTGCCGGCTTGTAGCCAATGACAGTCTTTTAACTTTGCTGCCTTTGAGCGGCTCCTTGGATTGGTTCCTAATGAACCAATCCTTTACTGGCCTTTCTGGCCAATCAGAAGAGACTACTTGGAACCTTCCAAGTTATATGGAGCAGAATACATTTGCATATCCAGAAGATCCATAAATGCTGTTTCCTCCTCCTTTCCTGTATATCTGTGTATATGTAATGATGTTTATGTATGCAATATTTTACCCAGTTGGCTGATGAAAAATGTGGACTGGCAGCAATCTCATCCCGTTTGTGAGTTGTTTATTCACAAGGAAGATAGCATTAGCTATACACGTGAAACAAAATACTAACTTCTAACCTGTTACCATCAGCAACAACAGCAGCAATAGTTACAGAAATAACAATAATTGAAAAAAAATCCTTATCTCAAAAAGAAATTACTGGAATGCAAGGAGATTTTTTTTTTTTTAACTCAGTCTTCCATCCTTCTGAGGTTGGTAAAATGAGGAGCGAGATTGTTGGGGGCAAAATACTGACATTTGTAAGTCATTCAGAGGGTGTTGTAAGGCACAATGGAGCAGTATGTAAGTTTAAGTGCTACTGCTTTTAAAAAAGGCATGTGGATTCTGTTTGAGTAGCAGGGTTTTTTTTTCTAGTTTGTTACAATACATAAAAAGTCCTTTACTGTAATCATCCCTTAGTCATAAAACTTGTTTTCTCTCATCACAATGTATTTCATAATTTGTTCTGGTGTTAAATGAACTTAATCCAATATAAATTGCCTACAGCTTCTGTGTAAAAGACAGATTATGCAGAGATACATCCACTCAAACAAATGATATAGAAAATATTTGAAAACATACTACAGAATGTAGTTATTTTAGTTTTATGTCATCATTGTTAACAAGAGCCTTTAAGGATGGTGACTTTATAAACTTTTTGCTTTAACAGTTAAGCTTTGGTTATAAAAATATAACAGAGATTTATGTGATTGTTGGATTTGAGTCTTTTTCGTATTTTGAAACATAGTACATTCTAATGTTGTTTTGGCCACATTTAAATTCATTGATGTTTTAATCCATAGTGATATTTTTATCTCTTTTTTGTAACAGCTACATAATAAGTGTGCTTCATATCTAAAGCCTGAATGTGACTGTGGTATTCTGAAGGATCACATTCTACCTCCTACCTCAATCTGTCCAGTAGTATTGGTAAGATGTCTTTGTACATTTTAACATATCATGTTGCATTTAAATGTTTAAAAACCAGAATTGATTGACAACATATGAAAAATAAATTAATGTCCTTTTGATACATAGCTGTCATAGTATCCTCTCAAATGCTTTTTTGCAGTCCTTAAATGCTCTTCTGATTATGATATTAAAATTCAGCAAACATTGAGAATTAGAGCTAGTATTTGTTTGCAAGTAAAGCAATTCTTTCCCAAAAAGAAACAAAAGTAAGACATTCCATAAAATAGTCTTGCTTATTTTTTGATGGGACCATATCTACTTGCATGATAGAATCTTGATCATTGTGGTCATTAGATCTGAAAACAAACAAAACAGTAACAAATGTATAATGAACACCCATAGAAAGAATGCCTGCTTCTGTTAAAGTAAAGCCTACTGTGCTTTCATTACTTAAATTTACCAGCCATTGGAAAATTAGAATATGTATATATCCTTTGTCATTTATGGAACTGGCTTCCCCAAATATCTAACTTTCTAGAATTTTATAAGAATATTTTTTGGGAGTTGACATTAACACTCAGGACTCTGATTTCAACCAGAATTAATCTGAAATAATGACATTGTCCTTGCAGCAACAACATATCTATCGTACATACTTTATGTTGCTATACAGAACAATAAATTTCATTGTTTACAAAAAAATTATTCAGTGCAATGTATATGCTATGATTAGTTTTCCATGTCCGAATATACAAACAGAAGACATTAGGATTTAATCTTAAATCTTTAAATCAAGATTTATACAAATCACAGTAAAAACACAACAAATGGATGACTATACTTGCTTGGCCTGCCATAAAGTTTGAATGTCTCCTTTTACATTTTATAAATGACACTATGTACTGCTACAGTTAACTCATGTTAACATAATAAGTATAAAATCCATGGATAAAGTACAGACAATCTTCAATTTAAAACCAGAATTGAGCTTCAAATTTCTGTTGCTAAATGAGACAGTTAAGTGAGTTTTGCCCCGGTTGTTAAATGAATCACTGCAGTTGTTAAATTAGTAACATGGTTGTAAAGTGAATCTGGCTTCCCTATTGACTTTGCTTGTCAGAAAGTTGCAAAAGGGGATCACATGACCCCAAGACATTGCAACCATAATAGGTATCAATCAGTTGCCAAATGATTATAGGGATGTTGCAACAATTGCTAAGTGCGAAAAACAGTCATAACTCACTTTTTCCAGAGCTGTTATAACTTGCATGGTCACTAAATGAACTGTTGTAAGTCAAGGGTTACCTATAATATAAATAATATTGATTGCCAATATTAGTATTCTTCTTCTGTCTAAATGGATGAACAAAAATGCATTTTCACTCTCTCTTTCTCTCTCCCTCCCTCCTTCCCATCCTCCCTCCCTCCCTCTTCCTCTTCCCCCTCTGAGTTCCTGGGTTGCCAGAACAATTGCATGGCAGCAAATTTGATTTTAGAATAATAATCAGTGGGAGATAAAAATTATTTAGTAAGATTCTGTACCCATTTCTCAGAGTATGCAGTCATCCTAAAATAATTTATTGAAGTCTGATGGACTACTTAATTGGGATAAGTCACTTGTCTCAATTGGATAGAATTCAATTGGCTAACCAACTATAACCAAATATATTCTAGGAAGCTTATAATATGGTATTCACTTGCACATTGAATTTAAAATTAAGATACCTTTAAATATAGTCTGGGTATTAAAGATAATTGGAAATTATTCCAAAGATGAAATTCTTTTGGAGGCACAAGTCAGTCTTAATTACATGATAAATTATTCTGTATTTTTGGAATAGCATATTATTTAGTAAAAGTATATAATGCTTAACATTAGGAAGCATGATATTTTCACCAAATGGAAATATGAAATTTTTGAATAAATGAGCAAAGCTGCATAATTTACATTTGCCAGGTTTTTTACTTCATTACAGAATATCCATCCAGCTTTTTTTCCTGTCATGTATATTTAAGTGAACAGTTAAAATGTGTTCATTTTAAGTATGACGATTTAATATTTTGTGGATAAGTACAAGAAATACACTTTATGCATTTATATTTATAATACAAAAAATACATTTTATGGTCTTCATATTCAAGATGAATATTGTATTGTGTATCGATCATACAGCCAATATGGTTATGTTACATACTGTAGATAAATTACTTTAAGTCACAGACAAGCAGTGCTATACTGAACCATACGGCTACTGAAACCACCAAATAATGGTGCAAATACTGAAGAAAATGTTATAAAAAGCTAGGGGGGGGGGGGATAGAAAAGTGATGTTACTCCTGGACTGATTTCATAATAACCAGTAGAGCATTCACTACACCTCTTCTCTGCAAAGTAATCAGATGTCATCTGGGCACATCTAATGATGTCATTATTAAGTGGGTTCCTGTCAAAATCCTTTGAGGAATCTTCTTCAGAGGAAAATGAGAATTATTTTTGTCATGTATGTCACTCTAAGATATGACCAGGGGCAACATCATTTCCAACAACTTGTTCCAAAACTGTAAATCAAACAATTGCTCCACAATTATGGCATTGTTGCAAGATAATGCAATATAAGTGCAAGGATTCAACCTGGGTTCTTTGACAATAAAGACTTTTTCAGAATCAGTTTTTTTTTCCATGAGAAAGTTACATTCCATTATAGGCTAATCAGCTAGATTCAGTTGTAGTCATTTGTATAAAAAAATATTGAATTAGAAATGTTATGGAAAGTGTATTGTAATTTTCCATGTATAAAGCCAACAAGGTTTTAATATATAAATCCTAAACATAACTCTAGCATTTCCTTGAACTCTTGATCTCTAGCTTACTTCTTTACTATTGTTTACAACTGCTTCTTTAAAACTGTACTGTTTGCCTGTGTTGTTTTAACCTTCAGACAAGAATTCATCTTGCTCCTATTCACTGTAAGTGATGTTTGAATGCCTGACTACATTTTGCAGACATTCCATTTGACATACACATTTCAGATCAAACAGCATCTTTCTCCTAGGTCTGATGTTGTGCAAAATGTTATAGCACCATAATTTCAAAAGAAAGTCTTGTTTTCAGAGTTTCTGTGGGACATAAAATGAGTAAAGAGAAACTAGTGTGAAGAAAATTGAAGTGAGAACTCATTTTTTAAACTATATTGTGATGATAAAGATTGGTAAAGTATTCTTACTCCTCTATTCTTACTGCACTTGCCAATTCATATCTCAGGACTCTTTTCAGGTACCCAACCATTCAGGAAATGTGGGAATAAAGATTCCTTCTATAGGCTACTGTAATATATTTGTGAGTTATTTTGCAGATAAAATCTTTTGCCTAACCCTAATTGGTTAGACACCTGAAAGAAGATCAGTATCTTTTTTGTTTTAAACTTCTGGAGACCAAGGGTGTAAATAGAATTACTTTATCTATGTCAAGAGTGTCAAACTTGATTTCTTTGAGGACCAAATCAGCACTGTAGTTCTCCTCTGTGGCAGGGGGAGTGGGGGCAGGGGGAGTGGGTGGAGACAGGACACATGCCCCCTGCAGCACTTTGTTGGCAAAAATGGGCCACAGGGGATGTGCGCTTCCCCATGTCTCATTTTTGGAATGGCCACCTGCAGCACTCTCCCAGCCAAAAATGGGGTTCACAACCTGTCTTTGGTGGCAGAGTGCTGCTGGAGGCCAGGGAGGCTGAAAATGGGCTGCATGGGAGCCTCACAAGGCTTCCATATGGCCCATTTTGACCAGCAGAGTCACCACAGGCCAGTCCTTTGATATTTCCAGGTTGGTCTCACAGGCCAGATTTAAGCAATCCATGGCCCTTGAGTGTAACACCCTTGATCTATACCTTTGGTCCATGCCCTACCTAATTTTAATTTTGTGGTGCTGGACTCAGGTAAAATTATACTCAGTTGATGCCTTTGGGTCTAAATTTCACCATGTTACTCTTTGAAGCCATTGAAAGAAGTCAGTGATTTTGTATGAGATATCATCAACATGGTCAGGATACCCATCTAGTTCTTATCCGAAGTCAGAGCAGAGATGCAATGGAAATCCTGGCCTGATGTCTGGTAACTATGGAGCCTGGATGATTAAACAAAAAAATCTGGATTAATCCCATCAAGAGAAAGCTGATAGTGATTTGTCTGGCTTGATCATAGTTCCAGCTTTCTTCTGGATAAGATTCTAGGTTCTCCTAGATCCATGATCCATGCTAGAACAGTTGCAGTGAATGTGTTAATTGCAAGCCATTTTCATCAAAACCTGCCAGGTAACAATTATTATTAACTCATGCATAGAGTATTGTAACACTATGTATACAGGGATTGAAGATAATTTTCTTATTCAAAATGTAGCAGCCTATTGACTAATCAGGTTAAATACATTTTTTTTAATGCATTGGACTTTAGGGGCATGGTCCAGGACTTGGCTTCAAGTGTACTTCTAGCTTCAATTCAAGGTATTGCTTACAACTTTAAACTCTGAATGGCTTGACACCAAGTTCGTATAGAACTTCTTTTCCAGTCGGACTATGCCTCTTGCTATCCAAAATATATGAATGGCTATATCCTGCAGGACCTGAAGGTCTGATGTAGAGAGTCTGTGCCTTCTCATTGGTGCCCCATGATTTTGAATATCCAGCCACCTTAGATTATGTTTCAGCATTGTATTTCAGTAGTGAAGATGTAAAACTGCCTAGATTAGTTCGATTATGTCTGATTTTATTTTTATGCTTCTGTTGGACAGCTTATCATATTTTACACTGTGCGTGTTGCAGTACATTATGGAGTTTGTGGCTGAAATGAAATTTTCAGATATAAACTGTGCATGTAGATATCAAATGATAATTTTAATAGATGTCAGATCCAGTTTATTGCTATCCACCTTTTATATCTGTAACATTTTAATTAATTTACACAGATAAAATAAGAGTACATTGAGATTTGTTTCTTAATGAGGATGCAGTTAGAAGAAAGGTTTTGTATCTTTCTGATATCCTGTGGGTAATTATGTTCTAATTATATGGGAGGGGGGAACATGATAACTCAGTTCTGAAATTGTTCATTGGATCCAATTAATTGCATCCATAAAATGAACACTTACAGTGAAGGTGACTGGCAATGTCTTTAAACTTTAATTTAATTCAATCCTACATTTTGTATTGCAGCAGAATTAAATTTTAACAACACTAAGAATAGAACCTTGTCCTAAGATAAATAGGATTATTAGTGAATAAAATATATAGTTTATTTTATATGACTGAGTGCAAGTGAAATGGACATTTACTATTTGTCAATATAATCAATAATTCTTCAAAACAGAGAACTCAGAAAAACATTTTCCCCCTGAATATTGTTTTTCTAGTCAAAATAAATCTGATCAAAATATGCAATTTTCATTAACTTCTTTGTCTATGGAGATTCTCAGTCATCCAGGTCATGGCTGTCCCAAAAGTCCTGTCAAAGCTGAAGAAGCTTCTTGGATGAGAAGTGAAATGTCTTCATTCAAAGAAAAACAAATCTAGTTGTCTCTGAAAAAGCACCTTTGGGATTAATTTGTTTGCTTGATCAAAGTTTAATACTAGAGTGAGCCTAAAATGTTTGACATTGGTCAATTAAACTGAATTTTACCCAGATTTATCAGTTTGCTGGACACAATTAACTAATGTTTTGATGCAGTTTGTAATGAAATGGTTTTCAATTCGCATATAACTGGAAATGTAACATAAGCACTAATTTAGTAGAAGAATAATAAACTGGGAGAAATGTTGAATTGAAACCTGATTCAAATATAAGAGTGGTTGGAATCCTTTTGAGTAAAGCTGAGAAAACTGATTAGTGTGCTTGGATTTTGATAAATGTGTTTGGAGTTATATTCCTCTTGAATAATATAGTTATCTGATATGCAGGAGAATTGGATTTTGGGAATGTTTTTAAGTTAATTTACCGTCTAGTCCCTCAATATTTGAACAACATGTTATTCTAATACTATTTATGTCAAATACATTTAAAATACATTTAATGTATGTATTTATGTCAAATACATTGTCATATTTATTTATGTCAAATACATTTTAAAATAATATATTTTATGATCATTATACTGTCTTCACCAAGTACATTCGTGGTCATACTCAACAAAGAACTATTATTAGCCTAATCCTAATTTTTGTAAATAAAATTTACAGCCATGTGTTTATATAAAACATCTTGAACTCCAAATTGTCTTCAAATTTATTCTTCCAAAAATTCAGATGTAGATTCTTTTCAGACATTTGTAGATTAATTATTTTTTGTAATGTAGTCTTTTTATGATGTATTTGAATTATTCCTTTTCTATTTTGTGCTAAGTTGTGCACTATGTTAAGAAAATAGTTATTTTTATATAAATATATACAACAATAACAGGTATGAAATAAAGGTGTGTTATCATTTATAATTACTTAATATGTATGGAAGAATGATACAGGAGCTACTTATTTTTCAACAGTTTGATTGCATATTCAGAATCCTTGACAGGAATGTTTTTAATTAGTGTGTGTGTTTTCACAGTTTTAATCTTGTAGCTGAAACTGTTTTTCTCCAACAAACTCTACCCTCTTTAGGAGTTTCACTTCCTGAGGTGAGTAATGTAAAAGTGTTCACAGATGCAGATGAAAATTGTTTGGATGTTGTGATGCATTTTGGAACTTTAAAATCTTTATTCATGGTTCAGATCAGCTTCAGTCAGATCACTTGCTTTATATGTGCCAACATACATTCATGATAATATAAGATTGAAAATGGCCCCAAGAACATTTTTTGGTGATTCTGCATTTCACCACATGAGAAAAAAAGTTAAGTAAATTAGCAAATCTTTCTTTCTTTCTTTCTTTCTTTCTTTCTTTCTTTCTTTCTTTCT
>BLBF01000019.1:43799356-43857385 GCA_015471245.1 Laticauda colubrina
TCTTTCTTTCTTTCTTTCTTTCTTTCTTTCTTTCTTTCTTTCTTTCTTTCTTTCTTTCTTTCTTTCTTTCTTCCTTCCTTCCTTCCTCCCTCCCTCCCTCCCTCTTCTCCCCCCCCCCCTCTTTCTCCCCCCTCTTCATTGCAATACCTGAATACAGCCGTTTAGCTCACATAGGCTCAGGAAAAGCTATATGGGATTTAGATATCCTTTTTAACATTTTGCTGCCATATATTTCACTTTGAAAAGATTTGTTTCATTCTGCCTAACAGGTGAATAGACTTCGATAACAGGAAAAAAAATCTAGCTACTGTTGAATCTCAACAGTATTAGAGGTTGAAGTGAAAGATAATAAAATGTTTTCATGATATAAAAATGTTCATGTTATGCTCCAGTAATAAAAAATAGATAATGGGTTTGATAGTTATGGAAAGCTTTTGAAGGCAAACAAAGTCCATAAGAGACTTATTTTAAAAATGTGTGACAATCTATAGAATAATTAGAAAGGGTTAGTTCTCCAAGATTAAATCAGCAAGGATAGAACTCAAGAATTCAGTATTCCCTTGGGTATAAACAATACTTCTAAAAGTAGATGGAAGAACACAGCAACTTAAGTTTCTAGCCATCAAAATATGCATTAGCTTTCTATGTTATATTGATTAACTTTCACCCAGCAGTAGATGAATACATGAGACAAAATGATTACAGATGCATCAATCATTTTGTACAACCTAATAAAATAGTCATAACTAGAACATATATGCCACTCAGAAAATAAATGTCTGCATTTTTGCAAGTGTCATTTATTTTCAATAAATGTCAACTTCACATCCATTTAATATAAGTATATTGTACTATTATCCTGAGATTTTGTTTAGTTTTTGCAAAAAATGCCAGATGTATTGTGAACTTCTGATTTGAAGATTTTTGAAAGCATTGTAATTGCATCCTGCAAACTTTTTCTTTGGATGCATTTGTTCTAATCTTTTTAAAATGTCTTTTCAGTTAAAACTCAAAGTGAATCAAATTCTGCGTAGGTATAGAAATAAATAAGTTATTGGCAAATAATTTGAAGCTAATTTTAAAATGTTGAAATAATTTAAAGTAGCAATAATCTTAAAGAGGTAGTACAAGGATTATATTAAGATTGAATTAATATAATTCAATTATTTATGTAATAAACAGAGTTTTTTGCTATACATTTTTCTTTTGGTGATATTGTGAGAAGTAAGAATTATTCCTGTAAAAGCAGAGCAATGGTAACACCATATTTAGCCCTTATTTAATATAAGAAGCTCTAATGAGATGTTAAGTAAGACATTGTGTAAGAAGTTCTCTGTATTACAATAACAAGACTATAAATGTTTTGTACACTCTGGTCAAGACAGATAGTTGGCATGTCCTAGATAATTGGCAGATCATAGAAAGATAATTTGCAGATCAAGTTGTTTAGTTGTCATATTAAATTAATAAGAGGTTGGAGATTACTGGAAATGAATAAACAGATGGGATGGAGTTTCTGGGAAGGGGATTGGATCCACCCAGAAAAGCAGCCAATAGAATTGAGGGGCAGTGATCAAGGCCAGAGGATTGAAACAGTATTTAAACACCATGTATTTCCTATGGAAATTTTTCATTTGTGCTCAGCTTATATGAGCATGGAGGTCTCTTTTGCAGAAATTCATGAATAAAGCTCTTTATTTTTGTTCAGCTGTCTTCTGGTAATTTCAAAGGGTTAATATCACAGATACATAATATGTTTATTATGCTATAGGTCTTTGCTTGCATTTGTATAATTAGACGTTGGTAATAAAGAGCTTTTGAACAATTTATTTGGAGATAGAACAATTTCTTTATGCAGATTTCTATTTTCTTTTTGAAATAACTGAATAGAATTCCTAAGTATCATCAAACCTATTCAGATATTGCCATAATTCTTGACCACGTTGAGAATTCTAAAAATTTTATATCCTAATCTTATGAAGATGTCAAACTGAAGAAAGAAAATATGGATAGTAACAACTGCAGTGTCATCAATTCTTTCATTTTTTTGTATAACTAAATATAACTATCTATGAATTATCTGCATAACTTTCTCCAATATTCTTTGAGGTACTTCTATAGTAAAAATAACCAATTCAATCACACTTTTATAATTTCTGATATTAATAATCAGCTTCCAAATGGATTTTCACTTTAATAATACAAAAATAAATATATTTCACTATGTAGATTATTATGAAATAAGATCTTGAAATACACATCTTTTTGAAATCAGTGAGCAGATAGTTTCAGTGAATGTCTTTCTGCATTATTTGGCATAAATAAAAGCAAAGGAAGAAGTTTAGTTGAAACATAGCAAGCCTGACTAAGAGTTGGTCTGAAAACGTGTTACTTGTACCATTTTCCAATCTCTGATGTTCTCCCTGACCAAACAGTGAAAAATCTTGTGAGATGAAGAACCCATTGATTATTTGAGGGCCTTTTGTGTGGAGAGATGTCTACCTGACAAGCATAGACATCACCTCCATTTATATGGATTTTTTTAATAACTTCACATTATAGGAGAACTTTGGATTGAATATAAACAGGATCTTTTGGATTGGATTGAATATAAACAGGATCTGTGATAGGAAAAGGATCTGGGATCTTCATGTGACAATAGGACCAGTGTGAAAATATTGAACACTGTGTATCCTGAAAGCTGCTCTGCTACATTTTAAAGTAATTAACTGAAGAAAAAACAATAAACTATAAAGTAGTATATTTTGCTTTTTGATAATTCTTATCCTTTAAATTTAGAAAAAAAAAAAAAGACTAATCACTGAAACAAAGAATCCAAAACTTACTTCTATGCAACGTTCCTTCTAAGCTGCGCACGTGTGCAATTGCACAATGGTGTTACGGTCTCCACCCACAGACATTTTGCGCTGCACACAAAAAATAGAAATCCCACCTGAAGTGAAAATAAAATAAATAAATAAATAATAAATAAACATATATAACTATTCAGTCTGTGGCTGTGCTATTTTGAATGTGATTCAATGAGTAAGGGAGGGGCGACTGGTTGCTCCAGCCAATGATGTGATTCACATACATACTGACGCACCGAATCAACGTGATTGACAATGACAATGTCATTATGTGATGCCCACCACGTTTTTAGCAAGCCAAATGGTGACTAAAGAGAAGACACGTGCAGGCTGCTTTTGTTTAAACCTTTATTTAATAATGGCAAAATGAACGGGCATTGACACAACCCCTCACAAAGCCAAAGTTCTTTTAAGGTGGAATGGCTGTCTGAATTTGTGCAAACAGAAGAAAAAAATGTGAAACTGGGTGGTATTTTTTCTTTTTCGAGTGAGAAAGGTCTGCTCTGCAAAACATGTTGTGAAGACAAAGTAGCAAGCGAGTTTTCAGAAGGAAAAGTGTGGACAGAATGGAAGCTGGACTACCTCTAGTGTCACATTCAGCACAAAAGTCATTTGAAAGTGGTTGAAATTGTACGCAGATGTAAGATGGGAATGGGGATCGGTACCTTGTTGGGGGAAAGCACCAAAGACCGAGAGAAGAGGAACGAGCTATCACTCATAAAGAAATCCAATCCAGAGCAAGCTGAAGTTCTCATTGACAATATTCTGCTAGCCATCAACATGAATGCATCTATGCTGTTGATTCAACAAATTCACAGTCACACGGCAAAATATGTGAATATACCAGAAAGCTGGTGTAGCAAAAATTACGCCTTTTAATTTTTGAATTCAATAAATCACAAGGTGCAGAATGAGATGGTGTGTAGTGTTAAAAATGCACCTTGGCACAACCTCATCATAAATGAGAGCACAGACATAACAGTCCGTGCACAGACTGTTTTTTTGTGCACAGACCAGCACAAAATGCTGGTCCTGTATTTTAAACACAGGGAGGAAAATAACATTAACCATAAAACTGTGTTTGGCGGCATCATTCAGATGTCAGCCTGCACTGCTAAGGATATTGTGCAAGCAATAATTCAGTTTTACACCAAGCATGAACTGGACCTGAAGAGAATGGTGATGCTGACCTCTGATGGTGCCTCAGTAATGCTAGGAAAACACAATGGAGTTGCAGCTTTATTAAAGCAGCAAATATCACACCTAACTGAACAACACTGTGTGGCCCATAGAGAGGACTTGGGCATTGATGATGCGTGGAAAGATGTACGTTTGATGCGTGATGTGGAAACTCTTCTTAGAACAGTTTATTCCATTTTTTCAAGATCCACTGTAAAGAGGGGAAAACTTGAAGACCTCACAAAGATTATGGATGAGAATACATTGTCATTCAGGCCTCTGAATGAAGTGCGATGGCTGTCACGGCACCAAGCTGTAAATGCTGTTCTTAGGAACTGCTCTGTGCTCGAAGAATACTGCAAGAGAGAATCCAGTGATGACAGAGATCCAGTGGCAAATTACTGTTACAAAAAGCTGACTGATTCAAAGTTCAAGGTTACTCTCATTGCTCTGGGAGATGTTTTGGATGAGCTAGCACACCTCTGTCTTTCTTTTCAAAGACACAACCTGACTGTGATGGAAGGGCACTGCTTTGCAAGAGCAAAGATTGAGAAGTTGTGTTCACAATATTTGACAGATGAAAAGGATGTTCAGTGGAGTGACCGTGTAAAAGAGGCAATGAGGGCCTCATCTGCTGATGGCAGAAACACCAGTGAGATTACTCATTTTATTGGTAAGCTCTGTGATCACTTGGATGCTCGTTTTCCAGAGGATGAATTAAAGGAGTGGTCTGCATTTGACATTGAAGCATTGAGCTCAGACATCAGTTTTGACTATGGAACAGCAGATGTTGCCACACTTGCAAAGAAGTATGAGGCCATTCTTCATCACCTACATTCTGTAGAGGTCATTAACAGTGAATATATTGAATTCAAGTACATAATGAAGCAAAAACTTAAACAAGGGTCAATCAGCACATTCTCAGATATGGTGGCTGCAACACTAAAATGCAAGGAGCTAAAAAACATCTCTCAGCTGGTGGATATTTGTGCTACATTTCAAGCATCCAGTGCCGATTGTGAAAGAGGCTTTAGTTTAATGAATCGTATCAAAACAGCATCCAGAAATCACCTTGGAGTGGCACATTTGGATCAGCTGATGCACATAAAGTCAAAGCTGCAAGCAAATGAGGCCATCAACCTGGACAACATGTACAAACACTGGAGAGATGAGAAAAACAGACGGGAATGTTAAGGTGAATATTAATTTTTCAATCAGATTTGTGCTCATCTAGTCTCATTTATTTAGAATTTTCATTTATGGATGTTGATCATTAAATACTGTAGTTTCTGAGTAGTAGCTAACAATTGTGTCATTGTATACTTTATTTTGCAGACAAAGAGTTATAGGACTGTCTCCCAAACCACAGGACCCTCTCTCCCAGTGGACAGCAGGATTCTCTTCCAGATTACAGTAGGAGGACTCTCTCTCCCCCAATAGATGGACTACAGATCCCTCTTCCAGACCACAGTAGGACTCTCTCTCAGTCTCAACCAATGGACAGCAGAACTCTCTACCAGACCACACAGTAGGAACCTCTCAGGCTCTCACCCAGAAAGAGCTTCACACACTGACATTTCAAACTCATACTTGTAATACAAGTCAGAGCTTCATAGTGAAAATTGAGTTTATAGTTGGTTTGTTTGGCAATTTATGTTTTGCTGCAGTTAAAAACAAACATTTATACTTCGAATAGTGTTATCATAGTACACAGGTTAACAAGTATGTTGTCCTTTTCATTGTAAGCTTGGTAAAGCACTTAATTAAAAGAATTCTAACGGAAATATAAATGCTGCAATTTGATTATTTTAATAAATCGTGCTACTTGGATGGATGCGATACTGGCCTGACCACAGTGCACACGCCTGATGTTGCTCACAGTGGGCCAAGGGACCACTCAAGGAGTTGATGTGTTTGCTCAGACACATAGAAAATTAGAGGGAACGTTGCTTCTATATATATTTTTTTCCCATTCAATTTTGTCTGATTCTTGGATACTATACGGATAAAGTCCCCACAGTTTTCTTGGCAAGCTTTTTTTTCAGAAGCAGTTACCGTTGGCTTTTTTCTAGGGCTGAGAGAAAGTGACTGGTCCAAGATCATCGTACTGGCTTTTTGCCCAAGGCATGACTAAAACTTTTTTTGTCATGTTCCAGTTTCTAACCTGATGCCTTAACCACTACACCAAATTGGCTGGGCCTAGGAAGAAGGAAATGGCAGGTTTCTGAAAAAAACTTATCAAAAAAATTGCAAGACTTGTGGCTATGTTTACAGATATATTTCTGTTAGAATATATTTAGACCTAAGCTATATCTATTTCATATGAATAAATTCTAACAGAACTGTCCCATGCATTTTTATTGACTTTGGGTTTTCTCTTGACAAAGCATGAGATTCTGTAATCTATTATTCTTTGGATCAGTTTGAGACTACTATTCCTGCATTCAGACTCAGAACAACACAAAAAAGTTGACATGTAATACCAATATATCAGCTGCGAGATAAACTGCTTCAACACAACACACTATAGCAGCAGAATAAATATTGCTATTACTTACCTGACAGACACAATTTGTTTTCTTGATATCTTCTTGTACCAATTTAAAAGCTGAAAATGGTTCACAATTACCACTTCTGTTTGAACAGAACATCTTATTTTCAATGGGAACAGCTCCATTATAGTTTCGGTCAGTGGTGGAGAACTATTTTGGCACTGAGTGCTAAAACAGGACTGCACATGTGTGCACCAGAAACAGGAATCTCAGCTTCCTGGTGTGCATCTGGTTTCTAACATGCACTCATGAGCAAAGACCAGCTGCCCAGCATGTGCATGCATGCCAAAGAGCTGCTCTTCCAGTTTCCAGCAATCCCCCATGCATGAAGACAAGCTTTCTGGTGCACACATGATGCTGGAACCCAGAATAGCAACTGGAGATGGCTGGCGAGATGGCTCTGCATGCCACTTCCAGCACACATGCCATAGGTTCACCATCAGAGGTCTAGGTCTTCCTGCTTGTGAAGGTTCAGATGTAAAGGCCCTGTCCCACTGGCCGACGGACGCAAAACGTATGCATAAAGGACACAGCGGATGAGCAAAATTTCGGGCGTGGCTCCATCCGTTGTCATCCACTCCAAAAAGTGGCAAAAATTTGCATAAACAGAACAGAAAAGAACAGAAAAGAACGGACGTGGGTAGTATGTAGCGGGGATGTTAAACGGATGTTCATAGGAAGCCTAGTGGATGTATATCGGATGCAAACCATTCACTGTGCATCCTTTCTATTTCCGTGCTACTAACGCTGTGTAGATGTTCCATGTACCTTTTGTTTCCTCCCTCTTTCCGTTTTCAGCTGAAGCAGATGTGAGTTGAGGGGATGCCTAGAGGATACAGAGAGGATACAGCGGACATTTAACAGATGATAAACGGACATAGAACGTTTGTTGCTTGAATGTCGCAGATTTACATTGTACACAGCGGAAAATTCATCCGTTCACAAAGTTTTGTGCAGCTCAAAACTTCTTGCGCGGATGAAATCTCAGTGGACGGACGCTTGATGGATAGAGCATATGAAACACGTATCCAATGAGTACACAACGGATGCATAGGGTTTTCCAATGGATGGCAAGCTTTTTTTAATGTTTTACATTCTCTTTGCATCCATTGGTGCAGTGGGACATGGGCTTAATAGAGCAGGGGTGTCAAACACAAAGCTCCGGCCCGGGGGGTGATTAAATCAAGCCAGTGGGGCCAACCTGGAAATAGCAAAGGACTGGCCCATGGTGGCGAGAGGACTATAAGAGATCCATCTATGTCTCATTTTCACTCTGCGGGTCAAAATGGGGATCAAGCAGATGGCTGTGGCTCCACCTATGTCCCACTTTGGCCAGCAAAGTGCTGCAGGAGGTGTCTAGCCATCTCCCCCTCCTGGCAGTCCATGGAGGAGAATTACAGTGCTGATCTGGCCCTTGAAGAAATCCAATTTGACACACCTGTAATAGAGAAACGGACCTTCACCAGGATATAAGCAGGAAATCTGACTGTTCTGGAGTCCATTACTGCAATAAGTAATGAAAATATATTATAAATCTTGAGAAGCTATGACATGAATTGCTTTGATTTGGTATTAATTATTCTTGTGCTCAGTTGCTGCTTGATAAATTTCAGCCAGCCAAATGGAACTCAGACTTCAAATATAAGCCTTCAATATGAAGTATTAAGATCAATTAAAGTGTAGTGGACAAGATGTTGGACTAGGAACAAGGAAATCCAGAACCCTCCTCAGAAACAGAAGCTTTCTTCATCTCAACCCTGTCTATCTACTAAACTACTGATCAGGAATGATTGATGACAGATCATTACTTTCAATAGAAGCTCCATCCTGCAGTGGATTGATTTAAGCTAAAACTAATAATATATAAGGTCTTGAATTTATGAATAGATGAATAGATCATTTTCAAATGTTGATTCTTATTCTGGTAATGCTAAAGGAGGAAACTCAGTTTATTTTTTATGTGTCACTATGAGTCTGGTTCTAATGCCACATTCTTGCTTCTGCAGAACAAGACCATTGTACTTAGTTTTTAGGATTGATTTAACTTCAAATAATAATTAAGTTTAGTGGTAGTATTGTTAATAATCACTTGGCTTTCAGATCATGATTTGGTAGTAATTCAGCGGTAGATTTACCTGCAGTACACCATTCCATGATATTATTATATTTAATCTCTTTTTAGGTTGAAACTTTCTAACCACAAAAATACTAACATCTTTGTTATTTTCATTTAATTCTTTTGTGTTTCATAGACTTATTTTGAACTACTTTGGACTTTATGATCATTAAAAATCATAGATATTACAATAAAACATTAAAATGAAGTACACAATTTTTTCTATTGATTCATACATATTGTGCAGTTGTGTTGAGAATAAGAGGGACTTTAATCCAATTTTTTTCCAGTTTGATACATTTTCTCAAAAACATGATAAAATACAGCCAGTGCCAGTTATTACCATTGATATTATTATTTGTTCAAGTTTAGTTGCCAAGATGGCAAGCAAATCCCAATTACCTCAGTTTGCAAATAGAATATCATTTTTTAAAAATCAACTGCTAATTTTTCTAGAGAGGCTAAAAATAAAAACCTGTTAGTATTTTTTACATGCTTTTAGTTTAACTTCTAAATTATTTCAAATTTTACACACACACACAATTGTTCCAAGTGAACAATTGAAATGAGATTATATTGCAGTAAATCCTTTTGAGGTCTTCAGATTGTAAAACAATTGTGATTTTCAGTGTATAATAGAGTTTCTCTAATTAATCTTATTTAAGAAGCATGATCATGGCCTCATATGGTATCACCAATTTCACACCATTGCATTAGTTCTTATTGTGGAAAAAATCATCAATCTATGATCTAACTGCTATTATGTCTAGATATATAAATAGATGTATGTGAGTTTGGACTTCATTTAATTTGATTGCAATCACTGAACTCATTATCACTTGAACAGTGGTTGAATGCATTATTGTTGAATGAGGTTTTTCTATTTCTATCACAGTAACATATTTAATATATTAATCTATTATTTCTGACCTCCTTTTTAGGAATGCCAAGCAACAATGAAAAAAAAAGAAGAAGTACCTATCAACAAACAAACAAAGTAGTTGACCGAAGCAAGATACAGACAGCAAATTCACTCACTATTGATGGTCAAGGCCTTCAGGTATGATTTGCCACTGTCATTTTTCAGTATTTGTATAGTTACCATTAAAATGTTTTCTGTAGTTACAGATTCAAAGTTAAGCTTGGTCACAGTTTGGATTACAGATAAAAGCATGGTACACTGAGCATATCATATTGAATAGTAAACTTTTATCTTAACTTACTAAAACACTTCCCCAAGTTTTTACATAAAAGGATAACTGTATGATTGATTCTGCATATATGACTCTTTTATATGGTATGTTTAATAATATAATTACTAAGATAATAGCTGGCTTTTGTACCTATAATATTTTTGCCATATGTCTAATTATAATATAATTTATAAATCACATTATTCTATTGTACTTAAAGGAACAAAATAATCTCCATGGATCTTTTGTTAGAATGAAAGCAATATACACTGCTAACAAAGAGAACATTTTTATAATACTTTATAAAGGGTACACAGTGAAATAGATCTGGCAGATTCTACAGTTCTTTTTCTAAAAATGCCATCTGCACACGACTTTCATGCTGGCTTTTCAAAATTGGTAGAACATCTTGCTTTCAAACTTATTAATTAATTACTTCTAATAAGGTAAATTATTTAATGGATGACGTTCACAGCTGTAATGGCATGTATATTGTGATCAATTAATTTATTTCAGCTGTTGTCTTGGATGTTGAATATTTGGTAAAATAGGGCCTCAAGTAAGATATGAGTCACATTAGAATATAAATTATGTCCTGCTGAGTTATACTAAATAAATTTAGCTTAGGTCAAAGTTTATTATTCTGTGTCATACGGAATAAACGGGTGGATTCAGGAAGCTTGAAGGCATGGACAGCAAGGTCAAGTCCTCAGTTCTTGGTTAATCTTTATTATGGCCTTAAAATAAGGGAACATACCTAATATACAATAAATATGTATACCAGATGTACAGAGAAACACATACACATTTTATCTAAAATCTTTAGATAAAAATAAGTATATATACAGTATAAAATGCAAAACTAACAAAGCAGCAATAATGAAATACAGATAGTCCATGATTTATGAACAAAATTCAGCTCAAAATTTATGTTGCTAAGTAAGACATTTTTTAAGTGAGTTTTTCCCCATTTCACAACTTTTCTTGCCACAATTATTAAGTAAATCATTGCAGTTGTTAAATTAGTAACTTGGTTGTTAAATGAATCTGGCTTCCCCATTGACTTTGTTTTCCAGAAGGTTGCAAAAGAGGATCACATGACCCCAAGACATTGCAACCATAATAAATATCAATCAGTTGTCAAGCATCTGAATTTTGATCACTTGACTATGGGGATGTTGCAACAGTTGTTAAGCGTGAAAAACAGTTATAACTCTGCATGGTCACTAAATGAACTGTTGTAAGTTGAGGACTACCTGTAATACAAAGAATGTTGATTGCCAATATTAGTGTGAGGCATCCAGAAAGTATCCATGATATCAATCACTCCGAGACATTTCTCTCCAATTGATTTATTTAGAAACAGATCTGGCATGTCAAAGGCAATTTCCCAAGTGAAATTATTTTCGCTTGTTACACAGAATCCACCTTCTCTACTCCCTTTTCTCCTCCCACTTCTACACTTCATAAATCACGAGAACCAACTAACTGCCACTGGAATTTCTTAATACGACATACAGAATAATCTTGAACTTTTCAACTCCTCCAACTCTCTTAAAAAAATGTGGTAGCTGAATTTTAAAGCTGACAGTTACTATTCTTCTATCTAAATGGATGAATGAAGAGAGGCACTTAGAGCAATCTGAGATTGTATGTCAGAATCCTATTCAGTCAAAGAAACATTTCAACTTTGTAATGGGATAGAATAGGAGGGGATATGAGATTCCCTGTAAAGAGAGTAAAATAATTGCTTGTTATACAGGGATTTCTTTTGGGTGTAAAAACTGATATAGAGGGATATTTGTTTATAAGTCCCACAGGATTGAAAAGTTGGCCATGTCAACTTGATCAAGGCAAGGTCTTGCAAATTGATTGAAAAAAAAATAGAATGATGACATGTGCCCATTTGAAAAATAAATCCATTGAGACTGCAAATGATTAAACTTAAAACTATTTTGGACATCAGTATCTGTATCAAAATACCTGAGTGCTTCCAAATCCAAGTTCAGTTTGAAAGTCTTGATTAGCATATTGTGGGTCCTGTAAGCTGGTGAATTACTCTTGGCAGGCCCTAGTAGATAGGCTTTCACTGCTATGATGCTCAACTTATGAAATGCTCTTGTCCTGGAAATGAGATTAATGCCATCTCTTTCAATTTCAAGACACCCAAGATTTCATTATGGAATCCTGGAATATCCTAGGGGAGAAGGAAGATCTTTCAGGGCTATTTTGTTACAATTTCACATCATCCTGTATTGCTCCTGTGTTTTAATTATAGTTTTTATAGTTTTTGTAGCTTTTAAATATGACTGTTTTTATATACCTATTGATTTTAATTTTAAAATAATTGTCTATCACTTCATGTCAAATTTTTGTAAAATAGGCAGCCATACAAATATGATAAATAAATAAATATTAAATATTATATTTGAGACATACTGATCATGATTCAAATGCGGACAGATCAATGATTAATAGCTTTTAATAATACGATCCTCCTTAAATTTCTTCAAAAGCATGTAATGTGATGGCTAGCACAAAGCTACTGTGATTGAATCCCATAGTTCCAATATGTACTATGTGAAATACTTTTATCAGTTCTAAATCTCCCAATATTCATTCTTAATTGTTGATTCTGTGGTAGATGGATAAAACTTCTGCCAATATTTTCCATGTATTATTATTTCTCTTTTTGTTCACTTTCTTTCTAAGCTAAAAGATATCATTGGAGTAGCCATTCATTATAGAGGAACCACTTCTAGATTATTACCTTATTATTTTATATATATTACCTTATTATTTTAGTTTAGTTACACAGTACATTATTCCAAATACAGTATTTGCGTATAAATCTACACTATACGATATACAGTAAAAAAAATTGCATGACATTTTGTTGTTTTTCTTCTAAATATTTTAGGCTGTTATATTTTGAATTATGTATTATAAAGATGTCTTCCCTTTCCTCATCAGTTACTGCTAAATGAAACCCCAGTTTTGTGTATGTGCAGTTTCTATTTTTAAAGCACACTTGTTCTGCCAAATTTGTTCTGCCATCCTATGCATAAGCTTAAATTACTGGCTGAATTATTATTTGATACAAAGATATTCATAAAATAGCTCCACCTTAAATAAAGCTGATATAGGAATTAAATTGTGTACCTGAAACCCTCAGTTTATGACTGTTTAGTGACTGAAGTTTCAGTGGTGCTAAAAAAAAAGTACCGTGTGACCAGTGCTCACTTTTATCACCATTTCAGGTTCCTTCCTATCACATGATGGCTATATGGGCATCTGAAAAGCAGAAATGTTTATGACAGTTGCATATCCTAGGATTGCATGATTGCTATTTGTGACAAGCAGAATCAATAGGGGAAGCCAGATTTTCTTAATAACTTAATGACTTAATAATCACAGAAAAGGTTGTAAAACCCAGCACAATTCACTAAATAAGCACATTGTTTTGTGACAGAACTTCTGTCAAAATTGTAAGTAAGTCAAGAACTACCTATATCTAAGTTATTATCTGAAGTATATGATTGATCTTCAATACAAGTAAACAGTTAACAACCAGAACAAAATCTTTGAGAAAGGAAAAAATATCATAAATAGGATAACTTGTATTTCAACTTTGATTAAGTAGAAAAGATAAAGGTGAAAGGAAAAAAGAATAAAGAAAACAAAACAACACATGAGGATTTTATACAGGCACATAATGTGTTTATGTTTTTATACAACCATTTAAATAAAGGGTAATATTATATTACATGAATCTTGATTTGAGTTTTGGAATACCTGCTGAGAAAACTTGTATTAAACTGAGATTTTTCTCTTCTGCTTACTCTTTATCACATATAAAAAACATAATTTTCTGTTCATTTATTTTGGTAATATATTTCTTCTAACAATATTCACTATGGAAGGAATAATTTATCCATGAAGGTTTTTAGTACTGAATATTTTTAAAAAGCATAGTAATAAAAGGCTATGCAGGCAACTCAGTGGCAGAAAGGATCATTTCTTATGTGCAACTGTTATTAATCATAGTTAAGCGCATTCATCTTATTTCTTTCCAGCTTAACCAGCATAATGATCAGGTTTATTATTTCTAATTAGAGGAAGTAATATATCATGTATAAGCTTAAGATGAGTATCATTAATTAACCTGAACCCATAGAGAGTTCTAAGAGACAGTCAATCTTTGTCACAATGAAAACCACTGGTTTATGCTTCATTCAAAGGAATAAACAATCCTGGAATTAAACTAAATAAATAACATTGATTAAATTTCTAAATAAGCATTAAAGATGTGACAGTTGTTGAAAAAAGCTGTGATTTTATCTACACAGAAACTTATATGCCTCATAGATCTTCCTCTCACTAATGCAGTGATTATCCAAATTGTGCTCACTGAATCCTGTCTGAATTCCCAACCTGCTGGGATTTCCATCTCCCTTATTCACAAAAAGTCCATTTTTATTTGGATTTAAAATAGACAAAACTGTGTGTAAACCCAATAGAAAAAGCAAAGAAAATGTATTTTGCACCAAAAAATTATCCTCTTTGATAAGCTCTTGGATTGTCTGATTTGGTTCTAAGACCATCAATAATAAAATTTATAGAAGATATTTTTGTGGTTTTTTTTTATGCAACATACTTCTGTTAAATTTCTGACAAATTTATCTTACTGGCCATGTTAAAAACAGTATATTGTGTAGTATTTGATGCAAAAGGTAGATGCCTACATTTCTGAAGAGTCAAATTGCTAGAAGCTATATTTCAAGAATGTCTGAAGGGCATTTAGGCACGCTTAAAATTAAGATTATTAAAATATATTTCATTAATATTCTTGATATTTATGATTTTTCATACATGAATGTACTAATTGAAAATATATATAGAGAAGGACAGACTAGAATTTATGTGGTATATAAACATGCACACACACACACACACACACACAAAATTGCCTAGAGGTCTAGTTCGTATACGTAGAGAGCTTACTGTGTATATTTACATTAGTAATATATTATTTGAAGAAAATTGAATTGTTTTCCTTTGAATTCTTTAAATTTGGATCACACCAGCTTCAGGTAGTCAACCACTTCTAGTTTTTGTTAATCCTAATAGTGGAGGAAAACAAGGAGAAAGGTATGTGTTTCTTGATGATCTTGCTAAGAGCTTACATCAGTTTGATTTAGAAAGAAAACCAATTCATTTAATTACTTTTTGAAGAGAAAAAAAATGAATGCATGTATTTTACATGTTGTTTTCCAAAGCTACTTAACACTAATTATATAGAACAATGTTAATAATAAGATGATGTTGAACTATGACCAATTTGTTAATTAGATTAGGTGATGTTTCTATTTCTACATTTATTTAATTACCTACAGTTAAACCCTTTTCTTATTTGGAATATGTTTCAAATTGAAAAATTGCCCCATTTTTGGTAAGCTCTTGGCTTGTTGAAGCAGTTTATTTTATAGACCACAATAAATAAGCCTGTAAAGTAAATATTATGAGTACAGGCATAAAATTCCATTACAAGTGGGCTTTATTAATTATAACTAGCTGTGGTTATTGGGGTTTATGTTGCAATATCTTTGGAGTTCAATTGATAATGCTGTTGGATTTGTGACTTCTCTGGACCTTCTGTTCCTTTTGAATATTTCAGTTATAACCAGGGATGGGATTCAAATTTTTTAACAACTGGTTCTGTGAGCATGGCTTAGTTGGTGGGCATGGCTTGGTGGGCATGTGATTGGGTGGACATGGCTTGGTGGGCATAGTATTGACTGGGTGCGGCCAACTCAATATCACTCACATTGGGTCATGCATTTCCTCACCTGGCCTCTCGTGACTGCGGGGAATGCTGCAATAGTTGTAAGTATGAAAAAGGGTCATAAGTCACTTTTTTCAGTGCCATTGTAACTTTGAATGGTCACTCCACACAAGCAAAGTACCAGCAAAGGAGGGGGAAAAAACCTCCAGAGACATTCCAGAGACAGAAAGTCTAGTCTTGCCAAGAATGTAATAAAGGTTAACAGAGAGGCAGTTTCTGTAAGCAACACCAGAATGTTTCCTTCCTGCCTTCCTTACAGGATTAGGCCAGTAATTTCTTTTAACAGCCAGTTCTCCGAATTGCTTAGAATGTTAACAACCGGTTCTAGAGAATAGGTGCAAACTGGAAGAATCCCACCCTTGGTTATAACACTATTTCAGCCACCTTTCCTTTTTTAAAACTTCTGATATTTTCCATGACTTCATTGGTTGATTCTGTAGTCTTCTTTTAAAGGAACGATATGTAGTTTATCTAAAAGATAGATAAACTATCAGCACTTTAGTTTATATTCTTACTATCCTTTCTTTTTCCTAATAACAGATTTTTGTATTCCTTTGATTTTTTCCCCCTTGTCCAGGATCACAATATCACAAGAATTATTTCTTGAGAGCTGTATTGTATATTCATGGTGTGTGTGCGTGTGTGTGTGTAAAGTAAGCAACAAAAAAGATGGTATAGTTTCATTTCCTCCTTTCCTTTTTTTCTTTGTTTCTTTTCTCTTGCCCTGAAGATTGTTAGAGAAAGAACAGATACTTCTCACCAGAAACATGATTTTCAAAAGGTCTTTTTCAAATTAAACTAAGCCCATATGGAAGTGCTTAGTTATCTACTGCTACTTCAATCTCCGCTAACTATTTTATTCCACTTTATTTAGCCTGCCATAATTCTGTGTTTTTTATTTAAAATCACTTGCTGAATTCTAGCTTTAAGTTGTCTCGTTCCTTGATGCCATTGTCCAAAAGATATAAAAGTACATTATGTATGCAGACTAACTTGTAACTTTCTAGTTATCTTGCAGAAACTTTCTCCTTGGAAGGCTTTATTAAGCAAAAAAAAAAAAAAGAAAAGAAAAGAAAAGAAAAGAAAAAGAAGAAGTAATAACTTAAAATAACAACCAACCATTTTCTCATTCAAACAAAAAAGGAAAAAGGATAGATATTAGGGTGATGTGTTGATTTGGTCTAAAATTGCAAGCAATTGCTCTTGTCAGCTCTCTGCTTCAGTCGTCATGATAGTTACAGTTCATCAAATTCACATGACTTTCTTTTCCTTCTTTTGGATCCTATTCAGACCAGTGGTGGGATTCAAAGATTTTTACTACAAGTTCTGTGGTATAGTTAGGTGGACGTGCTTTGCGCATGTGCATAGACTTTGCATGTGCATGTACTAAATGCTCACTTTGTGCAGGCACAGAGGCATTTGAATAGGCACAGAGGCCTTCCAACTCACCTCCTGCAAGCCTGCATTCTCCCTGTCACTTCAGCAGTTGCCGCATGGCATTCTGCTGTGCCGTGCAAAGCAGCTGTGCTTCAAAAGCAGGGAATAAAGATGAGTATGGGAGCCTGGGCAGGCTAGCCCAATAGTAGAGTGGAGAGAAAACAACTTCGGTTTCTGTTGCTCATTGGCGCTATTGGCTCAGCAGCACTGGGCCAAACTGTAGAATGCCACCACTGGTTCAGACTAGGAATAATGGATGAATTTAGTTTCTGAAAAATCTAATTAACGACCAAATGTATAGCTGGATGTAAAATATATGAGATCCAGTTTCATTTTTTAAATGTTGAAATATTATACAGGTAGTCCTTGAATTATAAGAGTTCATTTAGTGACTGTTTGAAGTTACCATGGCACTAAAAAGAGTGACTTATGACCATGGGTGGGATTCAAATGTTTAACAACTGGTTCTGTGAGTGTGGCTTAGGTGATGGGCATGGTTTGGTGGTCATATGACTGGGTGGACATGGCTTGGTGGTCATGTTATTGGCTGGGAGTGGTCAACTCAGTATCATTCACATCAAGGCATGCATCTCCTCGCCTCGCCTCACCTCTAATGACTATGGGGATGCTGCAACAGTCATAAGTATGAAAAATGCTCATAAGTCACTTTTTTCAGTGCCATTGTAACTTTGAATGATCACTCTACACAAGCAAAGTGCCAGCAAAAGAGGGGAAAAGAAACTCCAGAGGAGTTCCAGAGACAGGAAGTCTAGTCCTGCCGAGAATGTAATGAGGGTTAACGGAGAGGCAGTTTTTTCTGTAAGCAACTCTAGAATGTTTCCTTCCTGCCTTCCTTACAGGATTAGTCCAGTAATTTATTCTAACAACCGGTTCTCTGAACTGCTTAGAATGTTAACAACTAGTTCTAGCAAATAGGTGCGAACTGATAGAATCCCACCCCTGTTTATGACTTTTTTTCACACTAAAATCAGTGCAGCATTTCCATGGTCATCAAAACGCTTGCCAACTGACTGATATTTATGACGGTTGCAATCTCCTGGGATCATTTGATCACTTTTTATGACCTTCTGACTAGCAAAGTCAATGGGATAAGCTAGATTCACTTAACAACCATGTTACTAACTTAGTAAATGCATAAAAACGTGATTCTTACAAAACAGTCAGTGGTATTAGTTCTTTTTTGATTCTATTACTTCCAAAGGAGCTACACTGCAGCAGGTGTTACCTAAATAAGATCAAATTCAATAAAATCTTATACTAAAAGCAATATTAATGAATTATAAGCTGTCTTTCAATTCTGTTTAAGTCATTATGAAATCCCTAAACTGTGTCTCTTCTCTTAGATTTGTAAAAATAGAGAAATGTTCATTTAGTGATAGAATTCCTAAATGTTTGATTGAGCAAAATTTTAGAATTCCTAAATGTTTGATTGAGAAAAAGTGAAGTTGTTAATCTCAAGGGTCTGCAAGTATGCTATCTTTGCCCTAGATAGGACAAAGATCTAAAATGCTTTGTAGCTTGGTAGGCTAATAGATTTGAAATGGACTAAAATTTGAAAAGCAGTTTCCAGTACAGTATATCATGTAAAAATGAATGACTTTCTTAAGTAGTTCTTGCTTGATATCTTATTTCCTTGATTTTGGCCATGTTTACAAATTATGCAGAATAAATGTTAGTGTGCCCATCCATCTATATATCCTGAAATATTAACATTAGCAAGCATAGTGTGGAATGAAGCATGATTTTATTTAATCCAACATATTATTATGTGGTAGAATTGCCAAAACAGAATTTGTTGTGAATAAAATTCAAATATTTTTCTATCCTCAATGTTAGAATTTATAGGAAATTTCAGTATCTTCTGAATCCTCGTCAGGTTTACAGCCTTGCAGGAAATGGACCAATGCCAGGGTAAGTCTGTATGTTATGAAACATGAACTTTTTCAATAACACAATGATATTTTTGAAATATTATATAAAGAGAAATTCACTAAAGAAATACATTGCTGTAACTTGATGACATAGTTGAGGGTCCTTCCAAATTTTTAAACATAAGAACTACTTTCTAATTGATATATATTAACAAAGCTTCTAAAAAGGATTACAGTGCTTAAAAAAATAATCACACATGTACACATAGTAGCATAATGCCACAAGAGGGTAGTGTTTGTGAATATTCATTTTTAAATTTTAAGATCATTTCCCATTCTCATTTTCTCCATTTCAGAAACTGTTTCGTCTTGAAACATTAGTAAATAAATTGCAAAAACTTCTAATTAATTTTCTGTCCAATATTGCATCGCCTTGTTTGTTTGTGCTTTTCTTAGGCAAGTTAATTTAATTCTGACTTTTCAGGCCATGTGTGTACATATACATATATTTGTGAAATTTATTTCTTTGTCATGGCTATCAGCTGGATACAAATTTCTTTTAGTAACAGTGGCTTTATAAATCTAGTTAGTTCAATTAACATACGCTTACAAATAAGAAGTCAAAGAGTCAGGCACACATTATTTTTACTGACTGTATTTTTCACCTGTCAGTTAGGATTTCACCCAATCTTAAAAGACCTATACTTAGAGGCCTAAGTCACTTTTAAAGGCAGCTATCATGGGCCAAGCTATGTTTCAAAACTAGAGAGCATAGTTAATCAGATCAGGTCACACAGATAAAGCTTTGAACACATCCTTAAATATAACTCAGATATTCAACTGGAGCATTCCAGTAGCCAGCTGGAAAAGGGATATGTTAGCTTGTCTGTGGCCAACCCTAATTAAAAGGACTAATGTGGCTGGAATTGATGCTCCATTTTTCTATCCTCTCTTATTATTCCTAAGTCATATCACTTTGCAAATATTCATGAACATTTGAATTGAAGGTTAATGTACAGCTTCTTTGGACATTATGACTCACTAAACATTCTCCAAAATATTGTTATTTTGATAGTTTATCATATCTCTGTCTATATTGTAGTTCATTATTCAGAAATGAAATGACTGTTATCAGATTCACTCCATTTGAAAAGTCAGATGTTTTTAATTCTCATTCCTGGTTGTTCCTTTCTGTTTCTGAGTCCCTGAGGATGAACATAATGTATTTGATTTCAGTAACTTCTCAGTATATTGATTTAATTAGACTAACTTTCCAATATAGGATTTTACTTACTTCTACGACCTAATTTATTGCTATTTTTATTCTTTCTTTTTAAAATTTCTTCAATGAGCCTTATCATTGAAATAATATGAATTTATTTGCATTTTAAGGTATAATTTCTCATTTATTTCTACAATTTTAACAATTTTTACTTTAACTAACATGACCTAAAAGTAGATGAGTGTAAATAAGCTGAATTAATTCTTCCTGATTACTGTGATTTAGTATTGGCTGGCTGTCAGGGCTCCAACAAATCCACCCTCATTCAAATCAAAAGTCTCTAACCGCATCTCAGAAAAAGTAACTTGGTTTATTAGAAATTGCCATGTTGGTGCGTGACTGGGTGTAGCCGATACAAAATCATATCATAAATTTCCCCCTTGACCCTGGTCATTCCCTTACCCCCTGGATGTGACTTCTCCAATGGGACACATCCATCTGTAAGAGTCATCCATCATGGTCTCTGTTAGATTGCGGGAAAAAGAGACTCGAGACCAGTGTGACTTTCAGCTCTTTATTTGGTTCCTTGCATCAGTTCTACCCACAGAGCCACGGCAGCCTCTTTTATAGCGGCTGCTTGTGGCTCGCGGCCAGTGACAGCTCTTTGAATCTCTTGCCGATCTGGTGGGCCAATCACAAGGCGGCAATGCGAACCAATCAGTCTCACGCTTTTGAACCAATCAGCAAGTGGCATTTATGGACCAATCAGAAAAGGGTATTTCAAATATGTTAATATAATATGTTAATCCCACCCGGTCTACCCAGGCTGGTTGAGTTGGCTGTCGCTTCCGCCTGGTCTCTCCAGGATGGTTGAGTCGGCTCGGCTGCCTCTTCCAGGAGTGGCCTTGTGTTGGTTTTCCACTGCCAATTCCCTTCTGCTGAAGTCTTCTGCAGGTAAGTAGTTTTGGTTTCTAAATGGGCCTACCGGTAGTGTTTGTTGTTGGTTTGTTTGCTGTTGTATTATTATTGGGTTTGCTCCTCCCTTTTGATTTATGTTTGGTTGATCTCCCCCCTCTCTGGTTTTGTTATAGTCTGTTTAGTGTGGTCTTTGAGTGTGGGGTTGTTGTGCTTTCTCAGGGTTGTCAGTGTTTCTATTGTTCTAGACCTTAGTTGGTCTGTGTGTCTCCTCCAGCTTCCCCCGTCCTCCATTTCTAGTTGGTATGAGCAGGGTCCCATTATTTGAGTTATTCTAGCTGGTATCCAAAGTGGGTCCCCCATAAGATTTTTGCATATAACAGATCCCCTGTTGTGAATGTGAGGTATTTACTGGAGGAGTCTTGTGGCTTTTCGGGATTGTATGTTGGGTATAATCTGTCCAGGTGTGAGTGTAGTCTCCTGCCCATCAGGAGTTCTGCTGGGCTCTTGTTAGTCGACATGCTAGGTGTTATATGTTGGATGGTTAGCATTTTATTGATTTTGTCTTGAATGTCACCCATGTCTATTTTATTTAATATCTCTTTAGTATACCAAACTATGCGTTCCACCTGTCGTTTGTAGCCGGGTGAGCAGGTGCAGTTAGGGCATGCCGTATACCCAGTTCAGCAAGGAATTTTTCGAATGACGGCACTGTGAACTGAGGCCCGTTGTCTGAGACTATCAAGTACGGTAACCCATGTGTTGCGAATAGTTTTCTTAGTTGTTTGATGATGGCTTCTGTCATCATGGACTGCATGACTGTGACCTCCAACCAGTTGGAGTAAGCATCAACAATTATTAAAAATGTATATCCCTTTGTGGGTCTGGCAAAATCTATATGGAATCTTGACCAGGGGCCCCTGGGTGTCTCCCACTCGAGGGTAGGTGTGGGAGGGGGGGTAGGTCTGGACTTTTGGCATTTGTTGCACTTTCCTACCCATGTCTCAATGTGTTTATCCATCCTGGGCCACCAGACATAACTCCTGGCCAGGGATTTCATTTTGACAATACCCGGGTGTCCTTCATGTAGCATGCACAGTACTTTTTCCTGCATTTTTTTTTTTTGGAATAACAACTCTATCCCCCCACAGTATACATCCTGTCAATATTGATAGCTCAGTTTGTCGGGTTCGGAAGGGTTTAAATATGTCGCCGTCATCGATTTCTGGCCACCCTTTTCCTACCCAGTTTAAAATCTGCGCCAGTTGTCTGTCTTTAACGGTCTCTTTTGCAATGTCTGATGTGGTTATGGGTAGGTTTGGCAAAGTCTCTATTTATAGTGTGGACATGGTTGGTGCTGGGTCATCTTCCAGGTCCCGCAAGGGGGAACGGCTCAGGGCATCTGTGTGTGATATGCTCTTCCCTGGTCGGTGGATTAATTGGTAGTTATATGCAGCCAGGAATTCAGACCACCTTGTCATCTGTGGTGACAATATGTTTGGGGTGGCCTTGTTCCCTGCGAGTATCCTCAGGAGTGGCTTGTGGTCAGTAATGGGTAAGAAAGTCCTACCGTAGAGATACTCATGGAAACGCTTTACTCCGGTGATCGCTGCCAGTGCCTCTCTGTCCAGCTGGCTATAGTTCCTCTCTGCCTTGGGCAACATCTTGGAGTAGAAAGCGATTGGTGCTTCTCTCCCATCTGGTAGTATATGGCTTAGTATGGCCCCGACACTGAAAGGTGATGTGTCGCATGTCACTGTCACTGGTAGGGTTTTGCTGTATTGAATAAGTACCGATTCGGATGTCAGCAGATCTTTTATTCCTTGGAAGAAGGCTTCTTCCTGTCAGCCCCAGGTCCAGGTAGCTGTCTTATCGAGTAGTCTATGCAGTAGCTCCACCGTTGTTGCCTTCTGCGGCAAAAAGACATAATAAAAATTAATGAGTCCCAGAAATGCTTGTAATTCTGTTTTGTTTTGTGTTCTGGGGGCTTCTTTTATGGCTTTTCTTTTCTTTTTGGTGGGGCGAATTCCTTCTTTGTCTATTAGGTACCCCAGGAATTCAACTTTCTTGGTGGCCAGCTGGCATTTTTCTTTTTTCACCTTGAATCCCGCCTCTTTAAATCTTTTTAGGACTTCCCTGAGGCAGCTTTCCAATTGGTTTTTGTTCTTAGCAGCTACCAGCACGTCATTGAAGTAGGGCACCACCTCTTTAATTCCTTGTAAAAGATGTTCCATCAGGCTTTGGAACACCCCTGGGGCCATGCTGACTCCAAATTGTAACCTGTTGCATTTAAATGCCCCCCTGTGAGTCATAATGGTTTGTGCCTCCGCTGTTTCGGAATCAACGGGCAATTGCTGGTATACCTGCACCAGGTTGAGCTTCGCGAAGATTTTTCCTCCCCCCAGTGAATGTAATAGATGTTGCACTACTAGGATGGGGTATGCACTTTGTTGTAGTGCATGGTTAATGGTGGCCTTATAGTCTCCACAGATTCATACGGATCCATCTGGCTTTATCGGGGTCAAAATTGGGGTTTCCCACCTCGCATGGTCTATTTGTTCCAGTACCCCCTGTGCGATGAGCTTATCCAATTGCTCATCGAACTTTGGTTTGAGTGCGAATGGAACCCGCTGTGCCTTTAACTATATTGGTGCTATGTTTGGGTTTAAATTAAATGAAATAGGGGACCCTCGGTTCTTGCCTAGCTTCCTGTCAAAAACATCCTGGAAGTCTTTAATCAGGCTCTCCTTCCAGTATGCCTCAATGATGCTGTTTATGCTGGTCACTTCAATCCTCAGAGGCGCAAACCATTCTTGCCCCAGCAGGTTTGGGCGATCCCTATCCACTATAGTCAATGGGAGGGTTTCTGAGTATTCCTTGAAGGTTATTTGAAAATGTCCAACTCCAACTATGGGGATCCTGTTCCCCTGGTAGTCCTTCAAGGTCAGTCTTTAGTTTTCTAGTTGACTTCTTCGTATGCTGGGGATTAGTCGTTTGATGGTGTTCCAGGATACCATTGACAGGTATGATCCGGAGTCCACTTCCATGTTACACTGTTGGCCTTCAATGTTGACCTGTATGTGTACTTTACAGGCATCTGTCATGCTCAAATGCCCAATGGTAATTGTCTGATGGGTCTCTTCCTTCCGGTAGGGTTTGATGAGCTGCTTATTTCTGCTTTTGTGGCTCCAACCATTCCCTGTTTGTCTGTCTTTGGTCCTGGGGGTGGTGCTGTCTCATCACCTAAGGCTGTATCTCTTTTTATTTCGGCAGACCCTAGCAATGTGTCCCCGTTTCTTGCAGTGGTGGCAAATAGTGTCGAGAAAACGGCACTCAGATCGGGGGTGGTTTCCTCCACATCCGGCACATTGGAAATCCGACTTGTGTTTTCTTGTCTGTACTGTTCTGACTGGAGTCTGTGTTATCTCTTCCTCCTCGTTGTCAGTCTTGGATAAGAACTCAATGTCCTCATGGTGTGTGGTAGTGGTGGTGGTCTTTTGGTTTCCCTCTGGTTTCCTTTCTTGGTGTTGGCCTGTTTCTGCCCATGTTTGCTGGGTTGCCGCATTCATTTTCTGCATGGTTGCTGCTGACTTCTTTGTGGCTTCAGCTGCGGTTGCCTCAGCGATGGCCTCGGTAATGGTGATGTTGGGCCAGGTCAGTAGTTGGCTCTGTAATGTGAGATCCCTCAGTCCCAGAACCACGCGGTCTCTCATGGCTTCGTCCATATTGAGAAACTCACATGCACTGCTAATGTCCTTTAGAGCCACTACAAATTCCCCAACACTCTCATCTTCTCTCTTGTATCTTTTATAAAATTCATGTCTCCAGATGAGATTGGAGACGCCCGGTGCATAATGGGCTCTTAGTAGTCGATCCAACTCTGGCCATGCCATCTATTTGATGTCCTGGGGTTTGGCCAATGCTTTGGCCATTTTAAACACTGTGGGCCCACAGTGTGTCAGGAACACGGCTCTCTTCCTTTTATTGGAGATCCCTTGCAGATTGTTGCTCTCGAGGAACATGAGGAATCGGTTGATGTATGATTCCCAGTCCTCTGTCTTTGGGTTGAATGGTGCGGGTGGCAAGTTGCTGCTGGCCATCTCATTGGTTGGTCAGTCCTCGTTGCCACGTGCTCGACTGGTCTCCTTTGTCTCAGGATCCCACCCTCGTCACCAGTGTTAGATCGTGGGAAAAAGAGACTCAAGACCAGTCTGACTTTCCGCTCTTTATTTGGTTCCTTGCATCAGTTCTACCCGCAGACCCGCGGCAGCCTCTTTTATAGTGACTGCTCTTGGCTCACTACCAGTGATGGCTCTTTGAATCTCCTGCTGATCTGGCGGGCCAATCACAAGGCAGCAATGCGAATCAGGCTCGCACTTTTGAACCAATCAGCAAGTGGCATTTATGGACCAATCAGAAAAGGGTATTTCAAGTATGTTAATATAGAACACTCTCCAAACAACTTTGGGCTACTGAGGTGATTATCTAGGCATTTCAAGAATGCCTTGTTTTTCCCCACTCCCTTTTTCTATCAGCTAAAAAGACCAAAAGAGTATCTTTTTAGTTGACATACTGCTAATAGGCTAGTACAGGATTTTTCAATTTTTTTTCAGGCTGCAGAACTGTTAATTAAAAAAATAGTGAACTCTTGATCTAGAGGCAAAATTATTGATTAAAAATTTGCCTGTTTTCAAATGTGGTCTTTTTTTTTTCTTTGCCCTTAAACTCTGTGGAAATCTATCTCACAGAATTATAGAATTCTATGGAACACATTATGAAAATCTTGGTTTAGTAGACTCATTTACTCTAGTCAGAGCAAAGGTATAAAGAGTGGGGCTGGCAGCATGCCTTAGCGTCTCTTAGCTTTCTTTTCAAGTAGTAAGAGGACAATCAGAAAAGGAACATCTCTCTTCCTACAGCAGTTATTTTAAAAAGTTCTTTTAAGCTTTTTTTCTCAAGTACTAGAAATTTTAAAACAGACTGAAACAGAACAATCTGAAGCAAACCAGTCATATTTCTATTTGAGCAAAACAGCTTTAAGGTGTATCTTGTTGCAATTCACAACAAAGCAAGTATCTTTTGTTTCAAAATATTTGTGAAAAGACTACAGTATACAGTTCCTTTCAGGTGGCATTTGTCTTTGAGTGGCAGGCAAGAAACACACTCCAAAAAACAAGTAGAGCAGGGCAAGAAATTGAGAAGGAGCAGGATAAAAAACCTATTTGATTATATTTATATTTAAATTAAATTAATTACTTTAATGTTGCTGAAATTACATTTTAATTGTATTATTACTTAATTTAGTATAATTATTCATCATGAAATTTCTGCTTCTCTCACATGCAAATTTACAACTTGATGGCATCCTTTTTGTGAAGATCTGCTCTGTATATTTACCAAATATATAAATTTAAAAAATAAAATAAAATAAAAAGTGGGAGTGATGATGGGAATTGCAAAAAGAGAATTGCAAGGGTATTTTGCTTCCTATTCTTCAATACATCTTATAACTCTAAGGACCAAATTCTGTCCAATCTTAATGAAACAGCAAGGCAGGCTCTTCTGTAAAATCAAATATATGCCTTTACAATGCTTGAATATATTTTCTTGAAGCTTAACTTTAAGTATTAGTTTTGTGCATTTATTTTTTCCAGCAATAATTTGATTGACAAAAATATATTATTTCCTTGATATTAAAATTCCACAAGAGAAAAGAATTGTAAATTGGAGAGACCAGTCAGGCTCTGCAGCTAAATGTAAATGTAAAATAAAACAATACATTTTGAAAAAAAGTCTTACTTAACAAAGTGACATAAAAATTGCCATTCTTGTACATTGTGCAGTTTGTAATATGCATTTGTTTTACTTTTAAAAAGAGTTTCACTGTTCACTCTTTGTAGGAGCAAACTACAGTATTTCATCCACAACCGCTACACTTTTTTTAGTTACATAGAATGATCTGAAATTCAGGCAATATTCATATTATAAATAAACAACAATTGTGTAAATAGCATTTTCGTGGCATGTCTCTGTGAAGAAGCAGAAAGGTCACTTTTCCCGGAAAGCAAATACTTCTAAATTATGCTATTTTCAAACCCTGCAATTATTTTTCTTCAACTTTCTCATATCTTGCATTCATATTACATTTTTTAAAGCTGTGATAGGATATTTATGCAATTCTTAGTTTATTTCTCAAAGCATTGCTTTCATTAACTTGCAAAAATATACAAACATGTTAATTTTGATGTTTCAGAAATTACATTTTGAATATGTTGTCAATATTATGGTTGCTGAGAAAGATAAAAAACAAAATTCATTTTCTGGTTTTCTTTTTCTGATAGTGAGGATGTTTTTTGTGAGGAAATATAATAAATATAGGCACACTGGACAGTTCTTTATAATTTGGTTTGGGAATTCATAGTTGCAAGTACTCTCTAAGTCCCTGTTCCTACTCACCATTGCTACAGTTAACAGAATAATCAAATTGGAAGGTACTTTGTACTCTTTTCCTCCAATCCCCTGCATGAGCAGGAAATACATTCTAGAAAGTCCAGTCTCTACAATCTGGGTAGATTGCTATTACTGAATAGATGAATGAATCTGGGGTCATCCCAAGATGTGTTGGAAACACCCCAGTGTTGCTCAATGAAAGGTCCACATCTATCAGGAAAATGCATTCCCAGAAACTGGCAAGTTTAAGCCCATGTCACACTGCACCAACGGATGGAAAGAGGATGTAAAATGGAGAGAAACACTTGCCATCCATTGGTTAACGTGATGCATCCGTTATGTACCCACTGCGTCCATTTTTCTTACTCTCTATCCGTCCAGCATCCGTCAGCTGAGGTTCCATCCGCTCAAAAAGTTTTGAGCTGCTCAAAACTTTTGAGCAGAAAATGTATCCAACATGTCCGTTCTGCATCCGCAACGCATACAGGGAACATCCGTTCTACATCCGTCATCATCCGTTATGCGTCCGCTATATCCGCTAGGCATCCGCTGCGCATCCACGCAACTCAAATCTGCTCCAGCAGAAAGCGGACACAGGGAGGAAGCGAAACGGACACGGAACGGACACGCAGTGTAAGTAGCATGGATGGAGAAAGGATGAAAGCGGATGCAGCTCGCATAGAAAGCATTTAAAATGGAAAAAACATTCGCAGAGGGGACCTATCTTGGATATTTAGGATGTCTGCAGGATGCCTAGAGGATGCAAAAGGACACCTAGTAGAAAACCTATATTGCCTATAAAAAGGGGGAGCAACTCACCTGGATCTCACTTTCAGTCCAGCAGCCCTCCTGTGCAGACCTCTGCAGCCTTCATCTGGCTCTTGCTCTTCCACAGCATCCATTGATGTCCACCATGGATCGTAACACACTCCTTTTGGTAGCCACCATCGTTCTGCAACAATGCGAAGCCATCTACAGGCTCTTTCAACTGCTCTACGGGAAGAAAAAGAGGCGGCCAAAAAGTGTCTGGGTCCAAAGATGGATCGGGAGAAGAGCAGAGTACGGACTGGACAACAAGCTGATGGTGGAGCTGAGGAACAAAGACCCTCGTACATTCCAGAACTTCATGAGGATGCCTCCAGCCATGTTTGACGAAGTTGTAGAGCAGCTGAGACCCAGGTTGACCAAGGCAAACACCAACTTCTGGCCCAGCCTGGACCCTGGGCTCAAGGTGGCACTGACTGCGCCACCTGGCCTCAGGGACCACCTAAAGGAGCACGCAGTAGGGATGGAGGGTGCCACACAACACCATCAGCATTGTGGTCAGAGAAGTGGTGCAGGGCATCATCGAAGAATACCTGGAGGAGCTCCTCCAGTGCCCCTCCACTGAAGAAGGATGGAAGAAAGTTGCAGAGCAGTGGTATCAGAAGAGGAACTTCCCCCACACTGTTGGAGCCATAGATGGCAAGCACGTGGCCTGCAAAGCTCCAGCCAAGTCGGGGTCCACTTATTTCAACTCCAAGGGCTTCTTCAGCATCATCCTCTTCGCCATGGTCGATGCTGACTACAAGTTCATGTACATCGATTCTTCAGGCAACGGCTCATCTTCAGATGCCCAGGTATACAATGCCAGTCACCTCAAGGAGGGGCTGGAACGCAACCTCATCATGGGCTTCCCAGATCCAGACCCTCTGCACAGCGACACACAAGATGTGCCCTACTTCATCGTGGGGGATGATGCCTTCTCCCTCAGAACTACCTCATGAAGCCCTACACTTCCAGATGCCTCACCCGTGAAGAGAGGATCTTCAACTACAGGCTGTCCAGGGCAAGGCGGGTGGTGGAGAACACCTTTGGCATCCTGGCCAACAGATTCCAGGTACTTCTCACCACCATGCAGCATCGCCCAGAGACCGTGAGGAGGATTGTGGAAGCTTGCTGCATCCTGCACAATCTCATGCGCACCTGCTACCCAGTCTTGCAGAACAGGCTCGTGGACCTCCAACAAGGCAATGGGGACATGGAGCCTGGGGAATGGAGGCAAGGGCGAAACCTGATAGACACTAAGGATGTGCAAGGCCCCAACAGAGCTTCACGTGAAGGGAAGAAGCAATGCAACCTTCTGAGACACTGGTGCAACTCCCCAACTGGAGCAGAGGAGTGGCAAGACCGGATGATAGATGATTAATGGATGCTTCTTCCAGCCTGTCTCATCACACTGATGAGATTGGGCCATATATGTTGGGTGGGCCGACAATGAACAGGGCATTTAATAAAAAGTTGTGTTTATGTTGACATGTGTGGATGATTGATTATATTATTATTGATAATAAAGGGCCATAGGTGTGGCACCTGGGAGGGTGGACCATACAGTCCCACTATGCTTGCACTGGAGGTTTATCTATCCCACAGCTATTACCCATCCCAAAGGTAACCCTGCCCATCCCACAGGTATCCATGCCCATCCCACAGCTATTACCCATCCCACAGCTATTACCCATCCCACAGCTATTACCCATCCCACAGCTATCCCTGCCCATCCCACTGCTATCCTTACCCATCCCCCAAGCAGGCAAAGGCTTAAACTATTTCTAAAAGTTTCCGCCAAGACTTTATTGACAAAAATAAATGAAGCAAGTGTGTGAAGCAAAGATAATCTTTATTCATAACAAGTTGTAAAAGAAAAATGACCCAAGTCAAGTGTCCAAAGCAAAAATAAAGTCAACGGGTAGCCACCCAGTCTCTGGCACTCTTCTTGGTCACTCTGAGGCGTGCCCAGTCTCAGGAGTGAAGGGTCCAGGTGCTGTGGAGGTGGCTGCTGCTGCAGTGCTGGTCTCAGGCGCCATTGGAGTGCCTGGCCCCAAGAGGACAACAGGGGACAGTGTGTTGAGGAAGCTATCAGAAAGCTGGCTTAGCCCCATGATGTTGAGAGCCCCTTCCTCCATGACATGGGGTGTTAGCCCCAATACCAATGACAGATGTTCTGAGGCCGGGCTTGGCTGTGGGGTGGAGGAAGGAGCAGTGTAGTGGGGCTGTCTGGTCTGTAGCTGGGTGAGGAATGGAATCGGTGCCATCGATGGCATTGGTGGCATCTGTGGCGTGACTGGCATCGATGGCGTGGGTGGCATCAGTGGCATCAGTGGCACCGGTGGCATCCGATGTACTTGTCCCTGGACTGGGAAGGGCTGCCTGTGCTGCTGGACCTCCTGGAAGCCATAGCCTTGGTAGGGGAGGGCCTGTGGAAAGCCTTGGAAGGGTAGTGACATCACCTGGGGTGGAGGAGCAGGCCTGGACTGGGTGGGAGCAGGCTCATCTTTGTCTGGAAGGTTGTGAAGAAGATCAGTGATCCTGTCCTTCACCACCTGGTACTGTGTTTCCGACATGTTCATGAGGGTCTGGTTGACGTAGGTGTGGAAGGGCTTGCGGTTGGAGGTTGCGGGTCGGTGTGTACCAGCTGAGAGAGGAGATCTACGCTGCTCCTGATGGTGTCTCTTACCTCCAGCAGACAGTGTGGCTCTGCCCCTCTGGTCTGCCTCTCTGCCTTTCTTTGGAGGTAGAGTTGGGGGTGGATGTGGGTTGGGCTGTGGTGGAAGTGCCATCTCCTTTCTCCCACTGCGTCAGGGGGTCCATCATGCAATCCGCCAGGGGTAGTACAGCTGTCGGGGAGTTCTCCGTCATGGCACGCTCCACAGATACCTGCCTGGATACAGGAACTGACTCTTTGCCAGAAGAGGACTGGCTCTCAGCAGGCTGCCTGAGAGAGAGGGTTGTGAGAGGAGCTGCTCCTCGGTGGCGGATCTCACCCTCCAAGAAGCTGCACTTGGCCATCACGTAGGCCTCCCGGTCTGTCAGCTTGACCACGACCTGGCCAGATTTCTTGAAGTGCAGCTTCCCGTACCAGGTGTGCATGTGCTTCCACCACCTGAGGAGGACCTCCGAAGTGTAACCCAGACTCTCCTCCTTCTCTCTCCAAGCAGCCTGCTTCCTCTTGGTGTCTCGATAGAGCCTGTGTTCCTTCCGCCAAAGATATTCATTCTCCCTCAGCCACTCCAGCACCTCCTCCTCATGTTCCTCTTCAATTGTGTATTGCCTCCTCTCCCGTTCACACGTCTGCCTCTTCCTCCCTTTGGCAGGGCCATATGGGCCCTCATCAGAAGGGCTTCCAGGTTGTAGGGGCTGCTCCTCCACACCAGCAGCAGCAGCAGCAGCAGCAGAAACAACAGTAGCAGCAAAAGCAGGACCAGCAGCACCAGCACCAGCACCAGCAGCACCAGCACCAGCAGCAGGACCAGGATCAGGACCAGGAGCACCAGAAGGACCAGCAGGACCAGGAGCACCAGCAGGACCAGGAGCAGTGCCAGCAGAGTAAGCACCAGCAGAAGCACCAGCACCAGGAGCAGCGCCAGTAGAGTAAGCACCACCAGAAGCACCAGCACCAGGAGCAGTGCCAGCAGAGTAAGCACCACCAGAAGCAGCACCACCAGCAGCAGCATCAGCAGAGTAAGCACCACCAGAAGTACTACCACCAGAAGCAGCATCAGCAGAAGCACCACCTCCAGAAGCAGCATCAGCAGAAGCAACAGCACCAGAAGAACAAGCCCGGGCAGCAGAAGCCCCAGCAGAAGCAGAGTCAGGGCCAGGGGGTGGGAGGGTGGCCCTGTCCCTCTTGCAAGGGCTGGCAGCAGATGGCAGAGGCTTCCATTTCTTCCCCATGGTTGTTGGGTTGCTGGCTGGCTGGCTGGCTGGCTGGCTGGCTGGCTTGCTGGCTGGCAAGCTGTGTCTGGAAGCAGGTCTTTCCTCTATATGGTGACCTGCTTGCGAGCTGCTTCCCTTTATATCCACGGGGCTGATGCAATGCATCCTCCCCGCATGCGCAGTGAACGCTCTGCATCCGCTAGGCATCCTCTTGGCTTCCGCTCAGTTCCGCTCTGCATCCGCTTCATCCGCTCTGCATCCGCTCTGCATCCGCTCTTTCCGTTCCGCGTCTGCTTTGCTGTTCTCCACTGGAAGCCTTGCGGATGTGCCATCCGCTTCCATCCGCTTCCATCCGCTAGGCTTCTGTGGAGCATCCGCTTTCCATCCGCCCTTCGTCCTCCCCCTGTCCGTTCCTTTCCGTGTTGTCCGCTCTGATTATGCAAATTCGGGGCACTTTTGAGAGCAGATAACAACGGATGGAACATTTTGCTCATCCTCTGTGTCCTTTTTACAAACGTTTTGCATCCGTCGGCCAGTGTGACAGGGCCTTTAAAGAGAGTAATAAACATTGTAGCAGGTAATTCAATCTAGTTTTTATTCTGATTGCAACAATTGCCTGAGATATCTAATATAGTCTTTTGACTGAAATTACTACTTCTGACCTGATGCCTCTCGTGATGAAAGATTGTCTGGTAAAATACTTGTTTTGTTGTCACTTTAAATTCTTTAGTAACCAAAGCAATCCATAATGTGACTATAATGGTAACTATAACTGTCAACATTATTGGTAGATATTTGGGGAAAGGAAGGATAAATTTGAATTGCATAGGTAATCCATAGCTTCTTTCTTTTAGTTCTATTGTACTTGAAATTTTTTCAGTCCCCAGCAAAATCCTTACCAAGATCCAACACTTCTAGGAGAAAGCAAGTTATGGAGAACTATCTCAAAGGCTTATAAGTATTTAATTTCCCATGCAGGGATGAGCAGAACTGCTTCTTCAAAATATACCAGCTTACTATTTTGTTTTATTTTAATGTTTCTTATTACTGAACTAAAATGAGCTTTTTAAAAATAAATAAAGATCACTCCTAATATCTAATTTAAATATTTGTTATAAACTGTATAATTAAAATTTTCCCATTGGCCAGTGAATCTTCTAACAGTGTTTCAATACTAGTTCTGTCTTCTGTATAGAATAGATACTTTTTTCCAGAGTGGTAAGCTTTTGACTGCCATTGAAGGGTGTTTGTCTACAGTAATACTTCAATGACCTGTGAGCATAATGGTTCTGGAAATGATGACCTACTTTGTTTTCATACCTAGTGTTTTCATGTGTTTTTTGAAAAATTTGTTACCATATTATGCCTAAATCTATTTGTCATTAACTGGGATTTTAAACTGCAAAAATTTGTTACTCATCTATTACAAGTACACCTCAGTTTTGAACAGTCCAAACAATTTACCAAAAATGAATATGCCTATAATGTGCTACTTCCATTTTTCCTTTCATAGGTTAATGTGTTCTATTTATTTTATGAAAGTATTCACATACAAAAATATCCACTTCATCATAGCTCCAGTATATTTAATTGCTTTTGGGGTGCAACATTCATATATATATGCCGAAACATTGCTACAACTTTAAAAGCACAATTATAATGATGTGGGAAAATATCAGAACAAAGCTGAATATTTTGTGTGTGTGTGTGTGTGTGTGTGTGTGTGTGTGTGTGTGTGTGTGTAGGTCTAGGTGTGTTTGGGTCTTTTCCCGTGTAAGATTAAGAGTATCTTGGTGACGTTTCGACGAGGTCCCACTCGCCATCCTCAGGCTGGTATTTTTGGCTTTGTGTCAGTGCACCAGCCTGAGGATGGGGAGTGAGACCTCACCAAAATGTCGCCAAGATACTCTTAATCTTATACGGGAAAAGACCCAAACACACCTAGACCTACATACCTGTACCCATAAAAATCTACAAAAACATACACACACACACACACACACACACACACACACACACAAACACACAGAATTATTTTGCAGTGGGAGTACATTATGTCTACTGTATAGTGCAGATTTAATTTGGTTCTGTTTAAAAACTGTTACATTTAATAAATGACAATCTTTACAACTATATAGCAGTTTGGCATCTATATAGCAGTTTATCATTATATCTTAAAGTATAGTTTCCCAGGAGATTAATATTTCATTGCTCTCCATAATAAACTGCATGCTATAATGAAACTAATGTTATTATATCCCTTTGCGTTAATCATCATCTTAAGACCTATATAACCTGCCCATATAACATAGACCATCATATTTGAAAATTATAATTACTATGATCTATATACTATCCTGCTGCAAGCCAAATTTAGCTGTTTTTTTTCCAGAGCAAGCAAGGGTAACAGCTGTGTAAGTATTCTGTTCAATGTGTTAATAAAGCAAACTTCTGGAATATAATTTCATTTTTTTTTACTTTTTCAGATTAATTTTTTTTCAAGATGTTTCTGGCTTTAGAGTATTGGCATGTGGTAGTGATGGTACCATAGGTTGGATTTTAGACTGCATAGGTAATATACATTTTTGTTTTACATAAAACTAGTAAGTAATGTCTGAAATTTGCTCTTTTTGTATAAATAATTCTAAATTCATCAGAAGATGCTAAATTTTCTTTGCTTCATATTGGAGTAATTAAAAGAAGGGAGGTTACAGAAAGGAAGTTGGTTATGAGAGTTTGGGGAAATTATGAAACATATATTTTTAGTTATTGAAATGCTTTTATATATTGTTGATAGGGAATGCTTAATGTTATTATAATTCTTTGTTAATATACTGAAGTTTTGTCAGTGAAATAGGTTACAGTTCATCAAATGGTAATATCCTACATAATGACCTTATACCTCAAGATTGAAGAGATGTAAGACAGTTTATACATCTGTTTGAAGGGAGTTTGGATGTCTTCTAGTTCAACCTCATGTTCAAGCAGGACATATAATTCCAGACAAATTACTGTCTAATCTCTTGTTGAAAATCTCCTATGAGAGAGTACCCTCATTTTTTTATTATTATTCTGTCAGAAAATTTATTCTTAATTCTAGATTGGATCTCTCTTTGATAATCTTCCACCTGATACTTCTTGTCTTGGCCTAAGATGTTTTGGAGAATAGGGTGACCATCTCTTGTGTATTACAGTCCATATATTGGAATATTGCTATCATCTTACTCCTAGATCTTCTCTTTGTTGCTCTAGACATATTTAGTTCCTGCAACTGTTCATCATATGATTAGCTTCCAGATCCCCTATTACCTTTACCTCTTAAGATTTGCTAAATAGATAATGTGATCCAGATGCATAATACACATTTTATGTTAGATTAATCAATATATTAATATTTATGAAACAATACATGTTTATGTATGCAACTGCATACAGCAAGTTCTTGACCTATAACTGTAATGGCTCCTGTCCCTTTTGTTACAAATTCTGACAATCATTAAGCAAAGTAACCATATAATCAACCTGTTTAATGATTCCCATCCTTGTTCTCCTTAATGTGCTTGTTCATTGACCACACTAATCATTAAGTGGAGCCACGGATGAGGAAGACCTAGGAGACCAAGCAAAGGTCCATACCTGCTTTTCCTGGACCTCCCTACCTTTTAGATTTTATTTCCTCTGCTTACCACCCTTTTGGGTCCTCATGGTTCCTAGATCTACTTTTCTCCTCCCACTGGATGTCAGAAGCAGTCAATCTTGCCAGGACTGAGCAAAAGCCTTTCCTCCCATGTAGATCCACATATCTCCAGACATCAGGAGTGGTCTTTGGTATTCCTTGGTTGGGCCAAGATGTGCAACTGGGTATTATTAACATACTGATTATACCACACATATGGGGATGGATGATCTAACCCAGGTGCTCAAAAAAATAAAGGTGGGGAGAGAGAAGGCATCCCACAAACTGGAGCCTTGGATTCAACTTCTCCACCACCCTACTCTATCTGAAAATGGCCTTGAAAAGGGAGAAGGACCATTGCAACGCAGTGCCTCTCACTCCGATACCCAAAGGCAGGTCAGAAAGATGCCATAATTGATGGTATTAAAGCTATTGAGAGATCAAGTGGGGGCAGGAATCCTGACTGAAAAGGATCCAGATAATCCACTTATTCCATGGTCTTCTGGAGTTGAAAGCCAACCTAAAAAGGGAATGTTCGATATTGGATGAAAATTGCCCAGATCTGCTGTTATAATTTATATGACTGATGGATCCATGAATGGAAGTTTGATAAAGATTTGGACAGAAGGATCTGATTACAACCAATGAGAGAATCTGAAAGATATCTGGTGGAGTTGCTGCTCATGCAGCAAAGGCTTCTAACTAGATCCAAAGCATAAGCTAAAGCCGATGTCACACGAAACCAATGGATGGAAAGAGGATGTAAAATGGAGAGAAACACTTGCCATCCATTGGTTAACGTGATGCATCCGTTCTGTACTCACTGCGTCCATTTTTCTTACTCTCTATCCATCCAGCATCCGTCAACTGAGGTTCCATCCACTCAAAAAGTTTTGAGCTGCTCAAAACTTTTTGAGTGGAAAATGTATCCAATGCATCCATTCTGCATCCGCTATGCATAAGGGGAACATCCGTTCTACATCCATCGTCATCCGTTACACGTCCGCTACTTCCGCTAGGCATCCACTGTGCATCCGTGCAACTCAAATCCACTCCAGCAGAAAGCGGATGGAAGGATGGAATCCACAGGGAGGAAGTGAAACGGATGCGGAACGGACACAAAGCATTAGTAGCACGGACGGAGAAAGGATGAAAGCGGATGCAGCTCGCATAGAAAGCATTTAAAAGGGAAAAAATGTTCGCAGAGGGGGACCTATCTCGGATATTAAGGATGTCTAGAGGATGCCTAGAGGATGCAAAAGGACACATAGTGGAAAACCTATATTGCCTATAAAAAGGGGGAGCAACTCACCTGGATCTCACTTTCAGTCCAGCAGCCCTGCTGTGCAGACCTCTTCAGCCTTCATCTTGCTCTTGCTCTTCCACAGCATCTATTGATGTCCACCATGAATCGTAACACACTCCTTTTGGTAGCCACCATCATTCTGCAACAGTGCGAAGCCATCTACAGGCTCTTTTAACTGTTCTATGGGAAGAAAAGGAGGTGTCCAAGAAGTGTCTGGGTCCGAAGATGGATCGGGAGAAGAGCAGAGTACAGACTGTACAACAAGCTGATGGTGGAGCTGAGGAACGAAGACCCTTGTGCATTCCAGAACTTCATGAGGATGCCACCAGCCATGTTTGATGAAGTTGTGGAGTGGCTGAGACCCAGGTTGAGCAAGCAGAGCACCAACTTCCGGCCCAGCCTGGACCCTGGGCTCAAGGTGGCACTGACTCTGTGCCACCTTGAGCCTCAGGGACCACCTACAGGAGCATGAAGTATGGCTGGAGGGTGTCACACAACACCATCAGCATTGTGGTCAGAGAAGTGGTGTAGGCCATCATCGAAGAATACCTGGAGAAGCTCCTACAGTGCCCCTCCACTGAAGAAGGATGGAAGAAAGTTGCAGAGCAGTGGTCTCAGAGGTGGAACTTCCCACACACCGTTGGAGCCATAGGTGGGAAGAACGTGGCCTGCAAAGCTCCAGCCAAGTCGGGGTCCACTTATTTCAACTACATGGGTTTCTTCAGCATCATCCTCTTTGCCATGGTCGATGCTGACTACAAGTTCATGTACATCGATGCTTCAGGCAACGGCTCATCTTCAGATGCCCAGGTATACAATGCCAGTGACCTCAAGGAGGGGCTGGAACACAACCTCATCATGGGCTTCCCAGATCCAGGCCCCCTGCCCAATGACACGCAAGATGTGCCCTACTTCATTGTGGGGGATGAAGCCTTCTCCCTCAGAACCTACCTCATGAAGCCCTACACCTCCAGATGCCTCACCCATGAAGAGAGGATCTTCAACTACAGGTTGTCCAGGGCAAAACCGGTGGTGGAGAACGCCTTTGGCATCCTGGCCAACAGCTTCCAGGTACTTCTCACCACCATGCAGCATTGCCCAGAGACCGTGAGGAAGATCGTGGAAGCTTGCTGCATCCTCCACAATCTCATGTGCACCCGCTACCCAGTCTTGCAGAACAGGCTCGTGGACCTCCAACAAGCCAATGGGGACATGGAGCCTGGGGAATGGAGGCAAGGGCGAAACCTGATAGACACTGAGGATGTGCAAGGCCCCAACAGAGCCTCACGTGAAGGGAAGAAGCAGCACAACCTCCTGAAACACTGGTGCAACTCCCCAGCTGGAGCAATGGAGTGGCAAGACAGGAAGATAGATTGATTAATGGATGCTTCCTCCAGCCTGTCTAATCACACTGATGAGATTGGGCCATGTATGTTGGGTGGGCCTACTATGAACTGGGCATTTAAGAAAGAGTTGTGTTTATGTTGAAATGTGTGGATCAATGCTTACATTGTTATTGATAATGAAGGGCCAAAGGTATGGCACCTGGGAGGGTGGACCATACAGTCCCACTATGCTTGCACTGGAGGTTTATCTATCCCACAGCTATTACCCATCTCAAAGGTATCCCTGCCCCTCCCACAGGTATCTTAGCCCATCCCAAAGGAATCTCTGCCAATCCCACTCCTATCTTAACCCATCCCAAAGGTATCCCTGCCCGTCCCACTGCTATCCTTACCCATCCCAAAAATATCCCTGCCCATCCCACTGCTATCTTAACCCATCCCACAAGCATGCAAAGCTTAAACCATTTCTAAAAGTTTCCACCAAGACTTTATTGAAAAAAATAAATGAAGCAAGTGTGTGAAGCAAAGATAATCTTTATTAATAACAAGCTGTAAAAGAAAAATGACCCAAGTCAAGCATCCACATAAAGTCAACAGGTAGCCACCCAGTCTCTTGCACTCTTCTTTTGTCACTCGGAGGTGTGCCCAGCCTCAGGGGTGAAGGGTGCTGTGGAGCTGGCTGTGAAGGGTGCTGTGGAGGTGGCTGCTGCTGGAGTGCTGGTCTGAAGCACCACTGGGGTGCTTGGCCCCAAGAGGATAACAGGGGATGGTGTGTTGAGGAAGCTCTCAGACAGCTGGCTCAGCCCCGTGATGTTGAGAGCCCCTTCCTCCATGACATGGGGTGTCAGCCCCAGTACCGACGACAGATGTACTGAAGCCGGGCTTGGCTGTGGGGTGGAGGAAGGAGCAGTGTAGTGGGGCTGTCTGGTCTGCAGCTTGGTGAGGACTGGCGTGGGTGGCATCTGTGGTGTGGGTGGCATTGGTGCCATGGGTGATATCGGTGGCGTGGGTGGCATCGGTGGTGTGGGTGGCATCGGTGGCATCAGTGGCACCGGTGGTGTCCGATGTACATGTGCCTGGACTGGGAAGGGCTGCTGCCTGTGCTGCTGGACCTCCTGGTAGCCGAAGCCTTGGTAGGTGAGGGCCTGTGGAAAGCCTAGGAATGGGAGTGACATCACCTGGGGTGGAGGAGCAGACCTGGACTAGGTGGGAGCAGGTTCATCTGGGTCTGGAGGGTTGTGAAGCAGATTGGTGATCCTGTCCTTCACCACCTGGTACTGGTGTTCCGCCATGTCCATGAGGGTCTGGTTCACATAGGTGAGGAAGGTCTTGCAGCTGGAGGATGAGGAGTCGGTGTGTACCAGCTGAGAGAGGAGATCTACGCTGCTTCTGATGGTGTCTCTTATCTCCAGCAGGACAGTGTGGCTCTGTCCCTCCTGTTTGCCTGTCTGCCTTTCTGTGGAGGTGGATTTGGGGGTGGATGCAGGTTGGGCTGTGATGGAAGTGCCGTCTCCTTTCTCCCACTGCGTCAGGGGGTCCTCCATGTGCTCCACCACGGGTACTACAGCTGTCGGGGAGTTCTCCGTCGTGGCACGCTCCATAAATACCTGCCTGGAGACAGGAGCTGACTCTCTGCCAGAAGAGGACTGGCTCTCAGCAGGCTGCCTGAGAGAGAGGGTTGTGAGAGGGTCTGCTCCTTGGTGGCAGATCTCACCCTCCAGGAAGCTGCACTTGGCCATGACGTAGTTCTCTCTGTCCGTCAGCTTGACCACATCCTGGCCAGATTTGTTGAGGTCCAGCTTCCCGTACCAGGTGTGCATTTGCTTCCACCAGCCAAGGAGCACCTCTGAAGTGTAGCCCAGGCTCTCCGCCTTCTCTCTCCAAGCAGTCTGCTTCCTTTTGGTGTCTCTGTAGTGCCTGTGTCCCTTCCACCATAGATACTCGTTCTCTCTCAGCCACTCCAGCACCTCATCCTCATGTTCCTCTTCTATGGTGTATTGCTTCCTCTCCTGTTCTCACATCTGCCTCTTCCTCCCTTTGGCAGGACCACATGGGCCCTCATCAGAGGGGCTTCCAGGTTGTAGGGGCTGCTCCTCAATACCACCACCAGCAGCACCAGCAGCACCAGGATCAGCATCAGCAGAGTAAGCACCAGGAGCCCCAGCAGCCCCAGCAGCCCCAGCAGCCCCAGCAGCCCCAGCAGCACCAGCAGCACCAGCAGCCCCAGCAGCACCAGCAGCACCAGCAGCACCAGGATCAGCAGCAGCAGAAGCCCCAGCCCCAGAAGAGTGAGCCCAGGTTGCAGAAGCCCCAGCAGAAGCAGAGTGAGGGCCAGGGGTGGGAGGGTGGCCCTGTCCCTCTTGCCAGGGCTGGCAGCAGATGGCTGAGGCTTTCTCTTCTTCCCCATGGTTGTGGGGTTGCTGACTGGCAGGCAGGCAGGCTGGCAGGCAGACTGGCTGGTTGGCAGGCAGGCAGGCAGGCAGGCAGGCTGGAGAGCTGTGTCTGGAAGCAGGTCTTTCCTCTGAATGGTGACGTGCTTGGGAGCTGCTTCCCTTTATATCCGCAGGGCTGACACAATGCATCCTCCCCGCATGCGCGCTGAACGCTAGGCATCCGCTAGGCATCCGCTAGGCTTCCACTAGACATCCGCTAGGCTTCCGCTCTGCATCCGCTTCATCCACTCGGCATCTGCTCTGCATCCACTCTTTCCATTCCACGTCCACTTTGCTGCGCTCCCCCGGAAGCCTAGTGGATGTGCCATCTGCTCTCATCCGCTTCCATCTGCTAGGCTTCCGTGGAGTATCTGCTTTCTATCCGGCCTACATCCTCCCCCCGTCCGTTCCTTTCCGTGTTGTCCCCTCTGGTTATGTAAATTTTTGCTCCTTTCGAGAGCAGATAACAATGGATGGAACATTTTTCTCATCCGCTGTATCCTTTTTACAAAAGTTTTGCATCCGTCAGCCAGTGTGACAGGGCCTTAAGGATTTGTTTTATTTGCAGAGATACTATGAATAATAAGAAGTGTGTGTGTGAGTGTGTATATCTTGATTGGTTGGATGAATGATTATTTATTTATTTGTTTGTTTCCCTCTTTCTAATAAAAAATGTATAGAAGTGGTAGAACCTATTCCAACCAAAAATTCTAATATTTTATGAAATTAATATTTCTACAAAGATTTTATAAACCTTTCACCATCTGCCTCAAAGTGAAAAACCAGGAGAACTGTCATGGTCAGCTGGTGCAAAATGCAAATTTAATTCATTTTTTAAAAAATTTGGACAAGGAGGCTTACTAAATCCTTATGCTGTTTACCTTTTACATGTATTTTTAAATTGAAGTGCTTATCTATATCTCAAGTACTATTAAGAAAGATAAATAATTATTTCAATTAGAAATGGTTTGTGATATGTGACGTGTATGAAATCATTATTCTGAGAGGAAGATAGAAATAATACAATATAGAAATAAAGATTAGCAATGAAGGATAAATTTGCAAAAGTTTTATGTCAGTAAATTAAATTTAAAATGTAAATAGAAATAAATATAAGATTTAAAGCAGAATACAGAATAACAGTTTTTATAAATGTGTTTGGATTTTTGATTTAAGACAAATTACTTTTAAACTTTTTTGTTTCTTATATTTAATTTTTCATGCTGGGTGATGTTCTGCCTGTTTTAATGTTTATTAAATGATAATTATATATAAAATGTAACATTATTAAGGATCAGCTGAATGTTTGGAACCATAAATATTTACTTAAAGATTAACTTTAAGATTTACTTAAAGATTAAACTTTAGTCCTGGAAAAAATGTATAGGAAATTGAGATAATTTCCAATAAATTACTTGCTCTTTGTGAGCATTTTAAAGTCCAGTTACTCTCCTTTGCAGAATAATTGTGACAGAACTTCTTAGTGTTGGTTTGGAAAATACTGTTTTAAAAATGCAGAATTTAGGAAATTTCTATCAACAGATCATGAGACACAGTAATCACCAATATTCCTGAAAACCAAACTTCATTGAAAAAGAAATACAAGTTTTCCCTGAGAAGGAAAATTTCAGCTAACTGGAAAAAGCTGCACAAGCATTTCTCAAAAAAAACTGTAGCCTCTTTAGGTATCCTCTATTGCCATAAAAGTGCTAGATTTAGTTCCATATAATACAATGTCTCTTGAGATCAAGGCTATTTATTACAGTGACTTTTTTCACATATCTACCAGCAGAGAAAGTCATCAGTTCTATAAGGTAGCCCAAGTCAGGAAACAGAGATTGCAAAGGCTACTGAAATGTAACCTCATTGTTGTAGAATATAATTCTAGAATCTTAAGATTCTTTAAAAATCTTAAAATATTCTGTCAAGATTTTCTACCTCCTTCTCTTATGCCATAACAGTCTCAAAAGGTTGGATGGAAAACTCTTGGGTCTGTTTCTCACACCTCTTCTCTTCTGAAGTATTGTTTATTGTGCTTTATCTGCAACAGCTCTTGATTTATCTGTTTTCTGTACAGTATCTCCACTTAGAACTATCCTCTTTTTCTTCAGGTGAAGATCCTTGTCAAATGACTTCAGACTCTCTTATCCTTGCTTGGAAACAACTAGTACTATAGTCTCTTGTAGCAGAAATCACTGAATCTGTTCTATTTCATTCTATTAATAGGCAGTGCCAATCACAGAGACAGGACTTGTGTAAGAATTTCAGATATACTTTGCTAACATAGTGTAGAGCATGGGCATTTGCTACACATTGCCATGGCCATTCTGATTAAAGGGAATAATGAATTATATATTTCCTCTTGCTTGTATAATATAGAATGAATTCTACTTCATATTCTTTTTCCCATCCATCTGAATGGGAAAAGTTGGGTGGGGGACTTCTGACTTCAAAGTAATGATTCAGTCAGTAGCTGATGACAACACCATTTCCTTGATTCCTCCCCTCCCCCACAAAGAAAATCAGCAAACTTTTTATGGCAAGGGAGAGAATTTAGAGAGCTGAACTGGGGAGGAGGAAGAATAACTTTGAGAAGTCTGAAATGCTATTCAGATGGCAAACAAACCATTTCTTGCTCCTACAAAATGCCTGTATTATAGCCAATCAATGTCCAGTATGGTCTGTATGGACATTAACTGTCAATGACAAAATAACTATCCCTTATAAAAATAGGACCAGCTCAAAATTTGCTGACTTCTGCTGTGCACTAAATGATGCTTCTGTATATAGTTTTCTACTTCTTCTTAATTTCTGAATAATTTCACCGATATTTTTAACCGTTTGGTCTACGGATAATAGAAACACTGATAATTTTTCATAGTCTGTCTTGTAAATTATCTACAGTTCTCAATCCAAAATGCAATATATTGCTAGGGTGCATTTATCTTGGTGAGTCATTAGTTACCATAAGCACTTATTTTTATCCCCCATTGATTTTAGCTCATGATAATTAGTTTCATAATCTTCTGTATCCTAAATGTGAAAATTAGGTTTTGGGAAATAGTAATTTCTTCTTGTAAGCTACTGGCATATTCCTTCTCAGTTGAAATGTGTGGATAGATTTTAAGGACACATTTTTATTAAAACAATATCTAATCATAATATTAATGTAGTATATTTTTATATCTATGTGCTGTCTCAGCTGCTATTTATCTTAAACTATGCCTACATTTTCTTTATTTACAGAGAAAGCAAATTTGATTAAGCATCCTCCTGTTGCTATTCTCCCTCTTGGAACTGGAATGACTTAGCCAGATGTCTAAGATGGGGAGGAGGTAAACAAAAATAAACTTACTTAAAATATAAAGTATTTTATTTTATCCATTTTCACATTTTAATAATTAATTTCTTTTTCTACAAAAGATCACATATGTAAAACTGTATCATTGTAAAATTTTTAAATATATTTCTTTTAAAAATTCTTTATGATCTGATATTTAACATAATTCAATTAGGTAGAAATTCAGTGGATTAAATGAAGGTATCCAAATTGTTTTTGGCTACTATAAGTGTCCGTCTCAGCTCCTACATATTATAGCCATGTCAGCTAATTTACTTTATGTAATTCTGCTGGAAGGTTTGCAAGCTCCCAGAAACGGACTGGGAAAACATGACTGTGAATTGGGAAAAAAACTGATCGTGTTCACCTCCTAAGCCAAAATTCCACATTTTGTTGTTGTAAATCAGTTATAATTTTATACAGGACTTTATATAAAAACAGTGTATTACATCAGTGATCTTATTCAGTGGCCAGTTAGCAATGCCACTTTACAGGTCCCTTTAGTAGATAATATATTAGATGAATTTATATGTGGAGAATATGTAAATCATGTTAATTTGCTCTCCTCTTTAACATATGTAATATTAATCTATTCATATATCTAGAACCTGAGACCAATAGATATGATTTTCACATATTTTATTCTTTGGATATATTATTTTCACAGTGTGAAGAAGTCAAGTAGTTTTATGAGTTTCATTGAGTATGATATAGTAAAAGGAAATCAAATCTGAACTGTAGTATTTTCCTAAAGAGAATTGTTCATGTACCAAATTATTCCGATTTGATTTCAAATGTAACTTACTTATAGATATTTGTTAATGTTTGGATATCTTTCAAAGCAAGTATCAAGATATAAATAGAGTCTTCTTCTTCTTCTCGAGTCACTACACAAGTCCTGTCCAGTGCAGAGCGCAGGATCTGGCTTTGGTGTTGAAAGTCTCCAGGTCATTGACAGTGCATGGCTCTGGTAGGAGGGGGCAGACCAAAAGATGTTGCATTGTCTGATCCTGCCCACAATCGCAAGCAGTTTCTCCATCCCTATTGTAGCCCCATTTCTGCATGAGGACTTTGCATCGTCCTGTTCCTGTCCGTAGGCGATTCAGGCATGACCAGATGGGCCATGCCTCACTTGAACCCGGAGGAAGTGATTCACTTGGTTCATAGGAGAGCTGATGCGTCACAGACTGGAGGTGGTTGGACCATAGGGTAATCCTTCGACCGTGGGCGGTGTCATCAAGGGATTCGGTTGAATGGAGAAAACTGCATCTGGATTTGAGTCTCTTTTTAGCCGGTTCACGATTGTAGAGTGGGTGGCGAGGGTTAACTTCTTGCTTGGTTTTCTCCATCTGTGCTGAGACCTCTCGCCTGATGTGTGGTGGAGCAATACCACACAGTAAGTAAAGGTCATCTACTCTTGTTGGACGCAGACATCCAGAGATAACTCTGCAAGCTGCATTCAGGACTGGGTCAATCTTTGCAGCATGGGATGACCTACACCAGACAGGGGCTGCATATTCGGCAGTGGAGAAGCATAGAGCAAGAGCTGTGGTGCGGATAGTTTTGGCATCTGTTCCCCATCTTGTATTAGCAAGCTTCTTCAATATGCTGTTCCTTGCTCCAGCTTTCGCCTTTGTCTTGGCAATGTGCTCCTTGTAAGTAAGGGAACGATCCAGTGTGACACCTAGATAGATCGGCTTATTGGTGTGTTTAAGCCATTTTCCATACCATCTGACCCTCAGTTGTCGGTTAGCATCTCTGTTCTTAAGGTGGAAGACGCTAAGTTGAGTCTTCTCCGGGTTTGCACGTAGGTGATTTGCGGCATAGTAAGGAGTTAGACCTGCCAGAGCATCACTGAGTGCTTTTTCCACCTCTTCAAAGGATTGCTTCTGTGAGGCAATGCAGAGATCATCGGCATACAGGTAGCTCCTTGTACTCGGATGGATTGGTTGGTCATTCGTGTAGATGTTGAAAAGAAGCGGGGCAAGGACGCTTCCTTGCGGGAGACCGTTTTTCTGTCTCCGCCATCTGCTGTGGGTACCATTCAGATTCACATAGAACCGCCGGTTTGAAAGCAGGTTCTGGATCAATTGTGTCAGCTTGACATCCTTGGTCATCTCAAAGACTTTCCTTGTAAGAATCCTATGGTTCACTGTATCGTAGGCCGCAGAGAGGTCAACAAAAGCTGCTCCAGTTATCAGCCCTTCCTCAAACCCATCTTCGATGTACTGTGTGAGATTCAACAGTTGGCCAGTACAGGACTTTCCTGGCCTGAAGCCTGCCTGCTCAGGAATGAGGAGCTCATCTACAAAGGGGGCAATACGGTTGAGTAGGAGCCTTTCAAAGAGTTTGTACGTGTGGCAGAGCAGAGAAATAGGTCTGTAACTCTTTGGGCTGGCTGGGTCTTTGCCTAGTTTGAGTAAGGCGACTACTCTGGACTTCCTCCATAGCTTTGGCAAGGTGTTGTCACTCAGACATTTGTTCAGCATGTCAAGCAGCCACTGGAGTGCAACAGGTCCAAGATGTTTGATCTGCTCACAGAGGATATCATCTAACCCAGCTGCCTTATTACTCTTCATTGCTTTGGTAGCACCACACAGATCATTCATGGTGAAAGGTCTTGTGAAATCAGATGGCCCTTGGGAAGCTGTCTCAGCATTTTGGGGGAGCTTGGCTCTTCTTGGGTGGTGGTTAGGGTTACCCTGGCTGTTCACAAGGAGTTGGTGAGCGACTTGGTCAGCAGTGACTTGAGGCCTTGGTTGGGATTTCGTAGAGTCATTCCCAAGGATGCGAATCGTTTTCCAAGCTTTCCTGCTGCTGTGGGTCATATCTGTTGATTCAATGAATTCCTGCCACTTCCTCCGTCTGCTATCCATAATGGCAGTGGTCAAGTTTTCCCCACATTCAAGTGTGTCAGTACTGAAGGGGTCATTCTCAAAGTGCCTGACGTATTCGTTGTACAGCACCTTGGAGTCATCTGTCAAGCCTGGTGTATAGCTTGTACGGCATCCTCGTGGGATATTTTTCCTTGATGATTTCTTGATCAACTCTACAAAGGTATCGTAGTGGGTAGGAAGGGCAGGCAGGTCCTGAAGATATGAATCCAAGTCTACGGCAAACTGTTCCCAGTTTGCTTTCCTCAGGTTGAAACGTCTACGAAGGGGAACTGTGCGGGGAGTGATAGCTGCATTCACCATCAGCCCGATTGGTCGATGTTGGGTGTGTGGGATAGGATCAAGCACAACCTTCTCACACTGTTGAGCGATATTGTTTGATACAAACACCAGATCAGGGTTGTAGCCACGTCTCCATCTACAGCTGTTGAAGGAGGAGGGAAGTTTTGCATCATGAATAAGTGACAACTGGTTTGCATCAGACCAGTTCTCCACAAGTTCGCCGTCTTCATTGGTTTCTCCATATCCCCAGAAGGTGTTGTGACTGTTGAAATCACCAATGGCCACATTAACACGGCCATCGGTAACTCCTGGAGGTACGCAGAAAGTCTGAGTTGGAGGTTTATAGATGGAGCTTACAGAAATCCCCATAAGCCCAATGGTTAGGACTTCAATGTTGTCCGTGTCTGACATAGAGAACTTATCCACAATCAGGCCATTGCATGCAAAAATTGCGCTGCCATACTGGTCATGTGGTATTTCCGCTATGAGGGTCATGCCATCGATGCGTGGACGAGTACGTGAAGACCCACGATGTGTCTCCTGCAGACAAAGAATGTCACAATTGTTCTTTATACACAGGTTAGCCAGAAGATCCTGCTTGGTACCTGTGAGACCTTCAATGTTGGATGAGATGATGCTCAGGGCCGGTCCTGATAAGGACCCATGTTTATGACGCTGGCGCTCATCAACAGATCGGTCGTTGGTAGCCATTGTAATGAACTAGTAGTTGTGTAGTGTGGTAGAAGGATTCGCAGGAGAAATTCCTGACAGGGACCGCGACGTGAACGCTCCTTCTTTGGCCCCCATAAATAGAGTTATTTCCTTCTTCTCCCATCCAGTAGTAGATTTCAGACAACCAGTCTTATGGGGTTCTCTACCAGGATCCATGGAGGCATAGAACAAATTTAAAAAGTATTTCATTTAAAACATGCCTCCTGCTACCTTGTCTCCATACCTCAAAATATGAGGACCAGATCTATTTTTTGTACCAGTACTTGATTTGTGAGATTTCACAAGGAAGGAAAATGAAAACCTGCCCAAGATGTTATGTAAAGATAAGCCAAGGAAACAGGAGGCTTTGATGTTGTAGGTCCTGCTGCTTTAAGATGCCAGTGAAGTCTCAAAATGACTTTTATTATATTTATCTGCAGAAGATTCTAATTCATAATTTATTGCCACTTTAGTGATCCCTCATTGAAACATCTTATTATGTATTCCTCTAATTTCTCTTGTGCTTCTTCTAACCTTTAAGATAACCTGTATACTTTTTTCTTTTAAAATAAATTAGTATGTACCTGATTAGTCCATTAAAAAGAAACCATAAAAAACTATGAAAATTATCCAGAGATTTAAAAATGATAAAACATAAAATAACTTAGAATTACATTACTTCATCTTATAATTCTGTACACATTCTCAGAGTTACTATGCTTCTTTTTTTCTGCTGGAAAAATGAATTAGGATGGCACATATCAAATTAGACCTGTGTATTGAACTGTGCCCTTACAGTTTTTGAGGTCCTATCTTGATTAACAATGAAATCGTTCAAGATAGACAAAGATTTAAAAATTTTTTCACTGTTTTCTAAGGAAATCAGAATCACCTTTGTTCTTATAAGGACATATCTAACATATCTAGTTGTTCTTGATATACTTAGCATTATGTATGAGCCTTTGTATGAGCCACACCTTGAAAGTAGTTTTTAAAAGCTTTAGAAAAAAATAAATCATAGCTAATAAAGCAATTTCACTATATAATCATTTTTTCTCCTTCTTCACTACATGTGCAGTAGTGTCTTTTCCATGTTCCCAGTTATATGTTGTTATAGCAGTTCTTTGACATTTTCTATATTTCTTACTTTTGCCTGCTAAAGATCATGGTCTTTATGCATATTTGGATCTCTCCCTGTCAATATTTTTAGATGTCTTTCTAACTCACATCTAAGTTTTTATTCCAATTAATACATTATTTTGTACAGTTTTATTAAAATTAATCCTTATTCTCTAAATTTCTAATAATAAAAAAGAAAAATCAAGTAAAATAATGTTATTCTTACTAACTCTTAATCCATCTAAATAACATATGACTGGAAATTTGGGAGAATACATCTTGACTCGAGTATTGATTTTTGAAAATAAAATAAAATCACTTTATTTTTGATCTTTTTTATTTTTACATAACTATCTTACATCTTGTGAGTTGTTTCCTGTAAAATAAACGATATTTAGAAGAGATATTATTTTTGCAAATGCCATGTACCAAGCTTGTTATAGAACAGAGTTATTAGAATGATGACATATTGTTTCACTAAGTGGAGTTCATTTAGGAGGCAGCACTAAATTCTGACTTATTTCAATTTTATATGATCAGTAACATTTCATTTCTTACATTGCTTAAGGCCCAGTCCCACTAGCCGACGGATGCAAAACATATGCATAAAGGATACAGCGGAAGAGCAAAATCTCGGGGGTGGCTCCATTCGTTCTCATCCACTCCCAAAATTGGAGAAAATTTGCATAAACAGAATGGAAAAGAACGGATGTGGGAAGTATGTAGTGGGGATGTTAAACAGATGTTCATAGGAAGCCTAGCAGATGAAAGTGGAGGGAAGTGGATGACACCTCCGAAGGGGTTCCGGGGGAGAATTACAAAGTGGATGCATAGCAGAAGGGGCAGAGGCATAGCAGATGAAGCGAATGCATCACAGACGCCTATAGGAAACAAAGGGGATGCCGCATGGATGTATATCGGATGCAAAGCGTTCACTGCGCATGCGGGGAGTATGAATTGCATCAGCTCCGCAGATATAAAAGGATGCAGCACGCATGCAGTCAGCATACAGGGGAAAGACGTGCTGCCACATACATCTAGCAGGAACACCATGGTTCGTCAGTCAGGCAAGAAGAGGAAGCTCATGCCTACTCATTCCAGCCCTGGCAAGAAGGCCAAAACCAGCATCCCACCCCCTGGAACTGACTCTGAAGCTGCTGCTGCTGCTGCTGCTGCTGTGGTGGACCAGCCCCAAGGCCTTCAAAGCTCTGCTGCTGAAGGCCCTGCTGCTCAAGCCCCTGAAGGCCCTGCTGCTCAAGCCCCTGAAGGCCCTGCTGCTCAAGCCCCTGAAGACCCTGCTGAAGCCCCTGCCAGAGGGAGGAAGAGGCAAGGGAAGCAGAAGGGAGAGAGGAAACAGGACACTGTTTCCAAGGAGCATGAGGATGATGTGCTGGAATGGCTGAGGGAGAACGAGTACCTCTGGAGAAAGGGCCACAGACTGTATCGGGACACCAAGAAGAAGTAGGCAGCTTGGAGAGACAAGGCAGAGAGCCTGGGTACACTGCAGAAGTACTCCTAGGATGGTGGAAGCACATGCACACCTGGTATGGAAAGCTACACCTCAAGAAATCCAGGCAGGCTGCTGTCAAGCTCACTGACTGGGAAATGTACATCATGGTCAAGTGCAGTTTCCTGGAGGGTGAGATCCACCTCCGAGGAGCAACCCCTCTGAGACCCCTCTCCCTCAGACAGCCCATGGACAGTCACTCCTCTTCCAGCCATGAGCCACCTACCCTGTCCAGGCAGGTGTCTTCAGAGGGCCCAAGGGCAGAGACCCCCCCGACAGCTGCACTCCCCATGCTGGCAGACTTGGAGGATCCTGTGGAGGATGACACCCTGCTGTCACAAATGGAGGAAGAAGCAGCAGCCACCAGAGGCAAACCCACCCCTATCCCTAGCTCCACAGGATGCAGGCAGAGAGGCAGACTGCAGGGCCAGGAACACAGCGTGCTGTTGGAGATCAGGAACACAATGAAAACCAGCACAGAACTTCTCTCTCAGCTGGTCCACAGCGACATACCATCTTTGGGCCGGAAGCCCTTCATCACCTACGTGAGCCAGACCCTCATGGACCTGCCCGAGGCCCAGTACCAGGTGATGAAGCAGAAGATCACAGCACTTCTGCACAACCCTCAAGGCCCAGCTGAAGCTGCTCCTACCCAGTCCAGGTCTGCTTCTCCACCCCAGGCGATGTCACAGCCCTTCCACAGCTTTCAACAGCCCCTTACCTACCAAGGCTATGAGTACCAGGACTTCCCATAGCACAAGCAGAACTTTCCAGTCCAGGACCAGTTTCATCGGATGCCACAAACGCCAGTCCTCACTCAGCTGCAGACCAGAAAGCCCCACTACACTCCTCCTTCCTCCACTCCACAGCCAACCCCGTCAACGGACAATCTGTCATCAGTATTGGGCCTGACATCTCAAGTCCTTGATGAGGGGCCTCTCAAACTCACAGGATTGGGTCAGCTCTTGGACCGCTTCCTGAACACACCATCCCCTTGTTGTACCCTCCGGGCCAAGCACCCCAATGGTGCCTCAGACCAGCACTCAAGCCACAGCCACCTCCACAGTCCCTGCCCGCTTAACAGCTGAGAGCATGGACATGACTCAGAGTGACTGAGAGTAGTGTCAGAGACTGAGTTGTACTTCTTTGCTTAAGATACTTTACTTGGTTCATTTTGCTTTTTTAATAAAGTCATAAAGTTTACCTAAGAAAGTTAATAAAGGTTATCTTTGCTTAAGACAATTGGTTCATTTTTTTAACTTAATAAAGTGTTGGTGAAAACTTTGAAAAAATGGTTAAGCCTTTGCATGCTTGTGGGATAGATAAGGATAGTTGTGGGATAGATAAGGATAGTTGTGGGATAGATAAGGATAGTTGTGGGATAGATAAAGATAGTTGTGGGATAGATAAACCTCCAGTGCAAGCATAGTGGGACTGTATGGTCCACCCTCCCAGCTGCCACACATATGGACCTTTATTATCCACAACATTTTATTCATTGATCAACACATTTTAAAATAAACAAAGCTCTTTATTAATGCCCTATTCATTGTAGGACCACTCAACATACATGGCACAATCTCATCAGTGTTATGTGACAGCTTCAAGGAAGCATCCATTAATCATCTATCATCCTGTCTTGCCACTCCACTGCTCCAGCTGGGGAGTTGGACCAGTGTCTCAGTAGGTTGTGCTGCTTCTTCCCTTCACATGAAGCTCTGTTGGGGCCTTGTACATCCACAGTGTCTATCAGGTTACGTCCTTGCCTCCACTCACCATTCACCAGGCTCCATGTCCCCATTCCCTTGTTGACAGTTGACAAGTCTGTTCTGCAACACTGGGTAGCTGGTGTGCATGAGATTGTTCAGGATGCAGCAAGCTTCCACGATGCTCTTCACAGTCTCTGGGTGAGAAGTGGTGGTGAGAAGTATGCTGGTGAGAAGTGGTGGTGAGAAGCGCATGGGGGTGAGAAGTATCTGGAACCTGTTGGCCAGGATGCCAAAGGCATTCTCCACCACTCATCTTGCCCTGGACAGCCTGTAGTTGAAGATCCTCTCTTCATGGGTGAGGTATCTTGAAGTGTACGGCTTCATGAGGTAGGTTCTGATGGAGAACGCGTCATCACCAATGATGAAGTAGGGCACATCTTGTGTGTCATTGGGTAGGGAGTCTGGATCTGGAAAACCCATGATGAGGTTGCGTTCCAGCCCATCCTTGAGGTCACTTGAGTTGTATGCCTGGCCATCTGAAGCTGACCTGTTGTCTGAAGCATCGATGTAGATGAACTCGTAGTCATCCATGGCAGAGAGGATGATACTGAAGAAGCCCTTGTAGTTGAAATAAGTGGACCCTGAATTGGCTGGAGCTTTTCAGGCCACGTGCTTTCCATCTATGGCTCCAACAGTGTGGGGAAATTTCCACCTCTGATACTACTCTTCTGCAAGTTTTCTCCAGCCTTGTTCAGTGGTGGGGCACTTGAGGAGCTCCTCCACATATTCTTCGATGATGGCCTGCACCACTTCTCTGACCACTTTGCTGATGGTGTTGTGTGGCACCCTCCACGCATACTGCATGTTTCTGTATGTGGTTCCAGAGGCCAGGTGCCAAAGAGTCAGTGCCACCTTGAGCCCAGGGTCCAGGCTGGGCCGGAAGTTGGTGCTCTGCTTGGTCAACCTGGGTCTCAGACGCTCTACAAGTTCATCAAACATGACTGGTGGCATCCTCATGAAGTTCTGGAATGCACGAGGGTCTTCATTCCTCAGCTCCACCATCAACTGGTCATACAGTCCAAACTCCATTCTTCTCACCATCCATCCTCAGACCCACACAGCTCTTGGACGTGTCCTTCTTCTCCTTCTGTATAAAACTTGAAACAGTCTGCACAGGTTTTTGTTCTGGTGATGAATGAGCTTAGCTATCATACAGACATATCATCCATGGTGGAGAACAATTGATGATGTGGAAGACCAAGACCAAGGGTGAAGAGGTCTGTACACCATGGCTGCTGGACTCATACTGAGATCCAGATGATTTCCCCCCCCTTTTTATAGGAAATATCGGTTGTCTGCAAGGTGTCCTTCTGCATACTCTAGACATACTGCAGACATCCTAAATATACGAGATACATCCCAGATACAAACATTTTGTCCATTTTTAATCCTTTATATACGAGATGCATACGCTTACATCCTTTCTATTTCTGTGCTACTAACGCTGTGTAGACGTTTCTTGAACCTTTTGTTTCCTCCCTCTTTCCATTTTCAGCTGCAGTGGATGTGAGTTGAGGGGATGGCTAGAGGATGCAGAGAGGATACAACGGACGTTTAACGGATGATAATGGACATAGAACATTTGTTGCCTGTATATGTCGCAGATGTACATCATATGCGGCGGAAAGTTCATCCGTTCACAAAGTTTTGTGCAGCTCAAAACTTCTTGCATGGATGAAATCTCAGTGGATGGATGCTCGATGGATAGAGCGTATGAAACACGTATGCAATGAGTACACAATGGATGCATAGCGTTTTCCAATGGATGGCAAGCTTTTTTTAATGTTTTACATCCTCTTTGCATCCGTTAGTGCAGTGGGACCGGGCCTTAATTAATTTGAAGATATTTTCTTGATTTTTTTTTTTTGAAATTTAGTTTCTATTGACTGCCCAATTCAGATTACTTCAATTAAAATTTAATAAACTTATAAAACATCAAACAAACACTTCATTAATAGTATTTTGGGAACTACTCACTTAAGGGATATGTTTGAATTTGAGTGCATAAATTTGCCTAAAATAGTTAAACTAATGATTGTACTCTATAGAATTCAAATTAAGAATTCTAACTTTTCCAAAAGTTCTAAGAAGATATCCTGCTATTCTTATATAAGTTGCAGCTCATTTCATGTGCACATTCTACATCTATAAAATATTTGTAGGTATATTTAAGAAGCCCACAAACATTTAATACTTAATAATGTTCTATCTTCTGATTTATTGATTATAACTGAAAATATTTCAGCTCACATGTTCAATAGAAGGATAGATTTCTTTGGGAAAACCTTGCCCTTTTTTGTCCAAAAATGACAAAAATCTGATAGAATTCATACAAAAGTACTTCTTGAATATAGATGTAATTTAACATTTTAGACTGAAGTCAACTATATTTATTTGCGGAGCACATTATTTTACCACTAGGGTATACCAACAGCAGAATATTATTCATTGTATTCCTTAAGCTGTAGAACTTCTTTCTGCAATTCCTGATTGTCTGGAATCTTCTGCAGAGTAGAAAAAAGTGGAGCCACATAATAAAACATGATTCAGTTTTTTTCAGAACTCATGTTTTTTGATGCTATTACTGAAATTGCATAACTTTTTTTTTAATGGACTATCCATTCTGGATTAGGGCTCAATCACTTTACAAGCCCCCTGTTAATCCTAGAAAAAATATTTCACCATTCTTTGCCTCCTTCCCTCTGGTAGCTGATGCCACAAGACTGATTTTTTTTTCTCTGAAACTTTTCATAGGATTGTAGACCAGAAGGGATAACAACATTTTTTTATGCTGGTAAGTAGTTTTTTCCTTCTCAGTGACACAGACTTTTTGTATGCATTATGAATTATTTAACAAATAACCTTTAGCATACACTGAACTTACTCCATTGATGCTGAATATGTTGCTTAGCAATTCTAATTTAGCATTTTATAATAGGAAAAAATGTACTAAGTCTGTTTTTTTCTCTCCACTATTCAACCAACACACCATTGTGTATATACATACATTTGAAACTATATTGTTAAATATAATAAAAATGGTAGAGATTGTCAGGATATGTCCAATAATGGTATGATTGCTGCTGCGTGTTTTCATGGCATCATATAACTGGAAGTTTGCTTAATGATAAGTTGTTATTATAGCTGAAATAAAAATCTCTGGAAAACAGAATGCTTCCTTGCTGAGGATTTAGAAAATTTGTCTCTCATTGCTGAAAAAGTAATTATAATTGTTGGAAAAAACAATATTTTTTTTAAACAATACTTAATTACTTTTCCAACAAAAGTAATTGTTGGAAAAAATGTCCTGCTCCTTTCTTGTCTTCCTTTTTCTGCAATCTCTATCAAAAGTGCTATAAATACAAACAGTACTACAACAAGTCATTGCTGAACCCACAAATAGTTTCCTACAAATGGATTTTCAGTATGATATTAAAGCTTCTTTATATGAACATGTGCTTGTCATAAATGTGTCTATAAGGCAGGACAGCTGTTCCATAGGTAAAAACAAACAGATAAAATCAGTAAGATACTACACAGGGATCACATCAAGACTGCCTTCAAAACAGACAAAAAATAGCAGCCATCCTTAGAAACCCCAAAGACAAAATTGACCTGGAAAACCAAGGCATATACAAAGTTCCTTGTGCATCATGCCCGGCCACATACATTGGACAGACCAATAGAAGAATAAGTACCCGCCTAGATGAACACAAAAATGCAGTAAAAAAGCTGGAACACACCTCCTCACTAGTCCAACACATGAAAACCACAGATAACAACATCAACTTCAATGGCACCAAAACCCTAGCCACTATCATCAGAGAATCCCTAGAGATTGAAAAAAGACCTAAAATAGAAGAGATAATTCCAGCAGACTGTCAATCATTTGGAAGCCTGCACTCTCAAATAGAAAGATCTTCACACCACAAGCCAGGCAAACACCTGGGCACAAACAGACTCCCTCTGATGCCTCCAGCTCAAACACCCCCCCACCAGGCACCCAGATGAAACCTAGCTTCCTAATAGATAACAGCCGTCCTTTCACACAAAGCCAAGCTGCACTGAAAGCCTCCATCACAGGAACAGAGTGTTGCAGGCCAATCAAAGCCACAAAACAGACAGAAGAAAACAGAAACATCAATGAAACAAACTCCAAGTCCAATAAACACAGACCAAGACTCCCAACCAATCAGGATAGGCTAGCCTCAAATTTAAAACCAATGGCTGTGAGACCCTGACCCACATACAAACTCCATACAGAAGCCTGATGATGGCAGATGAGATTCTGCTGAAACGTTGCTACAACTTTAAAAGCACTACAATGACCTGGGATAATACCCAAAAGAAGTTGAACAGCACACATGTAAGTACCCGCGAAAGCTTAAAAACACACACACACACACACACACACACAAATATATATGTGTGTGTGTGTGTGTGTGTGTGTGAGTGTGTTTTAAGCTTTCGAGGGTACTTACATGTGTATTGTTTAGCTTCCTTCAGGTATTATCCCACGTCATTGTAGTGCTGTTAAAGTTGTAGCAACGTTTCAGCAGAATCCCATCTGCCATCATCAGGCTTCTGTGTGGATATGGGTCTCACAGATCCTGGTTTCAAATTGAATGGCACTAAAACTCTAGCCACCATAGAAAACCCCAACCACAGAATCATCAGAGAAGTCATAGAGATTGAAAAAAGACCTGAAAGCATGAATAGAAGAGATGATTCCAGCAGACTGTCAATCATTTGGAAACCTGCACTCTCAAATAGAAAGATCTCAACAACACAAAACAGACAAACACCTGAGCACAGACAGACACCCTCTGATGCCTCCAACTCAAACACCCCCCCACCAGGCACCCAGGTGAAACCTAGCTTGCTGATGAATAACAGCCGTCCTTTCACACAAAGCCAAGCTGCACTGAAAGCCTCCAACACAAGAACAGAGTGTTGCCAGCCAATCAAAGCCACAAAACAGACAGAAGAAACCAGAAACACCAATCAATCAAACTCCAAGTCCAATGAACAGAGACGCAGGCTCCGAGCCAATCAAAATGGACCAGCCTCGAATTTGAAACCAAAAGCTGTGAGACACACATCCATACAGAAGCCTGATGATGGCAGATGAGATTCTGCTGAAACATTGCTGCAACTTTAACAGGACTACAATAACATGGGATAATACCCGAAGGAAGCAAAACAGCACACATGTAAATACCCACGAAAGCTTAAACACACACACACACACACACACACACACACACACACACACACACAC
>BLBF01000019.1:43857485-43869279 GCA_015471245.1 Laticauda colubrina
ACACACACACACACACACACACACACACACACACACATATATATATATATATATATATATATATATATATATATATATATATATATAATTTGTTTTTTTTTAAATTTTCGCGGGTACTTACATGTGTGCTGTTCAGCTTCCTTCAGGTATTATCCCATGTCATTGTAGTGCTTTTAAAGTTGTAGCAACGTTTCAGCAGAATCTCATCTGCCATCATCAGGCTTCTGTATTGAGTTTGTATGTGGGTCAGAGTCTCGCAGTCGTTGGTTTTAAATTTGAGGCGAGCCTATTGTTGTGCCAGGATGTTTTTTTCTTCATCCTGATTGGTTTGGAGTCTTGGTCTGTGTTTATTGAACTTGGAGTTTGTTTGATTGGTGTTTCTGGTTCCTCTGTCTGTTTTGTGGCTTTGATTGGCTGGCAACACTCTGTTCCTTTGTTGGAGGCTTTCAGTGCAGCTTGGCTTCACGTGAAAGGACGGCTATTTATTAGGAAGCTAAGTTTATCTGGGTGCCTGGTTGGGGTGTGTTTGAGCTGGAGGTATCAGAGGGAGTCTGTTTGTGCCCAGGTGTTTGCCTGGCTTGTGGTGTGGAGATCTTTCTATTTGAGAGTGCAGGCTTCCAAATGATCGACAGTCTGGTTGAATCATCTCTTCTATTCATGCTTTCAGGTCTTTTTAAAATCTCTATGGCTTCTCTGATGATTCTGTGGCTGGGGTTTTCTATAGTGGCTCGGGTTTTGGTGCCATTGAAGTTGATGTTGTGACCTGTGGTTTTCATGTGTTGGACTAGTGAGGACGTTTGTTCCAGCTTTTTTACTGCATCTTTGTGTTCATCCAGGTGGGTACTTATTCTTCTATTGGTCTGTCCAATGTATGTGGCCAGGCATGATGCACAGGGAACTTCGTATATGCCTTGGTTTTCCAGGTCAATTTTGTCTTTGGGGTTTTTAAGGATGGCTGCTATTTTTTTGTCTGTTTTGAAGGCAGTCTTGATGTGATGCCTGTGTAGTATCTTATTGTTTTTGTCTGCAGTACCTCTTATGTAGGGCAGGACAGCTGTTCCATAGGTCTGTAGATCTTCTAGGTCTCTGTTATGTCTTGGTGTGTTTTTGTGGATCAAGCTAGTGATTTTGTTTGGAAACAAAAGAACCATTCCTAGATGTACTAATCTACAAAAGAACAGATGGCATACTAGGACACACCATATACCAGAAGATGCTGCCACCACAGCCAAGCCTCCACCTGAACAGAACACACCCCCAGCCAATCAGAACACAGCCAACCCCCCAACCAATCAGATCACAGCCAGGCCCCCAACCAATGAGAACACACCCCCAGCCAATCAGAACACAGCCAAGTCCCCACCCAGTCAAGTCACACCCCCACTGGCAGTTAAAAAGAAAAAACAACTGCAAGCTCACATTACTCTGTGAAGCACAAGGCCGAAGACACAGGCCTGAAGATGACGAATGAGATTTTGTCGAAACGTCACCAAAATACTTCCAAATTTATGTGGGAGAAAACCCGAATAACCAAAGATCCACATACAAATACCCACGAAAACCTCAGAAAATATATATATATATATATTCAGCTTCCTTCGGGTATTATCCCACGTCATTGTAGTGCTTTTAAAGTTGTAGCAACGTTTCAGCAGAATCTCATCTGCCATCATCATGCTTCTGTATGGAGTTCGTCTGTGAGTCAGGCTATCACAGCCATTTCAGTTTTAAATTTGAGGCTCGCTTACGCTGTGCCAGAATTGTTTTTTCTTCATTCTGATTGGTTGGGAGTCTTGGTCTGTGTTTATTGGTCTTGGAGTTTACTGTATTCTGCTTGATTGGTGTTTCTAATATCTTCTGTCTGTTTTGTGGCTTTGATTGGCTGGCAACATTGTGTTCCTATATTGGAGGCTTTTAGTGCAGCTTGGCTCCTAGTAAAAGGATGGCTATCATTTGTTAGGAAGCTAGGTATCATCTGGGTGCCTAGTTGGGGTGTGTTTGAGCTGGAGGTATTAGGGGGGAATCTGTTTGTGCCCAGGTGTTAGCCTCTCCGTTCTTCCTCCAGACTCTGGGTCCTTGGTTTCCAAATGAGATGGAAAAGTTGCTCTCATCAGAAAAGAGGACTTTGGACCACTGAGCAACAGAGCAGGTCTGTTTTTCCTTAGCCCAGCACTTCTGACATTGTTTTGTTGTTCAGGAGTGGCTTGACAAGAGGAATATAACATTTGAAGCCCATGTCCAGGATCCGTCTATGTGTGTTGGCTCTTCATACGCTGACTCCAGACTCAGTCCACTCTTTGTAAAAGTCCCCAACACTTGAATGGCATTTTCCTGACACTCTTCTCTCAGGCTGTGGTCATCCCTGCTGCTTGTGCACCTTTTTCTTCCACACTTTTCCCTTCCACATAACTTTCTATTAATGTGCTTTGATACAGCACTTTGGGAACATCCAACTTCTTTTGCAATTACCTTTTGAGACTTTCTCTCCTTATGGAGGGTCAGTGATGGTTTTCTGCACAACTGTCAGGTCAGCAGTAATTCCCATGATTGTGATTCCTACTGAACCAGACTGAGAGACCATTTAAAGGCTCAGGAACCTTTAAGTTATGACTTAATTAGCTGATTAGAGTGGGAGCCTAGAATAGATTAGACTTTGAGCCAAGAATATTAAACCTTTTCACAATATTCTAATTTTCTGAGATTGTTGTTTTCATGAGCTGTAACCCATAATCATCTCCATTATGACACATCACGGCTTGAACTATCTTGCTTTGCATGTAATGAATCTATCTCATATATTAGGTTCACCTTTTAAGTTGCATTACTGAAATAAATGAACTTTTGCACGACATTCTAATTTTTTGAGTTTCACCTGTATATATTTGAAGAATCGATACTTTTTTTCTTTTAGAAAACAGAAGCAAATTTGACACTGAGATATAATGAAAAGAAATCATTTTCTGAAATGCAGCTGTGATCATATTTACGTTTATTAGGTTAATGCAATACAATAATAAGTACAAACTTAGTCAATGTTTTTCCCATTTAATGTGGGTTACTGACATTTTGATATGAAGTACCAGGCCTTTAATGAGGTTTCAGTCAAGAGTGATACTTAGATAATGATCCATGAATTCATAAAAATTATAAAATAAAAATGCTATAGTCCATTTTAACTTTACCTTATGAGAATCAACATTGGCCACAAGATTAACAAGATCTTGATTGACTACTAATACTTTAATATTTTAGTGCCTAATTATGTCTAGTTAATTGTATGAGATAATGTTTGAAGCTGAATTTAACAATGTAACTTAATCTATCATCCTGACAAATTTCTTGGGAAAAGATTTACCATATAAAGTATTAATAACTGCTGCCAGCATTAAATGTATGGCTTTCTATAGTGTGGTTATATTTACTAAGTATTAAATTTTGACAAACTGTTATCAGAATCTCTGAAGGCAAAACCCTTATCTTGGGTTAGTGGAAAAATAGTGTGATAAAATGAAGACTATCTTTCCAACTTCTTGCTTGGTATTTTTGGTGGCATGTAACAATTGATTGGGGGAAAAGCTACATGATTGGTCTTAACCATCTGTTGGCAGTTTACATAACAGTATCTGGGGTTACACATGGTGAAATGATAAACTAGCTTGTTTATTACAGAAACACATCCTGTTCATAAAGCTTTATATTGCAAATTTAGCTTTATATATTTGTGGAAGTTTTATTGGCAGGGAGTTAGAGGGAACTGCTACTTAAAAGTACATATTCTTAAAGCTTAAATGTGTGTAAAATAAACTATGATAAGTCAATAAACTGTGAAAGTCATAAAGCAGGGTTAATAAAAACACAACAAACAGGCAACCAGTTAGCTAATTAATCTCTGCAATGAATGAGATTCAACTCCAAATTATCATATTGAGTAGATGTAGGATCTAGTATCCCTGTAAATATTCTTAAATATTTCTTTTATTATATTAATTATAACATTTTATATTATAGCATATAGTCTCCATATTTGAAGAACAATTATACTATGACTCAGCATAGTATAATTCTTATAAGCAATCTCCTCTTTATTTCATGTTAAGACATAGAAAAAACTGAGTTTTTAACTATTTTTTTAAAATGAAGCTTCAAAATTTCAAGTTAGTTAGGAATATATTTTTATATTGTTACCCTGGAACTCAAGACCATTCTGTGTTTTTGTACGTTCTATTTTAACTGGTACCTAATGTTATATAAAATTAAATAAACACAAAATTATATGTGGATATTTATTATTTCTTACTTTTGCATTCAAATTGCCTTCCAATTATTCATGTAATAATCATGTAGATCAGTGGCCTTTTGGGCACTAGATTTCTTGGAGAGAGGTTTTTGCATAGATTGGGAATCATGATTTCACATGCTGCCTCCAACAGATGGGGCTTCACTTGTTTGTGCAGCCTGGTTTCTGGCATGCTGTGGCCCAGTTGACGGTCTATGGACCAGGGGGACGGGTACACCTGATGTAGATTCTTTATGTTGCATTTGCAATTTGCCATAGCATGCTTTCCTTCATTGGATCTGAGATAAACTTTATAGTATTGATGTTAATTCGATATCCATTAAATTGAATAAATATGATTCTTTCATCTGGCTTCTAAACAAATTTATCTCTAGCAAGTATAGTATATCCTAACTTATAAAGGGACCTTTTAAGTAGGTTTAATGAACTATTAGTTGCTGACTCCTTTATTAGAGAACAGTTTGTGTTCTATAATTAATTCAGACAAATATAGAACTAGATCAGAGGTAGTAATCAGCAGGTTCTGAATCAATAGTGGAAATTTTGAGTAGTTCAGAGAACCAACAAATCCCACCTCTGACTGGCCCCCATCTATTCTCTGCCTCCCAATTCCCAGCTGATCAGTTGTGTCTTCTTTGGTTGCCCTGCACAGGAGAACAGAGCTGGAAAACAGGTTATTGGGCTGGGGAGGGAATGGGGATTTTGCAGTAACCTTCCCCTGCCATACCCATCAAGCCACATCCACCAAGCCACGCCTATCAAGCCACATCCACAGAACCCAAATTAAAAATTTTGAATCCCACCACTGAATTAGATTGCATGATAAGACTATGATGTAACAAGGAGAATAAGGAAAACCTAAAAGCCTTTGACCTAACTATAATTTACATAACTATAGCTTCATAACTTTCCATAATCTGGAAGATATGATGCAGAGATAATCTAAGCTCTGCAAATCAGCTGCTTAGAGGTCTGGGATGATTCTCACAAGCCTTGGATGTGCAATATTGCAGATTGTGGTAATATTTGTTCTTTCTAGATTCATTAACTTCATAAGAATTGGCAGTAATTACTACAAAACCATTGAACTGCAGTGTTAATCATAACTAATATTTCTGTTTTATACCTCAACATTTTACCTGATAACAATTCTATCACAAGTTTCAAGTCTTTGCTGATGTAAGTGATTGGAGATTAAGCCTCTTTCATACATGGCATATAACTGTGGGAGCATATGGCTTTAATTAAGTAGACTATTCTAGCTCCTTCTTTGGCAGTTTTCCACATGGCAAGCAATATTTGTTGAACACAAATCAAGTTTTACAGCTGTCTCTTAAAAGAAACTGATTGAATGACATAGGTTGTTTTTAAACACTCTGTTGGGTTACTTTATAGAACCTCAGGAGATTAAGCCAGAAGAAAAGATGCATTGGACATATACATTAAATATCATTTTGATCAGCCTCTACCTATCTTCTCATTTTAATCTCCTTAAAATTTTGCTTGAGGAATTATTATGTAACAGTAAATGTTGGCAGGCAACACTGTGAAACCAAGATAATTTTTATATTAAACTTATTCTTGCTCCCCCCCAATTCCTTGTAATTAAGCCATTAAATGTAGTTTAATAATGATTTAAATAGTAAATTGGATTCACTGATTGAGGATTCTTTTAGATGTTTTTGAAAGATAACATTTTCTGTGGCATCCAAGTCTGTAATGTGCTCCTAACCCAGTGACAACAATGTGACCTTTTAGTACCAGATCAAAACCTATCTATTTAATTAGCCATTGGAAATTATTGTATTTTCAGCTGGAACCCCATTTTTTCTATCATTTTACAATTATTTATTTCTGAAAACTTTCTTGAGTTTGAATTTTGAAGGCAGTTGTAGGTTACAAATTATTTTAAAAATTCTGGAAAGTTTGTAGTACATTAATTCTAATAATAAAGGGTCAAATACTTTATAGAATATAAATCATATGTCTCAGCACTGATAAAAAAAAACTAACAGTAATGATTGCTGGAGCTATTGTAGTATAGTGGAGAAGATAATGATGGGATAGACCCAGGTTCAGATAACAGTTCCCTTAGAACTGTCAATCTCATGTGACGTATCAGGACTATTTTCATCTTTGCTAAACCAGGCATGGATGTGGTCAGAGCGTGATGCATCCAGCTCACGGTCCAGGAGTTTGAGACCCCTGTCTTAGAAGTTTAGGAGATAGATTTAAGCAATCAGTATCTCAGACAATTTATGTCAAACTATGAAGTGAACAAGATAGAAAGAGGCAATACTGTTAAGCATTTTACCTTGAACTCATCTAAAAATAAAAAAAATCACTGCCTAAGGTTTGGATGATTTTCTATTTTTTGTTATGACATCAAATTTATATCCAGATCAGTATCTGTTCTGTATGCAAATTGGGTTACTCCAAAACATGCAAATCTGATTGGTCAACTAAAGTAAGCATCGGATTAGTTCACTAAGAACCAATCCAAATAAAGTAAAAGAGGCAGCAAATTCGATCAGCTGCCATTGGTTACAAGCCGGCAGGCTAGCCTGTATAAAAGGCTGCCGCTAAGTCGGCCAACCGTTCCGTTTTACTGACTCCTGTAAATAAAGACTTTCGTTGTTGGAACCCGGTCTACCTCGTGTTTTTCGGAACAAAACACTGGCGACGAAGGTGGGATCGTCCTGAACACGAAAACTGCATGCGGTGAGAAGAAGCCCAGATGACGACGAAGATGCCTGGAAACAATGCACCGCCCGCACCCTTCAACCCCAACGAAGAGGATTGGGATTCCTATGCAGATCGCTTCCAAATGTATCTGGAAAGCAATGAAATGGAAGGAATTTCAGAGCAACGAAAGAGAGCTGTGTTCTTAACACACTGCGGGCCAATGGTTTTTAAGATGGCAAAGGCTCTAGCGAAGCCACAAGATGTCAAGCAACTAACGTGGCCAGAATTGCAACGAATCCTCAAAGCACACTACGCTCCAATGGTGTCAAACTTAATAAAGCGACACAAATTCTACAGGAGAGACTAGAGAGAGGGAGAGACCATCGCCGATTTCATTGCCGCACTTCGACAAATAGGTGGTGAGTGTGAATTCTCAAACCTCGACGAGGCAATGAGGGATCGAGTGGTGTTGGGGTTGAGAGACTCGACCACACAGAGTAAACTACTGAACAAACCCAACATCAGCGTAACCGAAGCTATCAAGGAAGCCACAGCCGCCGAAGCCGCGAAAAAATCGGCTGTCACTATGAAGAAAATGAACACACATAGTGACGAAACGAACCCAACCAAAGACAAAAAACAATCTACCACCACCACGCATTACGAAGAGTATGGCAAAACACCTGACACGAGCGAAGAAGACGACGAGGTCCACCGTCTATACACTAACAGAAAAGAGCGCGAAAGACGAAATTGGCGGGAATGCGCTGGCTGCGGAGGAAACCATCCCCGAGCCGAATGCAGATTTCTCGATGCCATCTGCAGGGTCTGCAAGAAACGAGGGCATATCGAAAAAGTCTGCAGAAACAAAAAATACTACAGCCCCACGAGACGCAGAAATTCCCCAACAAGAGCTGAGCCTAAATGAGCTGAAAGAAAGTGGCAACAAGAGAAGTGAGCCAATACACACCAAACTGTCATTATAAAGAGCGCTCAGACGGAAAGCGGGAAGAAAGTTAAGATTGTTGTAGAGATTGAGGGGAAACCATGCAAGATGGAAGTGGACTCGGGGTCCTTTCTCTCTATGGTATCGTGGGACACAATAAAACAGCTAGTCCCAGATATCAAAACCAAAGAACTGAAAAAGCAGCACCTAACTCTCAAGGACTACCAGGGAAACCAAATCCCTGTAGTCGGCATGGGACATTTCAAAGTTACCTACAAAGAACACGTCAAAGTGCTACCGCTGACCATAGTCGACAGAGACAGACCAAGTCTCCTGGGCATCGAATGGTTCGCACCATTGGGCATCGGGATGACCGAGATCGATCGAGTGACTGCAACCGGCTGGGAAGAAGACCTCATCCGGGAATTCCAGGACGTTTTTGACGGCTCACTGGGCAAGTATCGGGGAAATCCCATTTCTTTCAGTTTAAACCCCCAAATAGCCCCACGAAGAATAAAAGCCAGACGAGTTTCTTTTGCACTAAAGGCAAAAATAGAGGAACAGCTAGACAAATTAATAGCCCAAGGGGTATTAGAACCTGTGGACCATGCCAAGTGGGAAACGCCTATAGTCACACCTATCAAACCCGACGGGTCCGTTAGAATCTGTGGTGACTATAAGGCTACCCTGAACCACGCATTACAACCAAGCGCATACCCGGTGCCAGTAGTCCAGCATTTACTCCACTCCCTGGGAAAAGGAAAGGTTTTTGCTAAACTCGAACTAGCACAAGCCTACCAACAACTCCCAGTGGACCCAGAAACTGCGGAAGCACAGACTATAGTTACCCATAAGGGTGCATTCAAATGTCACCGACTGCAATTTGGAGTAAGTGTAGCCCCAGGCGTTTTCCAGAGTCTAATGGAACGCCTTCTAAATGGCATACAAGGAGTCATACCATACTTTGACGACGTCCTGATCTCAGCCAAAGATGAAACCCAATTAAAAAAAAAGACTCAAAGAAGTACTAACTAAGTTTAGAGAATCTGGCCTCAAAGTGAAAAGAGAAAAGTGTTGCCTAGCTAAGAATAGCGTCGAATTCCTGGGCTACTTAATAGACGGAGAGGGGATACACCCTACAGACAAGAAAATTAAAGCCATAAATGAAGCACCAGAACCAAGAAACAAAGCCGAACTACAAGCATTTCTTGGACTAATAAATTTTTATAATGTATTCCTACCGAATAAAGCCACAATAGCAGAACCATTGCACCGTCTATTGGATAAGAAAGCAATTTGGACTTGGGGTTATAGAGAAAAGGATTCCTTCCAGAAAATAAAAAAATTGCTAACATCAACAAACGTTCTCATCCAATTCAGCGACACACTGCCATTGAGGGTGACCTGCGACGCTTCGCCATTTGGAGTTGGTGCCATCCTGAGCTACCAACTGCCTGATGGCAGAGAGGCACCCGTCGCGTACTACTCAAGGACTTTGTCTAAAACCGAGAGGAACTACAGCCAACTCGACAGAGAAGCCCTAGCAATTGTCACTGGAGTAAAACGCTTCCACGAGTACCTCTACAGGTGGACTTTTCAAATTATAACAGACCACAAGCCGCTAATGGGAATTTTGGCGGGAAACAAGCCAACACCAAATATCCTTTCTCCAAGAATGACTAGATGGTCAGAGTTCCTAGCAGCCTATTCATACACTCTGACACATCGACCAGAGAAAGAAATTTCCCATGCGGACGCTTTGAGCAGAGCACCATTGCCAGAAACCGAGGAAGACCCGGTACCAGCGATGACAGCATTACAAATAGAGACATGCCCCGATCTACCCATATCTACTTATGATGTCGCCAGAGCCACCGCGAAAGACTCAGTGACTTCCCGCATCCTCAGCTGGGTAGGTAAAGGCTGGCCAGAAAACCAAAAATCTGAAAACTTTAAACCTTTCCGGACCAGACAGACTGAACTTTCGATTCAAAAAGGTTGTTTATTGTGGGGTGATCGGGTAGTGATTCCGGACAAACTGAAACCCAGGGTACTTGGGATGTTACATGAAGGGCACCCGGGAATTGTGAAAATGAAAAGCCTTGCAAGAAGTTATGTCTGGTGGCCGGGAATTGATAAGGACATAGAATATTGGGTAAGCTCGTGCAACAAGTGCCAGGGAATTAGACCGTCCCCGCCTAAATCACCTATTAGAGACTGGGAAACCCCGCGAGGCCCTTGGTCAAGGATCCACATCGATTTCGCAGGTCCTACCAAAGGGCATACATTTCTGATTGTCGTTGATGCCTATTCTAATTGGCTAGAAGTAAAAATCATGCCATCAACGACAACAGAAGCTGTAATCAAACAACTAGACAACCTTTTTGCCACCCATGGTCTACTGGACGTCCTCATATCAGACAACGGGCCACAGCTCACCAGCTTACAATTCGAGCAATACCTAGCCTCCCTAGGTATTAGACATGCCCTAACTGCGCCGGCTCACCCGGCCGCGAACGGCAGGGCTGAGAGAATGATCCGGTTTACCAAAGAGGGAATAGAAAGAATGGACACCGGGGACGTCCAACAGAAAATAAACCGATTGCTCACTCTCCAACATATAACTCCCAGTACCACGACCAACAAGTCCCCAGCAGAATTGCTCATGGGGAGGAAATTAAGATCACACCTTGATAGGTTGAACCCAAATTTTACGCCAGAAACCCCCCCCGACTCCTCCACACGATTTAGGAAATTTGAAGTAGGCGAGTTGGTTTACGCAAAAAACTTCACCGGGGACCCTGTTTGGCTACCAGGACAAATAACGCAAATTACAGGCTCCAAATCCTACCGGTTAACAATTGACGATGGCAGGGAATGGAAGCGGCACATAGACCAGCTCCGTTCCCGAAATATAGAACGAAATACAGACATACACCCATGCATAGAAAAAACCGGGGATGGACAAACCAGAGGGGGGGGGGGAATGCGAGAAACAAATAAAGAACCGACACAAACAAAAACCAAAGAGATTAACAAACAAAAAGAGCAAATAAAAGACTCACTGTTTGAAGAGACTTGCGTGAAGAGCCCATCGGAAGGGGACAGCCAGGCCAGCTCGACCTGCCCGGAGGAAACGGGAGGGAGCGGCAAAACCACCGGCCTAAGAAACTCAGGCGGCAGAATGACTGACTCACCCTTCCAGACGGTTCCAGAGAGAAGGATGGACGACACAGCAGGTCATCCGAACAGGTCGGAGTCTCCGCCGAAACTGAACTGCGCAGGTCCAGTCAAGTCAGGAAAAGCCACGCCTACCTGCGCAACTACATCACCACGTAGGACTGAACCAAAGGGGGAGGGGTGTTCTGTATGCAAATTGGGTTACTCCAAAACATGCAAATCTGATTGGTCAACTAAAGTAAGCATCGGATTAGTTCACTAAGAACCAATCCAAATAAAGTAAAAGAGGCGGCAAATTCGATCAGCTGCCATTACAAGGCGGCAGGCTAGCCTGTATAAAAGGCTGCCGCTAAGTCGGCCAACCGTTCTGTTTTACTGACTCCTGTAAATAAAGACTTTTCGTTGTTGGAACCCGGTCTACCTCGTGTTTTTCCGAACAAAACAGTATCTATAATAAAATATATAATGTAACGGTATATAAAATGTTTGCAATTAAAACTAAATATATAGTTTCAAACTTATAATTGGTGATTACACAGAAATTGCACCATATACCAACAATATTCGAAGAGTCTAGTAAAGGCAATGCATACTTTATCTACTGACAGTCCTCTTCTAAGACGTTATTTGTTGTTGTACCTATGTATCATTTATGTGCTTTCAACTGTATATCAATGCAACTATGG
>BLBF01000019.1:43869289-43882218 GCA_015471245.1 Laticauda colubrina
CCCAGCCATTCTGGGCGCACTCATCCCGAGAAACTTCGTCTCCTGTCATTTTTTCTCTCCTTCGCTCCCTGTCATGAGGCGCCCATCTGATGCGGGATAGCAGATACCGCAATTTGTAAGTTAATTTTGTTTTCAAATCTAACCAACATGCCAACATGTGATAACCTGCTGAAATGAACCCTTTCCTACTTTCTCTCACCCTTTCCCTCCTTCTCTTATTCAGAATTGATATACTAGAGAATGCATATATTCCAATTATTGCAATCTAGAAGCTTGTTCACGTGTAAATTTTCCTATGTCATTCTTCCATTTGCTGTTTCTTAGCTTTATCTATCATTTACTTAACCCCAAATTCTATCCATAAAATTGAGATGGATAGAGATTTTATTTATTTATTTATTTATTTTTATTTGTCAATTGCTTACAAGGTAATAGGTATAAGTAAAAACATAGTTGTGAATATATGGATACACATAAGAAAAATAAAATATACATAAAAGAAACAATAGGACAGGGATGATAGGCACATTGGTGTGCTTATGCACGCTCCCTACAGACCTCTTAGGAAAGGGTCAATAGTAGATGGAAATTCTCTGGTTTGCAGAAATACAGGAAAATCCAAAATAAAATAAAAAATCCCAATGAGCCTTGACTATGTGATGAGTTTATTAAATAGTAATTGTTTAGCAGGAATAGAAATCTAGGTTGGGAAGAAAAAGGAATCACCTTGCTTAAACCTTGAAGAGTTCTGCACTGAAACAGTTTGAAATTCATATACTCATTTAACTATGTACCATCAGTGGTGCACTAAAGGGATTCTAAAAGGAAATTAAAGTTACTTGGAACTTCTTTAGAAGTTAAAAAGCACATTTTTAAATATCTAAAATTGAGAGTCAACAAATATGCCTTTTTCCTGACATTGTTAAGGTTTGGCTATGGTATTTTGGAAGTCTGACATTTATACTTGTTTAGTCTCCTTTTACAATTGAGGAATATGTTAAGTTATTTAATGAATGAATTACTGGCAATGAAGGATAATCCTACATCACTATAATGATTTTAAAGGAAAAGGAACTGATATTTTTCATATCTACCTGATTCATTCATGATGGCATGGGATGTCATTTAAAAGAATATGACACAAATCAAAATATGACTTTTAACATTTTCCATATTGAATTTTTAACACAAGAAAAGAAAGACAGACAGAAAGGAGGAAAAGGGGACATGGAGAGGAAAAGAGGAGAGGAGAGGAGAGGAGAGGAAGGGAAAGGAAAGGAAAGGAAAGGAAAGGAAAGGAAAGGAAAGGAAAGGAAAGGAAAGGAAAGGAAAGGAAAGGAAAGGAAAGGAAAGGAAAGGAAAAAAGTTTTATAATGTGTGTGTGTGTGTGTGTGTGTGTGCGCTTTCTGAGAAAATATTGTATAACCAGGATAATTACATATAAAATATAGCACTCTTCCCTTTGTAATTATAGAACATTTGATAGTTGAAAGTAATAATTAAAAGAATATAAAACTATGGGTATTCCCAAAAAAGTAAGAATTGAAGTAGTGAAAGGGGCAACTTTTTAATGGTGTTGCATCTAGTGATCATGCACTTGTATTATTTTTGTTTTTAATTAATATTTCCCATTTAAAAAACTTTCATATGTCTATATAATTTTTATAATGTAATTTTGTTAATTTTGTGGTAACAGAAAGAATATTTTGGGGCACTTTATAGACCAACAGATTTATTGTAAGAGTCAGCTTTACTAGTTTAAGAGTAGTCATTCCTCATATGTGTGTAACATACAGCTCATATTCTTGGCATTTCTTTCCAGCCTTGAGATTCTATAGTACCTTCTGTGTTAAAAAAGAAAAAAAAATTAAACATCTGTGGGTTTTTAATATGAATCTACTATTTCTTGATAATATTGTGTCTTTTGGCACCTCATCATGTGACCATCTCAGTTGTTAGCCTTTTTTTAACAGATGGATTCTATAATTCAAAAGCTGTCTCATTCAGCAGTTTTCGTACTTGATATTAATGACTTTTGTGTTCTGTTTGTAATATGATAAACATTTCAAACTCAGAAGAATTTCTGCCTTCTTTCTTGGGATATTTCTGGTAAGGGGAATCCATGGACGCAGCTGAAGTGATTAAAAAAGTTGGGATATAGAGATGGGGCTATTATTATACAAGCAAATCTTACCCCATTTTAGTATATATTGCAATACATGGAAAAAGAAATGGGGATTTAATCACATGGTTACAGCTGATATCTTGACTTATTTAATTGCTTTCCCAGGGGCAACCTGCTTCTGATCATATCAGAAGCATTGTATAGAAATATTGTACTTTCAGAACTAAATAAATCTGGTGATCAATTTGAATGTAAAATAAACTTTTACTATTTGGAAAGATTGTGTGAAAGGATTCACATAAAAAGCTTAGTTTGATAAGTAAGAAGTGATGTTTAGTCTTGGACACTAGTTTGAACAGTTTTACTTGAGTATATTTATAGTGCTTAAAGAAAGTATCCCAAATGACTGAACATGTTTTTAAATGGCCTTTCTAAAAAATGTAGTGTGTGAGAGAATGTACTTTTAATTAAATATATTGTGAAAAAATGTGTTAACCATTTTGACATATGTGGTAGGATAATAAAGTACAGATAGTCTTAATCACTGGGCCTTATTAAATATTGATATGCTGTCATTAGCTGTACCTGTTAAAATGCATGTCATTTTATGCCATTCAGGAGAACCACTAATTTCCTATCAAATACTAATCACATAAGAAGATGCATAAGGTTCTTAATTAACCCTCCTAGTTCCAGGCTCAACTTAAACATTAGAAGGTTTCTGGATATTGTCTAATTGAAGCCATATATTTGTGAAAAATTATTAAATCTCTGAGCCATCCAGTCCCAATATATCACAGAGATCCAAGATGGGAAAAATTGTCCTGAAGAGAATGATATAAAACAAACCTCAAATGTACACTTATTGCCTTAGATTCTCCGTCAACAGTATCATATTTAAAGCTAAAATCCAGAGTCAAAATACATATTGACCTGGTTTACAGAATTTGTGCCTTTGTTACTAGTTGCATATAAAATATTTTTTTTTAAGTTTTATCATGAACTTTAGTCAAAGAAGTCCTCTCAGAACCATGTATTTTGATGAAAATTTCTGTAGTTGGATTGAGATGCATAATTTTATTAATATAACCAAAGTCTTTTTAAGGTTTTGAGTGAGTTTATGTCCTAAAAAAAATACAACTTGAATTTTTGAGAATGTTAGGATCAAAAGTAGCTAATCAACAGCGAGCTTTGGCTGACCAATCAAAATGCACAAAGGCTAAATCTATGAGTCAATCAATGCTGTCATACTCTCTGAATATAAATAGGCATGAAAAGCATTGAGAAATTTAATTTAGCTCTGGCTGTGGGCAAGGATGAAGGCCTTTGCTTTCACAAATACTGAATAGCAGCTGTGATGACCCGTAGTCTCTCAAAATAGCCCAAAACCCAAAACATATATTAAAGTCCGATAAAGCCTTCAACTTAACTTCACTGTTTTATCAGACAGTTTAAAGTCACAAAAGTAAATAATGAGAAAAACAAAAAACCAAAACAAACCGCATTGATGAGAGTTCTGAAGCAAGCCAAGATATAACTAATCATAAACTCCAGAAAATAACCGAGAAAAGTCCATGGGAAGAACGCCAACAAAGATAAACCTCTTTCAAGGTAAACACTAATTGACTTCAGCAATTCTGCACAGTTGCAGACTTATATACATAGCTCCCACCTGCAAGCCATGAGGAGGATCATGGTAATCTCCTCTTGAGTAGACCTCACTTTTCCCTGATCCCCTCCTCCCTGGAGATGGATAGGGGATGGGCCTGGATCCTCCTCTGACTGCTCAGCTGGCCTCTGCCCTTCCCCAGTCTCCTCCACCACCTCTGGAGCCACACTCCCATTCTCTGTTGGCTGTTCCTCCTCTTCCTCAGAGTCACATTCCACCAGAGGTATGACACTATCCCCCCCCACAGGGCCCCCTCCCATGGGACCAGGTGGACAAGGACATTGAGGAAACCGAGCGTGAAAGTCCTGGACCAAACGAGGAGCATGAACATCAGTGGCATTGACCCAGATGAAGTCCTCTGGTCCATAACTTTTCCATGCCACCAAATACTGAAATTGGCCCCGCAACTGGTGGGAGTCTCAGATGCTATCCACTTCATATTCCTCTTCTCTCAGAGGGGCTACTGGGGCCGGCAGTGATGGTGCTGGTCTATGTGGACTGTCGGGCGAGGCAGGGACTAATAGGAAAAACATGATGGATACGCATGGTCCGTGACAGGGAGAGATGATCAGCCACAGAATTGATCACTGCCTTGACCAGAAAAGGTCCCAAGTAAAGGTGATCAAGCTTTTTCAATGGTTGTGTCATTGGTAAATATTGAGTAGAGAGCCAAACCCGATCGCTGACCACTAAAGGTGGAACATCACAACAATGTCGGTCTGCAAACCGTTCATAGTCTTCCTTGACTCTCTCTAGTTGATCGCGGACCATGTGGTGCACGGTTTTTAACTCCTGCAAAACGTATCCACTGTCAGAACTGGGGAATCAGACAGGCCTAAATGGAAACCTTGTGGATGAAACCCATAGTTAGCAAAGAAAGGGGATACACGGGTGAATGCATGTTAAGCATTGTTATAAGCAAACTCCGCCACTGGCAGCACCTCCACCCAATTGTCTTGTTGAGTATTGCTGAAACAGCGGAGGTACTGCTCCAAAATAGCATTCACTCTCTCTATAACCCTCTCAGTTACAGGGTGATGAGCAGATGACAGACATGTCTGAACCTGTCTCTTTTGACTACATAGTATTGTACACCTTAATTTTAACTATTATTTTTCATATTGTAATACACTATTACATTTATCATTTTATACACTTTAAATTATATTTATTTACAGTCCGATAGTGATATTGATTACACTGTATATTTTTACATATTTCTGTATGTACAATGTATCTGTATTTATTTCTATTTTGTTAATCTTCTTTCTTTGTTAAGTACTAATCTAAGCACTTGTTATTTAACCATTTATACAATACATCCCATGTTAAGTAGTATTCTGTTTCTTCTTTAAGTTCCATTGTTAGCTTGTTCAATTTGGCACATCCTAATACTTTTTAAAATTACCTTCTCATCATACTTTCATTTTTCCAATTTTGTGTATATGTGATTCTAGCTGCTGTTATTATGTGTATGATTAAATATGTGAATCTTTTATTGTATTTCCCCAGTATTATCCCGAATAAGAATAATTCTGGTTTCAGATCTATTTGATGTGTTGTCATCTCTTTTAGGCAACTCTTTATCTTTAGCCAATATTTTTTTGTTGCCACTGGACAGGTCCACCACATATGGTAGTTTGATCCTGGCATCTATTTGCATTTCCAGCATTCTGGTGACATATTTGGAAACATTTTTGCCATTCTTGCTGGTGACAAATGCCATCTTTAAAACATTTGGTACAAGTTTTTTTTGTATGCTGTTGACATCATTAACTTATAATTTCTTTCCCATAATTTTTGCCAATTATCTAATTCTATAGTATACCTAAAATATTTTTCCCATATTTTCATAGTTTTGTTTACACATTTTTCTTAATTTAATTTTTCAAAATTAAATAGGCAATTATAGATTTTCTTTATTAATTATTCATCTGTCCTTAACAGTATTTTATCCAGTTCTTGGGATTCCTTATAGAAACCATACATTTTTATATCTTTCTTCTTTCTCATTTGAATTTTGGTATATGGCCACTAGTCTAAGTCAATTCCCTACTTCTTTAATTCCTGTTTGGATTTTAGGTCCCCCTGTTCCTTAAGCATATCTTTATATCTTACAATTTTATCTGGATCTAAAATATTACGGTATATTAGCACTTCCATCATAGATAGCCAGACCGGTATTTTCATGTAATGGTTCTGTTGTTTTTTCCTATATTGACAACAGAACATTTCTAATATAATGCCTTTGGAAGTATCTATGTGATTTACCATATGAATGCGCGCCACCCCAGTTGTAGATCATATCCTTTTATTGTCAGTATTCTTTTGTTCTTTAAATTTATCCACTCCTTCACCCATTTGAGCATGGAAGCCTGACAGTACAGCTCCAATCCAGGAGCCCAAAGCCTCCCTTGTTTTTTGGTTCTTTTTTTTCTGTTTGTTCAGTCCTTGTTTCTATTTTCTGTATTCTCTGCTCATTTTCTTTATTATTTGTTGGATGCTCACTATTTTTTCATCCATCTTATATATATCCTCCTTCATCTCTCCCATTTCATTTTTGATGTTCTCATGGTTTTTAGACATAAATTCCCCTCTATCTTCATTAACCCCTCCGGAATTAACCATATCCTTCGAGGCAAACAGGCAAAATTGGGTGGGATAATGGAACTCCGCTTTCCCTCTCTGTTTCGCTGTGATGTCACTACCACAGGTTTATATTATATTATTTCTTGCTTGCTTTAATGCTAAAATAGAAGATATCTAGAGTTACTCAGTGACTGAGATAGTTTATAAATCAATCAATACATTAATTAAACTATGAAACAAAACTTCATGACACAAATTATATCTATTATCTAGCAGGAATAAATAAAAGGAATAGACAGGAGTTTATTTTCATCATATTTTCAATATATGTTAAGAATATAAAGGTACAAATAAATTACATGATCGTGTAAATATTAAACTTCATAAAAATAATTCATTATCCAAGTATATATATTCTTTTCTGTCTTAATAGTAAATATAATGTATAAACTTATTTGCTATCAATCTAAATATTAAAATTAAACAATAACAACTAGAAACATACCCCTGGGAGAACAGTCAAACAAGTCAAGTTGTCAGCAAGATTCAACTAAATTAATAATACTGTTAAATCAAAAGTCATAGCATAGAGGTCTTAAGGAAAAAAAATGGCAACAATTATTTCCCCCTTATTTAATCTCAAGTGCATACTATTGTGAAATGTGAACCTGGTGATACATTTCTTCTCATTACAACAATTCAGAGGCTGAAATACATCTTGTTCTAGGGATTTTTCCCAGAGAATAGTCAACAGTATAATTACCAAAGAAGAATTACAAGACTTAATCATAGGCAGTACTGAATCATGATTTATCAATACCAGACTTGGGGACCTTATTCATACAATGTCAGATTCATCCACATATACAGCAGTAACATAGTTGTTTAGTTTTGATTGACAATGTGAAGACTGCCACCGTGGTTTTACATGTTATTGAACTCTGTCAGTTGTTTATTCAATAGATTATGGTTATACATGACATGATTCTTTTTCTCTTTAAAACTACTTCTGAGTTCTCAGAAGCCATAATTTGCCTTCTAATGTGAAGTGAAAAAAGCATTTTCTGCAAATTAAAACTTGCTGAAAACTGATAAGAAAGTTAAAACAAAAATAAAAAGAAAGATAATGTTAGTGTTACTTCCTCAGCCATAGTTTGGCATATTTTACTTTATTTTAATTATTCCAGTATTTGTCTATGGAGATTTTCAGTCATCCAGAAGCAGTCCCAAAGGAGCCTTCCATTCCATCTAGTCAGAGCTGAGGAAGCTACTTAAATGAGGAACAAAATGTCTTCAAGGAAAAACAAGAAAGTCCAGGTGCCTTTTGAAAATAAACAAATCACCTTTGGATTATTTCGGTGTTCCACTCATTTATGCATTGGTTCTTGATAATAACAACTATATCAGAGAGAAAGAAGATTTATATATCCCAGTATTTTACACTGCATCTGTAAACTTCATTCTTGCAATGTATGCTGTGAAAAAAGTAAGATAAATTACATAAACTTTGAAAAAAAAAACATACAAGTAATTGATCTGATGCTTCTTTAAATTCAATTATAGTTCTTATTCTAGAGGCTGAAAAAAAAGAGAAAAAAAGTCTGCAGAGTTACCTCTCAAATTCTGCATTCCATCACAATTAGGGAAATTCTCTGGTGATCGGATTCAAAGAAATGTGGCTGATTTTATTCTCAAGGGTAGTGTAATACAAAAGAAATTGAATTCTTTTCTATGTGGGGAAAATTAATTTTATGTTCATTTTTACAATAAAATATTCCCCCCACAAGAATATATTTAATATAATTTTAAAGTTAATCTAGTTTATAGTGATTATTCATTAGAAGCATAAGTCTGAAGATTAGGATGGACAACTGTTTGGAACTTCATGGCTGGGAATAGTGCCATCTCTACCCACAAGTGATGCACATACGTGGCTGTTTGGCTGCCTACCTCATGCCATCTGTTCACATGGCATGGTGCCGGCTTACAAATTGGTTAAACCTGTGCCAACAGTAATTGATGTAGTTATAAATACAAAAGATTGCACGTGCCATCTCATGGGACAAGATTCTCTTGTGGCCCCTGGAGTAATATGGCTGCAAGTCTGTAGGGGTAGTTGATTGTTATGTTCTCAATCCTATGAAAACTTCATAGATTTATGAGAATTAAAACCAAATCCTCAGAGAATGGAAGCGATCCTCATAAATCCTCAGAGAATGAATGCAATATGAAAGGGAAGTCAGAGCTTTGTTAATTACAGCCTCACCTTTTTTTATATACAATACATCATTGTACCACCATATTAACTTTCCCCCCCATTACTTTGTGAACATTCCTGAGTTGATGCAACACAGCACACTCTTGAATTGTTAAAGCAACTTTTGAAAGGTTCATGAAGCTACTTTGAAGACTAAGACCTGTTTGCTGCTAACTGCTTAGACATACAAATATAATATTTCTGATGGAACAGGCAACAAAATAGCTGTGCACGTACATGGAAGGGCAAGGAGATGCTAACATTTTAATCAGCCTTACTGTTTGCTTCAAAAGAGATGTATGATTTGGTATTTTGAGATGTATTCTGGTTCTAGATAGGCTAGACTAGAAACACCACAAGGTAAATTAATTCTACTTCATTGTCAACCTACATTAATAAAATGTTGGAAGTTTGAAAGTACAATTCAACTATTGTCACCTTTATCAGCTAAGAATTTAGGGAGATTTCCTTTTGAGCGTCTTGCCCACTATACAGTTGTGGTTAGCTGTCTCTTATCTCCAGCACCTCTTTGCCCATCTTTCAAAGTCTTTCCCACTTACCATTACAACCATAGGCTTGAAAATAATGACTGAAAAACAACATTCATTTGTATTACATTTGGAAATTCTTCATTTGCTAATCTATAATCAGGTAGTCAAAATGATAAACACATGTATTGGATATAGAATGGCAAACTAGCTGCATCTTATTTATTTAATTTGATTTGTCAATCACTTACAAGATAATAGGTATACATACAAGAAAAATAAAAGAAACAAATAACTCTTCTCTTATGTGAAAATATATAACAATACTTAAAATTTAAAAGACCCTTCCAGCATTGATTATTTTATTTACTTTGGATAATGAAATGTCCTCCAGAAAAGAATCAAGCTCTGAAAACACCAAAAACCCCTCATTTCAACCCTAAGCTGTAAATATTCTTTAGAGATTTTCTGATGTTTTGCTGGCAACTTCAGAAGCAAAGTAATCTACAGTATATTTATTATATTGCTTTTTCTACAAATATATTAGGAGCAGGTACATCACATATCTTTTAACAAACTTCTGAGGACACACAAACTTTTTTTTTATAGTCAACTACATCTGGCTGATCAGTACATCAGTACATTTGGCAGTGGCCAAATTCTATTTTTCTGCCTTTAAAATCAGATTTCAAATTCTGATTCAATATAAGAAATAATCTTCCAATGGATAAAACTGATAGCTCCTTTTCTGTCTCCCCCACCCCCATTAATTCAACATTTAAAGAAACCAAAATTTCCCAGTTTTTTTCATTTCATTTTATTTATTTTGGTCTGTGACCTTAAATTACATAAATGAAAATAAAAATATATTTATCAGAGGAAAAACTTAATTTTGAAATGAAGTTGTCTTTTTTTTCAAAAATAAAAGTCAGAGTTAAATTAGTAAAATTTCCTTTGCGATGAGCTTAATATTTTGAGACTCCATAGAAATATCTGTGCACATTTGTTTGCAACAGTTTGAATGTAGTTTGCCATTGCCATTGAATGATTTTTAAACTTTCCAGGCTAGTCCACAATCCAAAGGTGATTTTTCAAGGGCAACTAGATTTTCTGGTTTTTCTTGAAGATGTTTCACTTCTCATCTTTGGTTCTTGAATGAGAGCTTCTTGAATGAGAAGCTTCTTAGATGAGAAGTGAAATGTCTTCAATGAAACACCAAAAAGTCCAGTTGCCTCTTGAAAAAGCACTCTTGGGAGTCTTAGGTATGTTCACTGCATTGAGTTATTTATAATAATAGTAAAGATTGGATATAAATAAACAGTTAGCTTCCAAGCTCAGGCACAGCAGCCCACATGCTGCTGCCTACTAAAAGATTAAGAAGGAAAACGCCTCTCCTCCCTTCCCCTCTTTTTTGTTTGCCAGTTTAGAATATGTCTTATAATTGTGAACAACTGTAAATTCTAGATCCCTCAGCATAATAAAATAAGGAATGGTCATGGCTTACAGGATAGACCAATAAATGACATGAAAAAAAAAAGGCTGAGGTTTTTTCCCCCACGAGTTTGTAACAATAATTACTACTGCTCAGAAATAAATGAAGTTGATAGACATTTGCACTGTTACAATAGTGTTTGTTTACTTTCAACTTGAAAGATCTGAGATCTGAAGGAGAAATCCAAATCTAAAGTAACATGGCCACATTATTTTCACAATGCCAGCTAACTGTGTTATCACTTTCTTCTGTAAGCAATTTGCTGAAATGTGAAATGTAATATTATTAGCGTGAACATCTCTGTTAAATCATCTCTGTTAAATCAATTATTTAAGCAGTTAACTTTTCATATCTTGGTTTAGGAGAAAATATAGTTTTCATTGTTAGTGGATGTGGTCTGTCTCATGAGATATGAATAACTATTGCTGTTCTTTAAAGGCCTTCTGAATTCAATAGTCACTTTCAAAGGAAAATAATAGTTGGGAGCATCATAAAAGCAATATCAGAAAGAGGCATCCTAAGATGTACAATGAATACACATTCTCTTCTGCCATTATGGCTGGTCTATTTCTTCCTAATATTCCTCACAAAGAGAGATGCACACACACACGCACACACACACACATTTGTATTTAACTCTGACTCTTTTCATTATTATTTCTCAAAAATGCATCTTATACATTTGATGTATGGGTAATAAACTCCAAGAATTCTTAGAGCCCATCAATACAGTCACAAGATACAAGATTGTGTCTACAATCTTAGATAAATATCAAATATGTTTTTCTTTGAATAATGAGTAAAACCAGTGGGTTTATTAAACTGTACAATCTGCCTTTTAAATTGAATAGTGAAGCTATATTTCATCTATTGTCGTATGTAAACTGTTTTGCATCAACTGAAAAAAAAAGATTGCAGCCAATATTTATTCCTGTTTCACATTTTGTGATAGAATCTCCCATCATTCCAAAGCATAAGAGACAGAAAAATCATTCCTTATCCTGTCCAGCTAAAGTAAGAGGCTGTGAAGAGGCCTTCTGTCAGTGATACATCAGTTGAATACTACCCAATTTTTTATCATTATTCTGTTTTTTTTTAAACCTAGCTATTTTGTTATAGTGGTATTCATCAAGGCCAGGGATGCCATTTTTCATCAATACTGCTTCAACTTTACATACACATGCTCAACTAAAAGAAAAGGATAGACATGTGAGTGGCTTCCTTTTTCCCCAGACTCCTGATTCATAAGAAAAAGTGACTAGCAGTATAATTCAGGGAATTGATATGTGTGCCTCAGTCAAATGAATAGAAGTTTGTTTTTCACTCTTCTTCTTTTTTTTCTTTTTTGGGCTACTTGTGGGGGTTAGGGTTTTCTGTGAGTTGATTAGCACAAATTAACATTGATAAGCAAAAAAGGTGTTTTTTATTTCTAAGCTCATTTTTAAAGACACTTTGCTGTAACCATGCAAACCTACCTAATCCTGTAGTTTTTGAAGGCCAACTCAATGGCCTCTAATAAGAAACAAGTCAGTAGCAATCTATTCAGCCAGAGATGATCTGAACTCATTTGATTGTATTGGCAGCTGCGTGACTTCATTACCATTAGAAAAACATGCAGCCAAGCCAGCTGGTATCCAGAGAGGCTATATACACAGCTTGTCAGTTTGTTGGTTTACATATTATAACTATAAATGGATCTTTTTTTAAAAAAAATGCATTGTCAATACTAGTTCTGTCAAGACATTTTTCTAAGTTCATTGTTTTTGTGCCAGAATTGGACTCTCTCATCATAGGAAAAGTTTGCTTCCCTACAATTTTGTATGTTATACATCAGTTGTTTATTTGAGGCATGTCACAATTTGTCTTGACAATATTTCAAACATTACCAAATAGTTAAATGTTTCATTCAAGATAGTCTAGTGCCTCAAAGAGTAGAATCTTTATTTTTCAAAGGAGAATCTGTAAATTTTGATAAAATGAGACAGAGTTTAAAACTAACTAAGTATCTGTCATTTTCCCAGGACACTAGGAACCCTTTTACGCATATGTAGGTAACATATTATTGAAAGGAAAAATAAATATGCTCAGAAGAATTGATGAAGTCAAACTTCTTCCAACATAACCTATATACTGTATATATATGTGTGTGTGTGTGTGTGTGTGTGTGTGTGTGTGTGTATTTTTGGTTATACGGGTTTCCGTAAATAATCGTAAATAACCAAAAATCCACATACAAATACCCGCGAAAACCTCAGAAAACAAATATATATATATATATATATATATATATATATATATATATATATATA
>BLBF01000019.1:43882228-43899820 GCA_015471245.1 Laticauda colubrina
ATATATATATATATATATATATATATATATATATATATATATATATACATACATACATACATACATACATACATACATACATATATATATTTGTTTATTTTTTTTAGTTTTCGCGGGTACTAACATGTGTGCTGTTCAGCTTCCTTTGGGTATTATCCCAAGTCATTATAGTGTTTTTAAAGTTGTAGCAACGTTTCAGCAGAATCTCATCTGCCATCATCAGGCTTCTGTATTGAGTTTGTATATAAAACTCAATACAGAAACTCAATACAAACTTAATACAGAAGCCTGATGATGGCAGATGAGATTCTGCTGAAATGTTGCTACAACTTTAAAAGCACTACAATGACGTGGGATAATACCCGAAGGAAGCTAAACAGCACACACACACACACACACACACACACACACATATATATATGTTTTCTTAGGCTTTCGCGGGTACTTACATGTGTGCTGTTTAGCTTCCTTCGGGTATTATCCCACGTCATTGTAGTTCTGTTAAAGTTGTAGCAACATTTCAGCAGAATCTCATCTGCCATCCTCAGACTTCTGTATAGAGTTAGTTCCTGGTTTCAAATTTGAGGCTGGTCCATTCTCATTGGCTGGGAGCCTGGATCTGTGTTCATTGGACTTGGAGTTTGATTGATTGGTGTTTCTGGTTTCTTCTGTCTGTTTTGTGGCTTTGATTGGCTGGCAACACTCTGTTCTTGTTACATATATATATATATATATATATATGTGCTGTTCAGCTTCCTTCGGGTATTATCCCACGTCATTGTAGTTTTGTTAAAGTTGTAGCAACGTTTCAGCAGAATCTCATCTGCCATCATCAGGCTTCTGTATGGATGTGGGTCTTACAGCTCCTGGTTTTTAAATTTGAGGCTGGTTCATTCTGATTGGCTGGGAGCCTGGACCTATTTCATTGGACTTGGAGTTTGATTGATTGGTGTTCCTGGTTTCTTCTGTCTGTTTTGTGGCTTTGATTGGCTGGCAACAGTCTGTTCTTGTGTTGGAGGCTTTCAGTGCAGCTTGGCTGCGTGTGAAGGGACGGCTGCTCTTTATTAGCAAGCTGGGTTTCACCTGGGTGCCTGGTGGGGGGGTTAGGTTGGAGCTTTCAGAGAGAGTCTGTTTTTGCCCAGGTGTTTGCCTGGCTTGTGGCATGGAGATCTTTCTATTTGAGAGTGCAGGCTTCCAAATGATTGACAGTCTGGTGGAATCATCTCTTCTATTCATGCTGTCAGGTCTTTTTTCAATCTCTATGGCTTCTCTGATGATTCTGTGGCTGGGGTTTTCTATAGTGGCCAGGGTTTTAGTGCCATTGAAGTTGATGTTGTGACCTGTGGTTTTCATGTGTTGGACTAGTGAGGAGGTGTGTTCCAGCTTTTTTACTGCATTTTTGTGTTCCTCTAGGCGGGTACTTATTCTTCTATTGGTCTGTCCAATGTATGTGGCCGGGCATGATGTACAGGGAATTTCGTATATGCCTTGGTTTTCCAGGTCAATTTTGTCTTTGGGGTTCCTCAGGATGGCTGCTATTTTTTTGTCTGTTTTGAAGGCAGTCTTGATGTGATGCCTGTGTAGTATCTTACTGATTTTATCTGTGGTACCTCTTATGTAGGGCAAGACAGCTGTTCCATAGATCTGTTGGTCTTCTAGGTCTCTGTTATGTCTTGGTGTGTTTTTGTGGATCAAGTTGGTGATTTTGTTTTTGTGGAAGCCATTGGCTGTCAATACTTCAGTCAGGGTGCATAGTTCAGTCTTTATATGTGTCTTATCTGCCAGGCATTTGGTTCTGGTAATTAGGGTTTTCGCTACAGAATTTATCTGTGCTGGGTGGTGGTGGGATTGGGCGTTGAGGTAGCGGTTGGTGTGTGTTTTCTTTTGGTATATGGTGTGTCCCAGTGTGCCATCTGTTCTTTTGTAGATTAGTACATCTAGGAATGGTAGTTGTTTGTTTATTTCCGTTTCCATGGTGAACTTGATTTTGGGGTGTGTGTTGTTTAGGTGTGTTAGGAAATTGTTTAGGTTTTCTTTTCCATGGGGCCAAATCACAAATGTGTCATCGATGTATCTTAGCCATAGTTTGGGTTTGTGGGTGGCATTAGCCAGGGCTCTGGATTCGAATTCTTCCATGAACAGGTTTGCAATGACGGGTGACAGTGGTGATCCCATAGGGGCTCCTTCAATTTCCTTGTATCTTTGTCCTTTCTATGTGAAATATGTGTTGGTTAGCCACAAAACAGACAGAAGAAACCAGGAACACCAATCAATCAAACTCCAAGTCCAATGAACACAGGTCCAGGCTCCCAACCAATCAGAATGGACCAGCCTCAAATTTAAAACCAGGAGCTGTAAGACCCATATCCATACAGAAGCCTGAGGATGGCAGATGAGATTCTGCTGAAACGTTGCTACAACTTTAACTTAACTACAATGACGTGGGATAATATCCGAAGGAAGCTAAACAGCACACATGTAAGTACCCGCGAAAACCTAAGAAAACATATATATATATATATTCATATTCATGTACATTTAATTATCATTGGATCTACATATACAAGTGGAACTATTTCCATTAATTATTTATTTTTATAATAGATTTGTGTAACAAATTCTACGTTAGCAATAGTAATTATGACATAAACACCATTCATATGAAAAGTATATTACATATTAACTATAATAGTTTCCCAACACATGAAAATGTACTATGAATCTCTCAAGAAACTGATATTAAACAAATTAGTTTAGTAATTAAAAATGTAATTATTTGTATTTAATTCTGGTTATAGTCTTTAAATAGCTATATAGCATCTGGCATTAAAAACAGTACAACAGAGCTCTGAAACTTCTGGACCATGAGCTGAATGTGTCATGCATAGGCCATGCCCATGACTAGTTTAGCAAAGGGGAAAAAAAGATCTAATGCATCACATGATATTGCTATAAGGACATGAGTTTGACACCCCTGCAGTACAAGCATAATAATATCTTACCTTACAATTGTAGAAGAGATTGTCCTAAATTCATTGGGGAACACCTATTAAAATTTGTGCCATATGCAACCTATCATTAAATATGACATACAATTTCTGTGCTACAGGTGAGTACAGGAATCCCTAACTCCCCTTTTGCCTTTTCTTTAAATACATGGTATTTTAATTCACAATATAGAGAATATTATTAATATATTATTATTACAGAAGATTTTATTAGCATAGGATTTATGAATAATGAGATGAATAACTAATTAGTAGTAAATTACAAATATCTTACACAAAAAATATTATAACTATTGAGTATTACATACGTAGATAATTTAATTACAGAACACATAGTTGACAGTTTCATTTATCCAATTACACTATTTCTGAATCTCTAGCTCTTTCTTGTTTTTTCAGTATTTATTTTTCCTTTAGGTTATGAATACGTATAAGGACTCTAAGTCATTCTACAATGTTATTTTAATGAAATGTGCATTTGACCTTATGGTCTGTACAAAACATAAACTCATAAGATAAAGAACACTTCTCTTAAATCACATTTTCATCCAGAAAACAAATGAAATATTTGGAGGCATCAGTTTCCCGGCAATATCTATCATTCACTCTTGTCTATTTCATTTTCTCTATGTTCTGCCACTGGATATGGAAAATATGCAGATATAGTTTTTATTGAGTGTTTATTTCATGTCAATTGTCCAATTGTCCATGTTTTATTATACAAGGCAATATGAAGCATTTCAAAAGGATGGAACAGGTGATGTAAATTTGTTAACCATTTGAAGTTTTATAGCAAGGCTTTGGTCCAGAGCAGTTTTAAACTAACAAGGAGAAAAAAAATCTCATTCTTACAAATGAATGCTGCATAAAGCAATGAGTTCGCAGGATTAAATGGCCAAATAGCAGTTATCCGTTCCCTTGGCAATGATGATTTTGAACAGCTATGTTTACCAGGTTACCATAGCAAAATAAGAATATTATAAGCTTGCCCTTGAGATCCTACTTTGTTTCATTACTCTGACTGACATCGATAAACATGGCTAACATAAGATGACCAGACTTTCTAAAACAAAACCCATGACAAGTTAATTCATATAAATGTAAATGTTGTAACGTTTGCCAAGAAAATAATATAGTAATACAATCCTCCTCCCATAAGATTGGAGATTGTAAGTTCCTTCAAATAAAGCAGCTTTCAAAAATTCCAAATAGTTCATATTCCCTGTTTGTGGCAAAGGAAGTCCTGTTCAAACCAAATTCATGGTTGAAAACAAGAAGAAAATGAATTTTCTAGTTCTCAGTGGGAGAATGAAGGAAATTTTCTCTTCTATCCCTATTTTTAATTCCAAGAACTATCTCTAAACTTCATGAAAGAAAAGCCATACTTTCTATTTCAAGAAACTTGAAATCGTCATTTAGCAACCATAATTGGGATTGGCAAATCAGTCACCAAGTGAAGCAGTTGCTAAGTGGAAGTGTGACTGTGCTTATAATCTTACTTTCTTTTACAGATGTACAAAGGTCATTAATGCAAAATGGATTGCATAGTTACTTTTTTCATCCCTGTTGTAACTGTGACCAGCCCCTAAACAAGGACAATATGTATCTGGTTTTTTTTATCTCTTGTTTCCATGCCAGTTTCACCTCAAGACCTTGATTAAGGCAGACCTTCCCAAACATTTTCTTTAATCTAAAACTGGTTATCAGAAAGTCCTTTTAACCCAAAGTAAAGCACTTTAAGTCAATTTAAATATATCTCTTGTAATTGGATAATGGTTAGTGTGTAGCTACCCAAACCAAAAAAAAAAAAAAACCAACAACAACCACTTACCCAAATTAGGATAATTTACCGAGATTTGGGAAGCAATGAGTTAAGATAGTATTAATATTCTATATCTTGTTGCTGTCATATACTGATAGCTTGGAATTTTGCCACTGAACTGCAGCCAATCAATGCTCAAGTCCCAATGGTGGGAAGGTCGGGAAATAATAGAAAGGGGAAAATACGGAAATTACTATCTTCCATCTCACACCACTTATGCGAAGGGTGAGGATGCTCATTGTTCTCATTGTTCCTACCAGAAAAGGGTTCTAAAAACCCAAGCATCCAGGACTCTGCTACAAAACAGTTTCAACAACCTAGGCAGTCTGAAGTGAACACAGAGATTTTCAAAGAGATAAAACTACACGTAAACTCAGTTCTGTGCAACTATGCAGTAGCAGCATACTTTGAATTAACACAAGAGAAGTAAGGGCAGGAAACAAATTTTGCAATCAGTTCCAAAAATAATGATTATAAAAATACACATTAGTGAAACCAGGGGAAAACCAGCTAATTTTTTGGAAGTGGAGTTATGATTTCTACAAGGAACAATGAGTGATTTAAGCCGTTCCATATTATAATATATTAAATTTTGTCCCTCAACACTATCATTCCCAAAATATGAATTAAAACTAGGAGCTTCCTCAACTTCAGAAAAATTGCGAGATTTTTATGGAATAGAATACAAAAATGAGCATGAAATTGAGTTTTGTGTCTGTATGAAGAAGTGATAACCTGGGACCATACTATTTTCAAAAAAGATGTTTTATTTGTATTTTGTCTTTGTGAAAACCCAAATAATTTTTTTCAAAAAAAAAAAAAGAAAAATTGCTGCTTCTTTGTGCTTCTGATTTAGAGAAACTGCCTGGCCTTTTGCTATGAAATATGTTAACATCTGTTGGTGTAACTGTTACACTTATCTTTTTTGTAACTGCTACACAAAACAGTAAATCACATAATAATACGACTGCAATATAAAAATTAAAAATGTGTGCACAAAAATAATTCTTAAAATGATAATAGACTATAAACAACATAACCATAATGAAACATTATATAACTCATGAAGATATAAAAATCTCTTGATACTCAATTTCAGCTGTACAGATGGGATATGAATATTGAATAATGATCATACATATACATACACCCTAACCAAAGAATATTAAAAAAAATACAATTATATGTTCATATCATAAGTAATCCTCAACTTATTACCTGTTTCTTAGGAACGTTTAAAATTGTACCAGAACTCCCAAGACTTCTTACAACTGAAATTTCCACAGCCAGCTGCTCTGCCTTCCAATGGTCACATAATCACATTTGGGACATTCTGCAACCAGCCTGCATTTACAGCCATTTATACTGTCATGTGGTAATAGGATCCCAATTTAATCTTTGTTTCTGACAAAAAATGACCATTGCAGACAATACATTTGCTTGATGACCAATGTTTACGTTCTGTATGGAGCTTGGTAGGCTCCAAATTCCCTATTCTGATTGGCCGAAAAGGCAATTCGCGGATTGGCTATTAGAGAATCAATCCGGTTAACCCGCCAAATGGTGGGAACAGTTAAAGCGGTGTCATTGGACACAAGCCGCGGGCAAGCCACTATAAGAAGGGCTGTCGTGGCTTGGGCTGTTGTTCCGTTACTATTGCTTAGTGAGTTTAATGAAAGAGTTTATTTTTGGAACCCGGTCTCACATGCTTCTTTCCAGATGGAACACTGGCGGCAAAGGTGGGATTGTCATAGAAGAGTGAGACTGAAGCACGCAGTGATCTGAACCGAGCGAGAGAGATGGCTGGTAACAACGTGCTACCCACACCATTCAATCCTGATGAGGAGGATTGGGAGTCGTATATCGTTTCTTATGTTTTTGGAAACCAACGATCTGCAGGAAACCTCTGACCAGAGAAAGAGGGCTGTCTTCCTTACACACTGTGGACCAGCTGTCTTTAAAATGGCAAAGGCACTGGCTAAACCCAGAGATGTCAAACAGATGACTTGGCCCGAGCTGAACAGAATGCTCCAAGCACACTATGCACCTGTGGTCTCCAACTTGATAAAAAGACACAAGTTCTACAAGAGGGACCAGAAAGAAGATGAAACTGTTGGAGATTTTGTAGCAGTCCTGAGACACACTGGAGGAGCCTGTGAGTTCCAGAACATGGACGAGGCTATGAGGGACGCGTGGTCCTCCATTTGAAGGACACTATCCTTCAGAGCAAGCTCCTGCATAGACCAAACTTAACTGTGGCCGAGGCCATTGGAGAGGCAACCACCACTGAAGCAGCAAAGAAGTCATCAGCCACCATGCGCCAGATGAATGCGATCCCTTATCTGCCAAACCAAGCCAGAAAGAAGAAGGCAGAGGAGGAAAGAAACAGCCCACAGCGACATCCCACTATGAAGATCTTGAATCCCAGAGCGATACCGAGGACGAAAATTAAGATGTCCATAGACTTCAATCAGACAAGAAATGGCGCGAAAGAAGGAGAAACAAGCAGGAGTTTAAATGTGTGGGATGAGGGGGCAACCTGCAAGCTGAATGCCAGTTCCTTGACGCAATCTGTAGGACTTATAACAAACGGGGGCACATTGAAAGGGTCTGCTGCAACACAAAGAGCCATAGTCCAAAAAATCGTGGCAGCAACCCCCCCCCCCAGACATGAAGAAAGACAAGGCAGAAGCAGATGGAACCGAAGCAAAAGAACCAGTGACAGAGAGGAAATGCATCACACAGTCACCATTGGAAATGCCAGGGCAGAAAATGGGAAGAAGGTCCGGATAGAGGTGAGCATCGAAGGGAAGCCCTGTGAGATGGAAGTCGACTCAGGGTCTTTCCTATCTATGGTATCCTGGAATACCATCCAGTGCCTGATACCAGACATTAAACAAAAAGAATTACAGAAGCCAAGACTAATTTTAAAAGACTACCAGAGAAATCGAATTCCGGTAGGAGGCCGAGGACATTTCCTCGTCGAATTCAAGAATCACGCCGAAATCCTGCCTCTGACCATCATCGACCGTGATTTCCGTAGTCTGCTAGGGATCGAATGGTTCACACCCCTGGGAATTGGGATGACCGAGATCAACTGCATTGCCAAAGCCAACTGGGAGGAGAGCCTGCCACAAGAATTCCAAGATGTTTTTGACAGAGGTCTAGGCAAGTACAAGGGGACCCCAATTTCATTCAGCCAAGACCCGAAAATAGCCCCCATCCACTTAAAGACCAGATGCGTCCCATTTGCTTTAAAACCAAAAACTGATGAACAATTGAACAAATTAATAGCTCAAGGGGTTTTAGAGCCAATCGACCATGCCAGGTGGGAAACACTCATCGTTTCTCCTGTAAAACCAGATGGGTCAGTGCGCATCTGCGGAGACTATAAGGCAACCCTGAACCATGTGCTCCAACAAAGCAAATACCCAGTACCGGTAGTGCAACATTTATTGCACTCACTAGGGGGAGGAAGAATTTTTGCGAAGCTTGATCTCGCACAGGCGTATCAACAACTACCTGTTGACCCCATTAACCCAGAGGCACAGACTATTGTGACACATAGAGGGGCATTCAAGTGTAACCATCTCCAGTTCGGCGTTAACGTTGCCCCTGGTGTGTTCCAAAGCCTCCTGGAATGCCTGTTAAATGGAATCAAGGGAGTAATCCCTTAAGCCCCTGTCACACTGCACCAACGGATGCAAAGAGGATGTAAAATGGACAAAAAACCTTGCCATCCATTTGAAAAGGCGATGTACTCACTGCCTCCGTTTTGCTTCCTCTCTATCCATCCAGCATCCGTTTATTGACGTTTCATCCGCTCCAAAAGTTTTGGGCTGCCTAAAACTTTTGCGCGGAAAATGTATCCAATTCATCCGTTCTGCATCCGCTACGCATCTGCTAGGTATCCGTTACGCATCCGTTACGCATCCGCGATATCTGCTAGGCATCCGCTGCGCATCCGCGCAACTCCATCCGCCCAGACGCAGGGAGGAAGCGGAACGGGCACAGAACGGATGCAGAATGGATGCAGAACAGATGCGTAGCAGAAACAAAGCATTTAAAACGGAAAAAAATGTCTGCAGAGGGGACCTATCTCAGATATTAAGGATGTCTAGAGGATGCCTAGAGGATGCCTAGAGGATGCAAAGGGACACCTATACTGCCTATAAAAAGGGGGAGCAACTCGTCTGCATCTCACTTTCAGCCCAGCAGCCCAGCTGTGCAGACCTCTGCAGCCTTCATCTGCCTCTTCCTCTTCCACAGCATCCAGTCATGTCCACCGTGGATTGCGACAAAATCCTTTCGGCAGCCAACATCCTTCTGCAACACTGTGAAACCATCTACAGTATCTGTGAACAGTACTACAGGAAGAAAAGGAGGCACCCAAAAAAAGTCTGGCTCCGAAGATGATTTGCCAGAAGAGCACAGTACGTAATTTATGACAAGCTGATGGTGGAGCTCAGGAGCAAAGACACTCGGGCATTCCAGAACTTCATGAGGATGCCTCCAGCCATGTTTGACGAACTTGTGCAGCGCCTGACACCCAGGTTGACCAAGACAAACACCAACTTCCCACCCAGCCTGGAACCTGGGCTCAAGGTGGCACTCACTCTGCACCACCTGGCCTCAGGGACCACCTACAGGAGCATGCAGTACGGCTGGAAGGTGCCACCCAGCACCATCAGCTTTGTTGTCAGAGAAGTGGTGCAGGCCATTATCGAAGAATAAAAGGAGGAGCTCCTCCAGTGCCCCTCCACTGAAGAAGGATGGAAGAAAGTTGCAGAGCAGTGGTATCAGAAGTGGAACTTCCCCCACACCGTTGCAGCCATCGATGGCAAGCCCGTGGCCTGCAAAGCTCCAGCCAACTTAGGGTCCACTTATCACAACTACAAGGGCTTCTTCAGCATCATCCTCTTTGCCATGGTCGATGCTGAATACAAATTCATGTACATCGATGCTTCAGGCTACGGCTCATCTTCAGATGCCCAGGTATACGACAGTCACCTCAAGGAGGGGCTGGAAAGCAACCTCATGGTGGGCTTCCCAGATCCAGACCCGCTGCCCAATGAAACGCAAGATGTGCCCTATTTCATCGTGGGGGATGACGCCTTCTCCCTCACAACCTACCTCATGAAGCCCTACACCTCCAAATACCTCACCCGTGAAGAGAGGATCTTCAACTACAGGCTGTCCAGGGCAAGGCGGGTGGTGGAGAACACCTTTGGCATCCTGGCCAACAGGTTCCAGGTACTTCTCAACACCATGCAGCATCGCCCAGAGACCATGAGGAGGATCGTGGAAGCTTGCTGCATCCTGCACAATCTCATGCGCACCCGCTACCCAGTCTTGCAGAACAGGCTCATGGACCTCCAGCAAGGCAATGGGGACATGGAGCCTGGGGAATGGAGGCAAGGGCAAAACTGATCGACACTCAGGATGTGCAAGGGCCCAACAGAGCCTTACGTGAGGTGAAGAAGCAGCGCAAGCTCCTGAAACACTGGTGCAACTTCCCAGCTGGAGCAGTGGAGTGGCAAGACAGGATGTAGATGCTTAATGGATGCTTCCTTCAGCCTGTCTCATCACACTGATGAGATTGGCCCATGTATGTTGGGTGTGCCTACAATGAACAGGGCATTTAATAAAGAGTTGTGTTTATGTTGACATGTGATCAATGCTTACATTGTAATTGATAATGAAGGGCTATAGGGGTGGCACCTGAGAGGGTGGACCATACAGTCCCACTATGCTTGCACTGGAGGTTTATCTATCCCACATCTATTACCCATCCCATAGGTATCCCTGCCCATCCCATAGGTATCCCTTCTCATCCCACAGGTATCCCTTCCCATCCCACAGCTATCTTAACCCATCCCAAAGGTATCACTGCCCATCCCACTGCTATCTTAACCCATCCCACAAGCATGCAAAGGCCAAACCATTTCTAAAAGCTTCCACCCAGACTTTATAGTGTGAAACAAAGATAAACTTTACTAATAACAAGCTGTAAAATAAACATGACCCAAGTCAAGTGTCCAAATAAAGTCCACAAATATCCAGGCAGCCAGTCTCTGGCACTCCTCTTGGTCACTCGGAGGTGTGTGCCCAGTCTAAGGTGTTAGGGTGTAGGTGCTGTGGAGGTGGATGCTGCTGCAGTGCTGGTCTGAGGTGTTGTTGGAGTGCCTGGCCCCGAGAGGACAACAAGGGATGGTGTGTTGAGGAAGGTGTCGGACAGCTGGCTCAGCCCCGTGATGCTAGGAGGTCCTTCCTCCATGCCATGGGGTGTCAGACCCAGTACTGAGGACAGATGTACTGAGGCCGGGCTTGGCTGTGGGATGGAGGAAGGAGCAGTGTAGTGGGGCTGCCTGGTCTGCAGTGGGGTGAGGACTGGCGTGGGTGGCATCATTGGCGTGGCTGGCATTGCTGTCATGGGTGGCATTATTGTCGTGCTTGGCATCGGTGGCATCATTGGAACCAGTGGCAACGGTGTCGCCCGATGACTCTGTGCCTGACTTTGGAAGGGCTGCTGTCTATGCTGCTGGACCTCCAGGTAGCTGTAGCCCTGGTAGGTGAGAGGCTATGGGAAGCCTTGGTATGGGAGGGACATCACCTGGGGTGGAGGAGCAGACCTGGACTGGGTGGAAGCAGGTTCCTCTGGGTCTGGAGGGTGTTAAGCCTGTTAAGCAGGGTGGTGATCCTCTCCTTCACCACCTGGTACTGGGGATCCACCATCTCCTTGAGGGTCTGGTTGACATAATTGAGGAAGGGCTTGCGGTTGGAGGAGGAGGAGTCAATGCGGACCAGCTGAGAGAGGAGACCTATGCTGGTGCGGATGGTGTCCCTGATCTTCACCAGGACCTTGTGGCTCTGCCCCTCCTGCGGTCTGGCTCTCTGCCTTACTGTGGAGGCGGAGGTGTGGGTGGATGTGGCTTCGGCAGCAGTGGACTCGATGTCTCCTTTCTCCCACTGCACCAGGGAGTCCTCCTTGCTCTCCACCACACTTTCAACACCTGCCCGGGGGTTCTCCGCCGTGGCACGCTCATAGATACCTGCATGGAGACAGGGACTGACTCTCGGCCGCCAGAGGACTTGCTCCCAGCAGGCTTCTGGAGAGAGAGGGTAGATATTTCGGCTGCTGGTGCTCCTCGGTGGTGGACCTCACCCTCCAGGAAGCTGCACTTGGCCATGACATAGTTCTCTCTGTCCGTCAGCTTAACCGTGGCCTGGCCAGATTTTTTGAGGTGCAGCTACCCGTACCAGGTGTGCATGTGCTTCCACCAGCCGAGGAGCACATCCGATGTGTAGCCCAGACTCTCCGCCCTCTCTCTCCAAGCAGCCTGCTTCCGCTTGGTGTCCCTGTACAGCCGGTGTCCCTTCCGCCACAGATAGTCGTTCTCTCTCAGCCACTCCAGCACCTCATCCTCGTGCGCTTCGTCAATGTAGTACTGCCTCCTGTCCCGTTGTTGCATACGCCTCTTCCTCCCTTTGGCAGGACCAGATGGGCCCTCATCAGAGGGGCTTCCAGGTTGTAGGGGCTGCTCCTCCACATCAACAGCAGCAGCAGCAGCAGCAGCAGCAGCATCACCAGCAGCAGCATCACCAGCAGGACCATAATCATCAGCAGCAGCAGCAGCATAATCACCAGCAGGATCATAATCAGCAGCAGCAGCAGCAGGATCAGGATCAGCAGCAGCAGCAGCAGCAGCAGCAGCAGCAGCAGCAGCAGCCGCAGCAGCAAGACCAGGATGAGCAGCAGCAGAGTAAGCACCAGCAGCAGGGTCAGCAAGACCAGGAGCACGAGCAGGACCAGCAGGACCAGGAGCAGCAGAAGCAGAGTACGCAGCAGCAGAAGCACCACCACCAGGACCAGCTTCAGTAGAGTACGCAGCAGAAGCACCACTGCCAGGAGCAGCTCCAGCAGAAGCTCCAGCAACAGAAGAGCGAGCCCAAGAAGCAGAAGCCCCAGCAGAAGATGAGTCAGGGACATGGGGCAGGAGGGTGGCCCTGTCCCTCTTGCCAGGAATGGCGGCAGGTTGCTGAGGCTTTCGCTTCTTCCCCATGGTTGTGGGGTTGCTGGCTGGCAGGAAGGCTTGCAGGAAGGCTGGCAGGCACCATGGCTGGCAGGAAGCCTGGCAGGAAGCCTCTTAGGAAGCCTGGCAGGAAGGCTGGCAGGAAGGTGGGCACCAAGGCTGGCAGACAGACTGGCTGGCAGGGAGGCTGGAAGACAGGCTGGCAGCAAGGCTGGCAGGGAGGCTGGAAGGCAGGCTGGCAGCAAGGCTGGAAGGCAGGCTGCCCAGGAGGCTGGGAGGCAGGCTGGGAGGCAGGCTTGGAGGCAGGCTGGCAGCAAGGCTTGCAGGCAGACATGCAGGCAAGAACTCGAGGTATCCAGCAACAGGTCTTTCCTCCAAATGCTGGCCACATGCGAGCTGCTTCCCTTTATATCCGCGGGGCTTGTGCAATGCATCCCCCCTGCATGCGCAATTAACGCCAGGCATCCGTTAGGCTTCCGCTGTGCATCCGCTAGGCTTCCGCTGTGCATCCGCTTCTTTCGCTGTGCATTCATTCTGCATCCATTGTTTCCATTCCGCGTCCGCTTTGCTGAGGCCCCCCGGAAGCCTCGCGGATGCGCCATCCACTTCCATCCACTGGGCTTCCGTTCCGCATCCACTTTGGATCCGCCCTGCATCCTCCCCGCGTCCATGTTATCCACTCCAATTATGCAAATTTTCACCCCTTTTGAGCGCGGATACAACGGATGTAACATTTTTCTCTTCCGCTGTGTCCTTTTTGCATCCGTTGGGCAGTGTGGCACGGCTTTTATTTTGATGACATTATGGTCTCAGCAAAAAATGCTAACCAACTAGAGAACAGATTAAGAGCAGTTTTAACTAGATTTAGAGATGCAGGCCTCAAAGTAAAATGAGAAAAATGTGATCCAGCCACCAACCAGGTCGAGTTTTTGGGCTATTTAATCAATGAACAAGGCATACACCCCACCGAAAAAAAAATAAAGGCAATCAAAGATGCTCCTAGACCTAGGAACAAAACTGACCTTCAAGCATTCCTAGGTCTCATAAATTTTTACAATGTGTTCCTGTCCCATAAGGCAACCATAGCAGAACTCCTACATTGGCTGCTAGATAAAAAAATCTACTTGGACATGGGGCCACCAGGAAAAAGCAGCATTTCAGGGTATCAAAGACTTATTAACATCTAACACCATTTTAATCCAGTATAGCAATACTCTGCCCTTGACAGTCACCTGTGATGCATCGCCTTTTGGAATCAGTGCCATCCTGAGCCACAAGCTACCAGACGGCAGAGAGGCACTGTTCACTTTTTATTCAAAGACGCTTTCCAAGTCAGAACACAATTACAGCCAACTTGACAGAGAAGCCCTCGCAATTATCTCCGGAGTCAAAAGATTCCATGAGTACCTTTACGGTAGAACTTTTCTGATCATCACTGATCACAAGCCCCTTTTAGGAATCCTAGCAGGCATCAAGCCAACCCTGAACATTCTGTCACCTAGGTCTGAATTCCTCACTGCCTACTCCTACATACTGATTCATCGCCCCAGAAAAGCCATCACACATGCCGACGCCCTAAGCCATTCCCTGCTGCCTATCATGGAAGAGGACCCAGCTCCAACCATCTCCACATTACAACTAGAGACCTGCCCAGACCTGCCGCTAACCGCAGCAGACGTCGCGAGAGCCACTGCTAAAGACCCTTTGACAATGCACATATTGAATTGGGGAGGTAAGGGCTGGCCGGAGGAGAACAAGACTGAGACACTTCAGCCATTTCACACCCGACAGACCGAACTGTCTATAGAAAAAGGTTGCATTTTATGGGGTGACAGGGTGGTTATACCAAACAGTCTCCAGGAAGATGTTCTGTGCATGTTGCATGAGGGACACCTGAGCAAAGTCAAAATGAAAGCCCTGGCCAGGAGCTACGTCTGATGGCCAGGGCTGGACAAAGACATTGAACGATGGGTGGCAACATGCCATGACTGTCAAAAATCGAGGTCTACCCCCCCACAGTCACCAGTCAGAGAATGGGAAACTCCCCAGGGTCCATGGTCTAGACTACATATTGACTTTGCTGGGCTGACAAAAGACAACATCTTTTTAATAGTTGTGGATGCCTACTCGAACTGGTTAGAAGTCATCCTTATGGCTTCCACAACCACCGAGGCAGTAATGAAACAGCTAGACAAACTTTTCACTACACATGGGCTGCCTGATGTACTAGTGTCAGATAATGGACCCCAGTTTACAGCGTGAGCATTTGAACAGTATCTGGCTGCCCAGGGTATCCAACATGCTTTAACAGCGCCGGCCCATCCGGCTGCAAACAGCAGGGTTCTATTTCTAATTCTACAGCATATTTCCCCTAGCAGCACAACCAACAAAAGCCCAGCAGAACTCCTAATGGGTAGGAAATTATGTTCCTATCTAGACAGACTACACCCCACTTATACCTGGGACAAACCCCCCAACTACTCCAGCAAATACCGAGCATTTGAAATTGGCGACTTGGTCTATGGGAGAAACCTTACCGGGGAACCGTTGTGGCTTCCACCCAGAATCACCCAAATTACAGGCCCCCGGTCTTACTGACTACTAGATGACGGTAGAGAATGGAAGCAGCACATAGACCAGCTTCGTTCTTGCAATCTCAAATGAAAAAACACCACAGAACCAATAAAAATAAATATCCACAAAAAACAACTGAGGAGGGGGGGGAAATACAAAATAATAAAAAAGGGAGAAACAAACCTACCATAACAAGACAACAAACAATACAAAAAGACTATTTAACAAATCAAAAAGAGCACTCATGGTTAGATGAACCCCAAATGAAAAGTCCAGAGCAGGAGAATGAAGTGAGGCCTTCCTGGAAGGAAACAGCCAGGCCAGCTCAACCAACCTGGTCAAGCCAGGAGGGAGCGGCGGAGCCATCACAACCAGCCCAAAAGACTCAGGCGGGAGCGGCAAGGCTGACTCACCCTTCCAGGAGGTTCCATGGAGAAGGACAAAGAGGGACAGCGATCCCATCTGAACTGCTCGAAGACCACGCCGAGACTGAACTGCGCAGGTCAACCAGGACTAGAAAAAGTCCACCTACCTACATGACTACATAACGCACGTTGGACTAAACCAAGGAGGGAGGGGTGTTCTGTATGCAGCTTCAAGTTCCCTATTCTGATTGGCCGAAAAGACCATTCATGGATTGACTGTTAGTGAACCAATCCGGTTAGCCTGCCAAATGGCGGGAACAGTTAAAGCGGTGTCATTGGCCCCAAGCCACAGGCAAGCCACTGTAAAAAAGACTGCCGCGGCTTGGGCTGTTGTTCCATTACTATTGCTTAGCAAGTTTAATGAAAGAGTTTATTGTTGGAACCCGGTCTCACGTGCTTCTTTCCAGATGGAACAGTTTACTTAACAGCTGTGGTATTCACTTAACAACCACAGTCATTCACTTAATTGACACCAGAAAAATAGTCATGAAATCAGGAGCAGTAACAAGATTACTCACTTTTTGAATGGCATAACTTACTGTTTTGTTCGGAAAACACACGAGGTAGACCGGGTTCCAACAACAAATACTTTATTCTTCAACTAGTTAGTAAATAGGAACACTTGGCTGAAGCTGAGGCCAACCTTGAAAACAGGCTGGCTTGCCTGCTTGCAGCCAATGGCAGTTGTTTAAATTTGCCGCTTTTTAGCAGCTCTTTGGATTGGTTCCTAGTGAACCAATCCAATGCTTATTTTATTTGACCAATCAGGTTTGCAGATTTGGAGTCACCCACTTTATATATAGAACACCCCTCCCCCCTTAGTTCAGTCCTACGTGGTGACGTAGTCTTGCAGGTAGGCGGGGCTTTTCTGGACTCGACTTGACTTGCGCGGTTCATTCTTAGTGAAGACTTCAACCAGTTCGGATGAGGCTGCTGTGTCATCTGTTCTTCTCCCTGGAACCGTCTGGAAGGGTGAGTCAGCCATTTTAACACCACCTGAGTTTCTTAGGCTGGCGGTTTTGCCGCTCCCTCCCATTTCCTCTGGGCAGGTCGAGCTGGCCAAGCTGGCCCCTTCCGATGGGCTCTTCATGCACGTCTCTCCAAACAGTGAGTCTTTTATTTGCTCTTTTTGTTCATATGTTTCATTGGGTTTGGTTTTAAACAGTTCTTTATTTATTTCTCACCTTTCCCCCCCCACCTTGGTTTGCAATTCACCGGTTTTTTCGGTGAATGTTTGTAAGTCTGTGGTTCTCTCTATAATTCGGGATCGAAGTTGGTCTATGTGCCGCTTCCATTCCCTGCCATCCTCTATTTTTAATCGGTAGGATTTGGGGCCTGTGATTTGGGTAATCTGTCCTGGTAGCCATACCGGGTCCCCGGTGAAGTTTTTAGCGTATACCAAATCGCCTATTTCGAATTGTCTAAACCGTGTAGAGGAGTCAGGGGGGTTTTCTGGGGTAAAATTTGGGTGTAACCTATCAAGGTGAGATCTTAACTTTCGCCCCATAAGTAATTCTGCTGGGGACTTGTTGGTTATGGTACTGGGCGTTATGTGCTGGAGTGTGAGCAAACGGTTTACTTTCTGTTGGACATCTCCAGCATCCATTCTTTCTAAACCTTCTTTAGTTAACCGGACTGTTGTAACTATGTATCATTTATGTGTTTGCAACTGTGTATCAATGAAACTATGTATCATTCAGACATTGCAACATTGTATCATTCACGTGTAA
>BLBF01000019.1:43939820-43992234 GCA_015471245.1 Laticauda colubrina
TCCATCCATCCATCCATCCATACATACATACATACATACATATATATATATGTGAATCAAAAGTCACCATTGTGATTGGAGTTCCTGCAGTTCTTAAGGGTGTCTTCTGCTAGGACGAAATTCAAACCGTTGGCTGTGGCCACTATTGCAGCATTTTATTCTGATCTATATGAAACCTGGCTGATAAAATTTGATTAATAATTCTGAAGATCATGAATTACCCTAGCTTCTTTAGAAAGGTAAAATAATATATTTTATGCTTTTGTTATCTCCTCTGCCTTCTTATTTCTGCAGAACATGAGAAATACGTCATTGTATAGCTGGTTTCATGACTTTGTGAAATTTTTTGAACAGTGTATCTGGATTAAGGGTGGTTTTAGTTTAGAATTATTTCCTTAAATTTTGCTATTCTACATCACTGGCTAAAGACACCAGACTTATTTGCTTTATGGATGTGTTATGTGTAAACTTGGCCAGCTGGAATCTATTCAGCAAACCCTGATATGGCAATTATAACTTAGCATGATGTGTAAATTAGTGGTATTATTAAAGTCTTTAGCAGTAAAAATGGAAAGAATATTGAATTAATGTTAAATGTTTAATGTTGTTTGGGTGAACTAACTCTATGTATAAGCTATATTGTTTTCTATTAGGACAGATTTTCATAGCTAAAAATTATATTTCTAAATTTGCTTAAAGAACTGTGGTAGAAGAGAAGGCATTTAGCCCTGTCTTGGCCATATATAGCTTGTCATGTGCATATTGTGTGAGTTCTTTTAGAATTAGACATTCTGACAATTTTGATATCCTCACAAGAGGATATCATGAAAAATAATAGGAGAAAAAAGGCAAAGCATAAATCTGATCTCAATATCTTTTAACATTTTATCATAGTTATTATTGCTGTTAAATATGTAGTTCCACTGTGAAAGAATATTATTTTGGCTATTTTTTATGGAATATCTTCTCAATGACTTTGCTATGTAAAATTTTAATAAATAATTCCTAAGAAGTGGAAAAGAGGAAAATAACATAGCAAGTAACATTAATAGAGTTTATTTCATCAGCATCGTTATAACCAAACCTACACTCTTCAAATTGCATTAAAATAATTATATCTCTAAGATTTGTATTTTAATACTAGAAGATATATTTTTCTCATTCAGCTGAATGATATTAAAAGGGGGAAATCTACGCCAGTTGATAATAAGCAGAACACAGAATTGTGAAAGCTGGGAGATGAAAATGCTGATTCAGTAGTTGGAAAAATACATTTAGTTTAAAAATTAATTTAAATGTCCCCAATGATGGGTACCTATGCTATTTAAGGAAGTAATTACACTACAGTATAGTCAACAAATGTATTGATTAGGATTTAATTCATTACAAAACACAGAATGGTTTTCCCTCTTTGACAGTACACTGGGTTTTTTTTCTTCATCTTTTTGTTTTTGATGGTCAATTTATAACAAATTTGCAATTAATCATTTGCTGATTGCAATGAATGGCCTATCAATAATATGCAGCTCACATTGCTAAAAGGATTATGTGCTACTTCATTGTTTTCCTTTTGTCTTGGGAACACTTTGTCTAGCTATGTTTCCTAGAATGGATTATGAAAAAATGTTTGAAAGTAATGCATGCCAGTTTTAAAAAGACACCATGGATTGATTCGGCGTATTAATAAATAGGCACTAACTTTCTTTTGGCATTTCAGTACTTGGACATCTGTTGACTTCTAATACGTGAAGTTGGACACTCTGGCATTAGTGAAGAGTTTCATTATCTTAAATGTCATAACATTTGTTTGAATTACTCTGTGTAGGTTTCAAATGCTGAAATTGTAACTTTGAATTGCTCAACAGATTTCATTTGACTTTCAAAAATACAGAAATGGGAGCTTATTAAAAATCTTATTGCTAATTTTCAGATTAGTCGATCATAATAAAGTGGTGATAATCAAGCTATTTTCTGGAGTTTAAAATTAGTTTATAACAAATTTGGCATGTATTGCCATTAAATTTGTGTATACAATACTTCAATTACCTGTAGATTAAGCATGCATTGCACTCAACGTTTGCCCAATCAAAATGATGCACACTAATCATGCACACTTCTATTTGTACATTATCTTGAATTTTTTTAAACACTTCATCAAAAGACTGATAGAGTTGGATTGATGCATCACCACTGATAATTTGAAAGCATAATCTCTGTCTTCACAATGACACGATGATTTGTAGAACATAGCTGGATTGTCTTCTTTTCTTCGACCCTAATTTTAACCTGTTTCTTCTCTTATCAGAAGCCTGAATTATGACTTTTAAGTGAAGAAATTCGGTCCAATGTTGCAGAATGCCTATTCCTGGCTTAGAAAAATCCTGTATAGGTGGCCAGGTGTAGGATAGCACAGACCATAGGTCCCTTTCCTGTCCAGCCAAGCCAAGTGCCTAATTAAATAATTTCTGTCTCTTACTTCCAACAGTACATATACAGCGTTAAATCCCCATAGAGTTAAGAGTACTCATAGAAAAATTGTAGTTATAATTAAAGAAAGGAGACATTTTTATATTCTCAGTGTATTCCTGATAATAAAAATAGAGATTCACATTATCTTAGCTGCAGAGTCTAGTTTCCAGAAAAACTATCCCCCAGCAAAGTGACAAAAGAAAAGCAAGAGCTTCATGTTTATGAACTTATGAAAGAGTTTGTACAAACTGAAAGAATTCAGCTCTTTAATGCAATCCAGAAAAGGAAGCTAAAATCAAGAATACTAAAACTACTTTTTATTGTAAGCTATAGTTAGTTACAGAATCTTGCAAGCATACAATCACTTGCCTTCTACCTACCTTTATATTCCAGAGAACTGGGGAGTGTCAATTCTGGAAACATTTTCTCATTCCTGGTTTGTATTAATTTCTGGTTTGTACTTGAGTATCAGATTGTTGTCTGGGCTGCAGCTTTTCCTCCTCTTGGTTATTCTCATAGTCCATTATATTACCCTATAGTCTACCTATGTATTAAATCTACCAAAAGTCAATTCTTGTTGATACTTTTGAAGATTACTATTTAAAATTATAAATTTAAGAGAGAGGCATAAGATTCACTAATGTAGAGCTTCAGCAGATTTTCAGTAGCCAATACAAAGACATGCTTGAAAGTAATGCATACATGTGCCTTAATTGGGGGGGCTTCTAAATGCTGATATACTTGTGAACTATCTAGTGGAGTTCTTGTGAATAAAACAGCTGGAATTTTAAATAATTTTAACTATTATTTTCTCTCAGTTGTGATGACGTGATAGAAATGAGTTCTAATGTTAAAAAACTAGTCAGGCAGGTATCTCTGTGTTGAGGAAGAACCAGAAAAAAGATCTTCACTAAACCTTGGAATACTTATGTAGTTGTTTTCTAGTGACTGCAGTTAGTTTGGCAAGTTTCTTGTAAACAGGCAAGTAGCAATAAATATATATGATCAGCTCTCAGTATTATTCTGATTCCTTGTGCCTAAGAGGTAATGAAAATAGGTTGAGATGTGAATTTAACATTTATTCTTCAGACACTATCTGGAAGCCACATTGATCATATTTAAATAACATATTAAAAGTATCCCTATTAACAATATTTGCAGAATATGAATAACCGTCAATTGACAATCACTGGGCCTGGAATTTTGGCACTAACCAATATGGTCATTAGATGAGACATCATATGAGTGGACCCATTCTCATAATCATTTTTATCACAGTCACTGAGTGAATCACTATTATCAGTGATAAATCACATGGTTATAAAGTGAATCATGTACTTGTTAAGCAAATCTGACTTGCCCAACTGACTTTGCTTGCTGGAAGCTAGTTAGAAAGTTTAAAGCTACAATCACATGATTGCAAGATGTAAACAGGAACGGATCATGCCCAGTATTTCCTAGTCAAACCACAGACAACTACAATGATCTAATACATATCAATTTTACAGAAGACAATGTTGAAAAAGCACTATGCAATCTAAAACCATCTCTACCTATTGGACTGGATGGAATATGTGCCTACTTCTTAAAAAAGCTATCCACTGCCATAGCCGAATCTCTAAGCATAATCTTTGAAAAATCTTTCAGGACCAGCTCCTTGCCAAACTATGGTCACAAGCCACAGTCATCCCCATCTTCAAAAAGGGAGACCCCAGCCTAGTTGAAAATTATAGACCAATCTCTTTATGCTGCATCACCTGTAAAGTCATGGAATCAATTATTAAGCAATCCATTATCCTCCACTTAGAGACAAACAATCTACTCTCTAATAAACAATTTGGTTTCAGAAAAAAACTATCCTGTTATCTGCAACTCTTACATTGCAAAAACATATGGACTACACAATTCAATCGGGGCAAAACAATAGACGCAATCCACATAGACTTAATAAAGCCTTTGATTCAGTGGTACATGACAAACTACTCCTAAAACTAAAATCTTACGGTATCTCAGGACACCTACATAACTGGATAGAAGCATTCCTGTCAAACAGACAACAAATGGTCAGAATTGGGAGTGTCCTATCAAATTCTGTACCTATCCCACATTGGTGTCCCCCAAGGCAGTGTTCTAGGACCAACTCTTTTCATACTCTACATAAATGACCTCTGTGATCATATTAAGAACAACTGCGTTCTCTTCGCTGATGATGTAAAGCTATTCAACACCACAGACAATACTGCTACTGTCTCAAAAAGACCTTGACTATGTATCAGAATGGTCAAATAAATGGCAACTTCAAATCACAACAAATAAATGCTTTGTCTTATATATTGGCAAAAGAAATCAGAAAATAAAATACAGTCTGAATAATCAAGACGTTGTTGATGATCCAAACTCTGTCAAAGACCTTGGAGTACTCATCTCCAATGATCTAAGTGCTAGAGTCCACTACATAACTACATACCCAAAAAGGTGTTAAGAGTTGTTAACCTAATCTTATGTAGCTTTATCTCTGGTAATATTACACGAATAAATAGAGCATAGAAAGCATTTGCTAGAGCAATACTCGAATACAGCTCATCAGTCTGGAAACCACATTACGTATCTGATATTAGCACAGTTGAGAAAGTCCAGAAATACTTCACAAGAAGAGTTCTCCACTCCTCTACTTTTGCAGAATACCTTATGCCACCAGACTCGAAATTCTAGACCTAGAAAACCTAGAACTACATCTTCTAGGGTCTGATCTAAGTATAGTATATAAAATCATACATTGCAATGTCCTACCTGTCAATGAATACTTCAGCTTCAATCATAACAATACAAGAACTAACAATAGATACAAACTCAAGGTTAATCGCACCAAACTTGATTGCAAGAAATACGACTTCAGCAACAGAGTGGAAAATGTCTGGAGTATTCGACTAACTCTGTGGTTTCTTTCCCAAACCCCCAAAACTTTAACCTTAGACTGTCTACTATTGACCTCATCCCTTTCCTAAGAAGTCCTGTAGGGGGTGTGCATAAGTGCACCAATGTGCCTACCATCCCTGTCCTATTGTTTATTTTATTTTTTATTTTTCTTATATGTTTTCTTTCTTATATTCATAGCTATGTATATACTTATACCTATTATCTTGTAAGCAATTGACAAACCAAATAAATAAATAAAATAAAAATAAACATGCAAGCTGATTACAAAGTGCCCGAATTGCAAAAATATGATCACAGGGTCATACTTTGTAAAGGCCCTGTCACACTGGCCAACGGATGCAAAACATTTCTAAAAAGGACACAGCGGACGAGAAAAATGTTCCATCCGTTGTTATCCGCTCTCAAAAGGGGCAAAAATTTGCATAACAAGAGCGGACAACATGGAAAGGAACAGACGGGGGGAGGACGTAGGGTGGATGGAAAGCGGATGCTCCACGGAAGCATAGCGGATGGAAGCGGATGGGAGCGGATGGCACAACTGCAAGGCTTCCGGGGGAGTGCAGCAAAGTGGACGCAGAACAGAAAGAGCAGATGCAGAGCGGACGCCGAGCGGATGAAGCGGATGCAAAGCAGATGCCGAGCAGATGAAGCAGATGCAGACTGGAAGCCTAGCGGATACCTAGCGGATGCCTAGCATTCACTGCGCATGCGGGGAGGATGCATTATGTCAGCCCCGTGGATATAAAGGGAAACAGCTCGCAAGCAGGTCACCATTCAGAGGAAAGACCTGCTTCCAGACACAACTTACCAGCCAGCCAGCCAGCCAGCCAGCCAGCCAGCCAGCCAGCAAACCCACAACCATGGGGAAGAAGAGAAAGCCTCAGCCATCTGCTGCCAGCCCTGTCAAGAAGGACAGGGCCACCCTCCCACCCCCTGGCGCTCACTCTGCTTCTGCTGGGGCTTCTGCAGCCCGGGCTTGCTCTTCTGGGACTGGGGCTTCTGCTGATGCTGCTTCTGGAGGAGCTGCTGATGCTGCTTATGGCGGTGGTGCTTCTGCTGGTGCTTACTCTACTGGCGCTGCTCCTGGTGCTGGTGCTTCTGCTGGTGCTTACTCTGCTGATGCTGATCCTGGTGCTGCTGGTGCTGCTGGTCCTGCTGGTCCTGCTTTTACTGCTACTGTTGCTGCTGTTGCTGCTGCTGGTGGTGTGTAGGAGCAGCCCCTACAACGTCAAAGCCCCTCTGATGAGGGCCCATATGGTCCTGCCAAAGGGAGGAAGAGGCAGACGTGAGAACGGGAGAGGAGGCAATACAACATAGAACAGGAACATGAGGAGGAGGTGCTGGAGTGGCTGAGAGAGAACGAGTATCTATGGTGGAAGGGACACAGGCTCTATAGGGACACCAAAAGGAAGCAGGCTGCTTGGAGAGAGAAGGGGGAGAGCCTGGGCTACACTTTGGAAGTGCTCCTCAGCTGGTGGAAGCACATGCACACCTGGTATGGGAAGCTGCACCTCAAGAAATCTGGCCAGGCTACGGTCAAGCTGACGGACCAGGAGACCTACATGATGGCCAAGTGCAGCTTCCTGGAGGGTGAGATCCACCACCGAGGAGCAGCCCCTCTCACAACCCTCTCTCTCAGGCAGCCTGCTGAGAGCCAGTCCTCTTCCGGCAGAGAGTCAGCTCCTGTCTCCAGGCAGGTATCTGTAGAGCGTGCCATGATGGAGACTCCCCCGACAGCTGTACTACCCGTGGCAGAGCGTGTGGAGGACTCCCTGGTGCGGTGGGAGAAAGGAGACAACACTTCCACCACAGCCCAACCTGCATCCACCCACAGCTCCACCTCCACAGAAAGGCAGAGAGGGAAACTGGAGGGACAGAGCCACACTGTCCTGCTGGAGATAAGAGATACCATCAGGAGCAGTGTAGATCTCCTCTCTCAGCTGGTACAACCGCAAGCCCTTCCTCACCTATGTCAACCAGACCCTCACGGACATGGCAGAGCCCCAGTACCAGGTGATAAAGGACAGGATCACCGATCTGCTTCACAACCCTCCAGACCAAGATGAACCTGCTCCCACCCAGTCCAGGTCTGCTCCTCCGCCCCAGGTGATGTCACTCCCCTTCCAAGGCTTTCCACAGGCCCTCCCCTACCAAGGCTACGGCTACCAGGAGGTCCAGCAGCACAGGCAGCAGCCCTTCCCAGTCCAGGCACATGTACATCGGACACCACCGGTGCCACTGATGCCACCGATGCCACCCATGCCACTGATGCCACCCACACCACCGATGCCACCCACATCACCGATGCCACCCACGCCAGTCCTCACCCAGCTGCAGACCAGACAACCCCACTACACTGCTCCTTCCTCCACCCCACAGCCAATCCAGCCTCAGTACATCTGTCATCGGTACTGGGGCTGACACCCCATGTCATGGAGGAAGGGGCTCTCAACATCACGGGGCTGAGCCAGCTGTCTGAGAGCTTCCTAAACACACCGTCCCCTGTTGCCCTCTTGGGGCCAGGCACCCCAGTGGCACTTCAGATCAGCACTCCAGAAGCAGCCACCTCCACAGCACCTGAATCCTTCACCCCTGAGACTGGGCATACCTCCGAGTGACCAAGAAGAGTGCCAGAGACTGGGTGGCTACCTGTTGACTTTATTTTTGCTTTGGAAGTTGACTTGGGTCATTTTTCTTTTACAGCTTGTTATTAATAAAGATTATCTTTGCTTCACACACTTGCTTCATTTATTTTATTAAATAATAACTTGGTGGAAACTTAGAAATGGTTTAAGCCTTTGCATGCTTGTGGGATGGGTAAGGATAGCAGTGGGATGGGCAGGGATATCTTTGGGATGGGTAATAGCTGTGGGATGGGCAGGGATACCTTTGGGATGGTTAATAGCTGTGGGTTGGGAAGGGATACCTTTGGGATGGGTAATAGCTGTGGGATGGGCAGGGATACCTGTGGGATGGGTAATAGCTGTGGGATGGGCAGGGATAACTTTGGAATGGGTAATAGCTGTGGGATAGATAAACCTCCAGTGCAAGCATAGTGGGTCTGTATGGGTCTACCTTCCCAGGTGCCACACCTATGGCCCTTTATTATCAATAACAATGTAAGCATTGATCCACACATTTGAACATAAATAGAACTCTTTATTAAATGCCCTGTCCATTGTAGGCCCACCCAACATACATGTCCCAATCTCATCAGTGTGATGAGACAGGCTGAAGGAAGCATCTATTAATCATCTATCATCCTGTCTTGCCACTCCACCGCTCCAGCTGGGGAGTTGCACCAGTGTTTCAGGAGGTTGCGCTGCTTCTTCTCTTCACGTGAGGCTCTGTTGGGGCCTTGCACATCCACAGTGTCTATCAGGTTTCGCCCTTGCCTCCATTCCCCAGGCTCCATGTCCCCATTGCCTTGCTGGAGGTCCACAAGCCTGTTCTGCAAGACTGGGTAGCGGGTGCGCATGAGATTGTGCAGGATGCAGCAAGCTTCCATGATCCTCCTCATGGTCTGTGGGTGATGCTGCATGGTGGTGAGAAGTACCTGGAACCTGTTGGCCAGGATGCCAAAGGCGTTCTCCACCACCCGCCTTGCCCTGGACAGCCTGTAGTTGAAGATTTTCTCTTCACGGGTGAGGTATTTGGAGGTGTAGGGCTTCATGAGGTAGGTTGTGAGGGAGAAGGTGTCATCCCCCATGATGAAGTAGGGCACATCTTGTGTGTCATTGGGCACGGGTTCTGGATCTGGGAAGCCCATGATGTGGTTGCGTTCCAGCTCCTCCTTGAGGTGACTGGGGTTGTATACCTGTGCATCTGAGGATGAGCCACTGCCTGAAGCATCGATGTCCATGAACCTGTAGTCAGCATCGACCATGGCAAAGAGGATGATTCTGAAGAAGCCCTTGTAGTTGAAATAAGTGGACCCCGACTTGGGTGGCACTTTGCAGGCCATGTGCTTGCCATCGATGGCTCCAACGGTGTGTGGGAAGTTCCACCTCTGATACCACTGCTCTGCAACTTTCTTCCATCCTTCTTCAGTGGAGAGGCACTGGAGGAGCTCCTCCTTTTATTCTTCGATGATGGCCTGTACCACTTCTCTGACCACAGTGCTGATAGTGTTGGGTGGCACCCTCCAGCCGTACTGCATGCTCCTGTAGGTGGTCCCTGAGGCCAGGTGGCGCAGAGTGAGTGCCACCTTGAGTCCAGGTTCCAGGCTGGGCTAGAAGTTGGTGTTTGTCTTGGTCAACCTATGTGTCAGGCGCTGCACAAGTTCGTCAAACATGGCTGGAGGCATCCTCATGAAGTTCTGGAATGCCCGAGTGTCTTTGCTCCTGAGCTCCACCATCAGCTTGTTGTACAGTCTGTCCTCTGCTCTTCTGGTGAACCATCTTCATACCCAGATGCTTCTTGGCCGCACCTTTTTCTTCCTGTAGGAGAGTTCACCAAGCCTGTAGATGGCTTCGCACTGTTGCAGAAGGATGGTGACTGCCAAAAGGACCGTGTTACGATCCACGGTGGACATGACTGGATGCTGTGGAAGAGGAAGAGGCAGATGAAGGCTGCAGAGGTCCACACCGCAGGGCTGCTCTTCTGAAAGTGAGATCCAGATGTGTTGTTCCCCCTTTTTATAGGCAGTATAGGTATCCCTTTGCATCCTCTAGGCATCCTCTAGGCATCCTCTAGGCATCCTCTAGGCATCCTCTAGGCATCCTTAATATCCGAGATAGGTCCCCTCTGTGAACGTTTTTTTCCGTTTTAAACGCTTTGTTTCCGCTTGGCATCCATTCTGCATCCGTTCTGCGTCCATTCCGCTTCCTCCCTGTGTCCAAGGGGATGCGAGTTGCGCGGATGCGCAGCGGATGCCTAGCGGATATAGCGGATGCGTAACGGAATCAGAATGGATGCGTAGCGGATGCATAACGGACGAATTGGATACATTTTCCGCACAAAAGTTTTGGGCAGCTAAAAACTTTCTGAGCGGATGAAATGTCAATAGATGGATGCTGGACGGATAGAGAGGAAGCAAAATGGAGGCAGTGAGTACATCACGTTAACCAATGGATGGCAACCTTTTTTGTCCATTTTACATCCTCTTTGCAGCCGTTGGTGCAGTGTGACAGGGGCTTTATCTGCCATTTGCTTCTGGAAGACATTGACGACATTCCTGTTTTGTTGTACATATGAGAATTGTCAGGAAAGCTGGCCAAAAAACTTTCCAAACATGGAAAGAATGAATTGCCTTTCATGGAAACCCTAATCAGACTAAAGAGATACGAACACTTTATGAGCAACACTAATTTAGTTCTAAATAATTTTTTGCATGTTGAATCAAATGGAGGGGAACATATTTAATCAATTATATTCTATTTTTTCTGAATGCTTTCATATATTTATGTGATTTATGACACAGTCTTATCATTCTTTCTTTTTTTTTGGCAATTTTGTATAAGTTTTGAATTTGGCTATTTTTTAATATTTAAATATTGCATATTGTGTTTTAATGACACTGTACAATAATTTATCAATATTTATTTTAAGAGCTACATTAAAATACACACACACACACATACCCCTCATATTTATATCTGCCCAGAAGTGGATTTAAATCCTGGATGGCATACAAAAATCAAGTAAGACCACAATATAAAAACAAACATTTCATTATTGGAGAAATGGTACAAAATCCAAAATAATAAATAATGTCCAGGGAGTATCTTCCATATTTAGTAAATAGCTTTGTTAAAAAAAATATTTTGTATTTTGCAATGCATCCACAATAATAATTTGTAAAATTTCTTTTAGGATGCTTCAATTTCTCACAGATTTCACATTATGAGAGAAAAACATCCAGAGAAGTTCAATAGCAGGTGAGAACCTATTCTGCCCCCCCCCCTTTTTTTTTTCTTTATATGAATGGAGTGAATTATTTTAAAGTAGCAATGATATATGCCAGATAAAGAAAATTGTGATTTTTGTCACAATAATAATTTCATATTATCATGATGACTTTCATTATGCCCCACCAGTACTCCTGTCACTTTTATTTTTGTTTTGATTTTATCAATCTTTGCATATTTACAATACAAATATTTTCTTTTGAGTTTTCTTTTGGAAATGTGGGCTTTGTAATTTGAGTACAATTTTCAATATTACAAGTATGTAGCTTAATAAATTTAGTTTGGTTTGCCAGGTCAGGCTAGTTTGTGAGATAACAGGATATGATTTCTCAAGCTCTGTCTCATGGAAGATTTGGGTTTAATATTTTCTGTAAGACATTCAGATAAACAAGAAGAACTTTAAGCATTAATATTATTAACATTTTCATAAATTTGAATAAGTTATCGTTATCTTTTGAATGATATTTATTCATTTATAGAGTTAATGTAGATACCAAGTCCAACCCTCAGATTCTAGGCACCCTACAGTACAAAAAAAATCAAAAACCGAAAAATACTCAACAGTAGCCATGTAAAAGTTCCTCTGGCACCTCTTTTTAGGAAAAACTGATTAAACCTAAACATCTTATTTTGTATTATTAAATATTCTCACTTACAATATGCTTACGTGTTGTGTTGAATGATTGTACCATGGTAAATCACAACCCATCTGTCAGCTCCTCCATGTTTTTCTTGCTGTAACACATAATGCTTTCTGAGCTTGAACATGCACATTTCAATAGCTTGTAAATGCTTGCCCTTTATGACTCAGAATTTAATCCAAAGAAGATTTTAATTAATGTCTCTGCTCTTTCTTTAGTCACGAGAGCAGATTTCTCTATTTCTCCCAGCACTGTGGTATTCTGACGTTTATGCAGCATATTGTCCCCAAGAAGCCCCATGAAAATATAGCATATCCAGTACTTTTAAAAATATTTTTGAAATGCTCTGCTTGTATGATAATCCATTTGATTTGCTTATTCTTTTTTAAACATGTGTCATAATTATGCAAATAAAAGCTTTGTTTTGATTCTATCATAGTTTGCATTTTTAGAAATAGCATTATTAAGTCAAGTTGTTTTTCATGTCTTTGCATTAGGATGCTTGCAAAATTAAACTCATTTCCATTTTACACTTCAGTCTGGGAAAATATATGACAGGGATTTATGGTTATGGTTTTATGAAGACTGCAGTTCTTCAATGCAAGTCTCAGTGTCCAAGCTCTTATAAAATAATTTATGGTACTGAGCTGTTCAATGTTCTTTGCTTCTATACTGCTATGACCACAAATAAATATTCAAGATGCAAAAATTGAGGTAATGTCATCCTTGACAAGTATAGGGACTTGTGGAGCCTGCTTGAGCTCTCCATTTACTTATGATCTGATGTTATTATTAATGTTTTGCCAATGCAAAATTGCTGAATGCTAATGAAATATAGTAATCTACTGCCTAGGAAGAGTTACACATATTCTTTCTTACCTCTGTAATACTCTTTTCACAATAAGAAAACACAACTGAGTCACAGAACAAAATAGAAATGCATTTCCATTACATTAAAGAGTTAGTTGCAACTGTTATTCTGAGAGTAGAACTATATAGATGTCTTCTAATGTCTCAAATTTATAAACTAAATTTACTTCAGAGTAATAAATATTATTTCATTAGGTTGAGTTTTTCTTCATGAAACAAAAATAGGAGGGGTCCCAAAAGATGATTCAAAATAATGAGCGAGACACATTGCTGACAGTGAAAGGATAGGAAACTTCTCTACCATATTTTTCTAAACTATAATTTTCTGAACTAATGAATATGATTATCAAAATGGCTCATATAGACATTATACATATTTATATTTGAGAATATGTTCTATTGAAACAAACATGTACACAGTTTTCTTTTATTTCTAATTGGGATAACTTTGAAATTTGCTTTAGAGTTCTGGTCAAAGAATATAGCTTTATAATTAACATTGAAATCATTTAGCCTGAGACATTCATTTAGAAAAACATATTTATTATTTCCAAGATATTCAAACTTTCTGTGGAAAGATTACATAAGATTTCTCAGCTTATATTAGGATTCATGTTCTGTCTTATATTTTTAGCAAACTAGAGCTCTTAGAGATGAGTGATAGCATTAATAAAGAGGCCTCTATCAAATGAAAGTACTAAAAATGTGATTGTAAGAAGAAACGTGATTGCTTGCCTTTTTGTTTTTTGTTTTGTACTAGCATTATTATTCCTCAATAATTAATGAATGAGAGAGAAATACTTGGACAAAAATCTTCATTACATTTCTGAGGAAAATTAATATAATCATGTATGTTGAGAATGAAAAACTAGTTTGAATGTTGTCACCTGCTCTTTAGAAATTATTGGAAAATACAATTAATGATTATTTCATCTAGGGAATCTAATATACAAGAGTTCAGTAAGCAATATGGATACTACTATATGCAGCTGTTTCTCAGTGATATAAATACTTTAGTTCAAGTTTAGTTCATCCAAATTACCCATGTAGAAGAGAGATACTTGGGTAGATGGCATCACTACCTACATTTCCACTCATGGCAATTGCAAGAAAAAGCAGCAGAGGATTAGTCATGGTGCTGAAACACTCCTTTCGCTGAAGTTGTTTTGTTACTTAACATAAAACAACAAATAATACATTTGAGCAACTGAGGCAGAAAATCTCATAAGGCTTTCTTCCAGAAAAACTAAATTTTAATTCAAGTTGGGATACTTTAGTGCAGAAGTCACCATCCGGTGGTCTGCACACACCACTGGTGGTCTGTGAGAAAATTTTGGTGGTCTGCAGTACACCCGCGTGGATGAATTGCTCCAGGATGACCAATGGGCAGTGCTATGACTAGAGCTCTGGAATATGAGATCAGCCAGGCAGTTCATGGTGGGAATGGAAATTTCAGCCATATAGGGTGGTATGTGCAACTCGCAACTTTGCAGGTAGTGCAACATGCAATGAGTAACACAGCCCTCATGGCCAGAATGAGGTAATAGTGCTATTGCGGCAAGGGATGGTGGTGGCACAGGCAGGCAGAAGCAATGGGTGTTGGCAATCAGGAGGATGGTCCTGAGGAGCCTGTGCTGGGTGTAAGTGAGAGCAAGATGTTTCATGGAAGAGCAGCACAGGTGACTCAGAGTTAAGAAAGCCTATGGATAAACCAATTAATTGTATTTCAATGAGTTCGTGGGTTAGGCAATTGACAGTTCAGTTGTTGTTTATATTGTTGATAGATTTCTGAAGGAAGTTTGATTTGATTTGATTCAATCAATAGAGGAAATTGATTAATTGATTATATGCTGTCAGATCATTGTCAGTTCTTAGGAAGCACATTGATTTTTTCATGACAATCTGTCCCTAGTCTGGTCCTCCAACCGTGCACTCATCATGACTGTAACAGTCCACAACTTCTCTAGACAGATAGATCTTTGCATAATATGTCTGAATTAAGATATTTTAAGTCCTGTCATGTGTCTCAAATGAAAACTCTGGGTAAATTTGTTTGTGATCCCATTAACTCATTTTAGTGGCTGTCCCTGATATTCTGAGAATTTTTTCTGACACCAAAGTTCAGATATATCAGTACTCTTCCTATCCTGCCACTTTGATATTCAGGTTTTGGGTTATAAAGTGCTATAGGGATACTATGACTTGTACAATTCTGATGTTTGTCTAGGTAAATACACATCTGAGATTTGAATATATTCTTCAAAGTCTTTGTGGCTGTTCTGTCAAGTGCTGGCTGGTGGCATATGCAATCCCAGTCCATTTCAATTTACTGATGCATTAGATGTCAAAATGTACTCATTTTATTTCATCTTTCACTGTATTGAGTTTCTCTCTTCATGCTCCTTATGGTCCATATTCCTAATATAATTCTGTCTTTGCATCTTCAGTTTTTCTTTTCTTGTATGGCAAATCAGGAACTAAACCTTTTGAAGGTTTTAATCTAGTAATTTCACACATACCATTAGTAGTCCATCTTGTGCAGGTAATGTTCAGTGCAACCTGACTTGAGGGGGCCATCACCATTTTGTCATTTTGTATTTATTATCTATTTGATTTTCGTAATGAAAATTCTAGAGTGATTGGCCATTCTCTTCTTCCATTCAAAATCAATTATGCCTTTGTCATTGTCACTAAAGTCATAATCTTGCCTTCAGCAACATTCAATATGCTACTGCCTAAAATAGGTGATTATTTGCTTTATCTGATCAGTAGGATAGATGATAGGGAGAGAGAGAGAGAGAGAGAGAGAGAGAGAGAGAGAGGGAGAGGGAGAGGGAGAGGGAGAGGGAGAGGGAGAGGGAGAGGGAGAGAGGGAGAGAAACAGGAAAACATACAGACAGACACATAGAGACAAAGAGACAAGAAAGAGAGAGGGAGACTTCATTTTCTGCAGTAGGTATATCATATATGACTTCTTTTTTGATTGCAGTAAAGCAGCATATCTAGCTATATTGTGTCTGTGAAGCTTTTACCATAAAGCTTGATGAGTGCAGCATTCAAAATTTGGAATGTCAAGGTTTATTACTGTGTGTAGTATGAAGTCTGTTAATACATACATTTCTATGCCCGTTTCATTCTTAATTCTTCCTTTACATATTCCCATAATTCTTTTAATGGACTTTAACCTCAAAAGAATTAATAAAGACAAAGTTTTGGATAAGCTAGGATGTCAGCTTTTATTATAAAGTTAAATCAATACCTTGTTAATGCCCATGGTTTAGTGTTTAATAAAGTAAAATAAAAACTGATAAGCTGTTTAATGTAGCAAGAAAATGCTATTAAATCAGGCGTATTGTTTGAAATTCAAAGCTTCTATTTTAGAGTAGTTCTTTTTCATAGAACATTATATCCTTTGACAACTAAAGATAATATAAAAAGTTCCTTTGTGTATGCTCTTTAGGATTAATGAAATTAACCTCATTACACAGAGTTATGCACAGAGTGGATTCTGGCAGACAGTGTTTCGGTGTCATCCCTTTGTTTCCTGATCATCCTCAGACTCCATAAGAAAACTCCATAATAAGACTATTCTTATTAAGATAGATTATTGTAACATAATTTTGCAGCCTGGACTGTGTTTCAATTCTTTCCTTCTTATATTCCGAAGAATCAATTTGTGTCTCTTTCTTATATATTACCTAGTTCTTAGTTCAAAGCATGTTCTTCAGCATGTTATTGTAATAACAATTTCTGAATAATTTCTTCAAGGTTATCTCCATGGTTGCCTTACATCACTAGTAAGACATCATTAGAAGGAAGATACTTTATCATCATTGTCCTCAGGCACAATTCCAAAGCATGATGCATTTATGTTGAGTCATTCCCAATCAGCATGACTAAATGTTTGGCGTTCTAATTCAATATATCATTAGAGAAGACTGCTCTAATAATTTTTTTTTAAAAAAAGATAAGAATTGGGAATTGTGTTTCTACTGACAACAATAGGGAAAACATATAAACAGAGATTCAGACTTTAGATGACTAAGTGCAGAAAAGGAGTATTTTGAGTTTTATTGGTAAAGGACAATTATGAAAAAGGAAAGGATAATTAGATTTAGAAAGAGTTTGAGGGAAAAGATGAGTAAAGAAACCAAAATGGGTATCCTTGCATTATTTTAAATTTATGGAACCCAAAGGACTATACTTCCTATTTATTGCAGTTACATGTAGGTCTACCAAAATTTTGGCAGTTTGCTCACAAATTCACAATCAGATAAAATTTTGCCACTAAATGTTGGCCACAGGCAATAATGAAGGAACCAGATGACTAGCTAAGAGAGAGCTATGAAGAGATAAAATGATTCAAAAACAATCTGTAGATTTAATAACAGGGTTTTTAACTGACTCCTTCCCATTTTAAGTAAATATGAATTTTCAGTTTTCCAAATTCATGCAGTGAAATATTTAAGAAATATACTTTACAAAGTAATGATAATTATATTTTGTTATCCAAAGTACCACTTTTAGGAATATGCCCACATATTTTGCAAACTAATTGGCTGTATCAAAACATGTTTCATTCTCTGTGAAATTCTTGAGTTTTATATATTCCACTTTTTATTGTGAGATGCGGCATTAATCTTGTACTTTTAAAGTACAAGTGTGTAACTAGCAAAAACATCCTTCAAAATGTGTTTTCATGAGGCATGCACCATCTTGTATGCCTCTATAAATAACATCTGAATCTGAACTAAGTTTTGATTTTACAAATTGGATGTATTTTATATGTTATGCATGTATTAGAAAGTTTCATATACAGTATCGAATAAATGAGAATCATAAATCTTATTATTTATGTTTTTCCTTCAAGAGGGAGCATTAAAAGTCTGAAAATTAAGTTTTCACAGTTTAATGTAACAGAAATAAAATACTACACTGTAATGGAAAATCCTGATTTTTCATTTGTTCAAATTGATAACAAAATTTTTATGATTGAAATAACTATTTTAAATGGATTGACTTCTATAAAACAAATATCTTTCAGTTCTTTAGTTCTTATGTTTTTTTATGTAGAAATGTACACAAAGAGAAATAAATACAATTATTTGAAATGTTGCAATGGAAGGAAAAATGGATTCTAAGAATATTTGTTGAGTTTCATGGGATTCATATTAAATTTCAAAAATATATGGACTTAATATTGGAATTGTTAGCAGTTAAGCTTTGAAGGAAATTCTGCTACCTTTCAGACATATAGTTTTCAAATATTACTGCATTTTGTTTGGAAGTTAAACAAGACCTTCATCAAGAGCCTACTCTCTATGCCAGATATATAGAACAATTATTGAATACTCAGTGAGGGAGTAAAGCAAAAGAAATAGGCTTTACTCAGTTCTGCCATCTAGGAGGGAAAAAGAGTTCAAGCCAATTGGCTAACCATATGACAGTCCCTATAGAAGGACAAGCTGTCGGACAGGGAGTTGCTGGATTTTTTACTTGTTTTAATAAAAGGTTGAAGTTGAATATCTGCCTCTGTCTCTTCAATCTCCCACTATTCAACAAAGATTAAATACATGTATAGACATTATAGTTCTTGGAAAACAGATGGGAAAGAGATTAAAATATCCAAGATTCAATGAGTAATATTTCAGTATTTATTGATATTAGATAAAATCAATTTATTTTATTTTCTAAAATGATTTCATATACTTAATATGAACATAAAGAGAAAAATGGTTACTGACAACCAGATCTTTCTTTTGTGTCCAATATGATTGGATTATTATTTGATAGGCACTTACCTGGATTTGAATTTCCTTGACTGTTCAGAGCCAAAGGATTTGAAGGAGCTGGAATACAGTCTGGGCCATGCCTGTGGGCCTGGTACAGTAGGATGCTGTGAAGCAGAAGCAGCAGGCGAGAAAATGGGAGTGCTTTGCTACATTGCCACACTTATGGGTGCCGAGAGAGACTTTGAAGCAGTAGGAATAAGCCTACTCCTTCTAACAGGTTGGAGAACAGGCCAGAAAAGCATTGTTTCACCTAAGAAGCCAAACCTCCCAATGCCAGCTGCAAAAAAGCAGGCTGGAGGATGAATGGATGGAAGAGTGGAAAATGAACCATGTCTTTGGACCTGGAATGTTTGCCATACCAAAGAGCCTGTGTCAGCTGCTCTAGGAAATTTGGAAGTTAGAGAAGTGAGCCAAGGGATAGACTACTGAGTGCAATCTTTCTGTGCCAGCTTCATTTGTTTCATAGGCTGCTTCTGGCATTGTTCACACCAGCTTTGTCCATGAGCCTGCAAAGGCTACAGTTCTGGCAGTGGTGGGATTCAATTTTTTTTTACTACTGGTAAACTATTACTATTAAAAATAGTAGTAAACTACTATTTTTTACTACTACAGAACTACTGTTCTGTGTGTGTGGCCTGGTGGGCATGACAGGGGAAGGATACTGTAAAATCTCCCATTAGAGGTGGTATTTGCCAGTTCTCTGAACAACTCAAAATTTCCACTACCGGTTCTCCAGAACTGGTCAGAACCTGTGAATATTACCTCTGAGCACACGCCACAGCAGGTTTATTTTTTTTTCTTTGCACCTTTTTTGCTTCTGATTTATTTTTGCTCATTGGTGTCTAGAGCTTTGGGTATTGGCAGTGTCTAGGCCAGGAGTGGGAAAGTGGTCGCAGAGAGGGAAACTGCTGTGGACCTTTTTCTACTGTGGAGCCCATCTTATCTCCCCCTGACCATAAGCCAAAGAAAGGAATGAGAGAACAATCAAAAACATTTCAATTTGTGACTATGTGTCTCTGAAATCACTATGTGATTCCCTCCTGTGAGGTGGATCTGATGAAAAGACCACCAAAAGATTTGTTGATCCAAGGAAAACAAGGTTTATTATGCGTCTGCAGAGGTTCCCTTAGGCATTGAAGGAACCCAGAGCAAAATCCGGGCAGCATTTTTATACCCTAACTGTCTGCCCCCTCGTACGAGGGCTTGGCTCACATTCTTTCTGTTTTCAAATTGACACATATATATATTTCGAAGGTTTATGCGTTTCCCTATCTAGCGAAAGCAGTTACACAGTTTCTAACACATCAGCACTTTATTACAATTCCCCGTTGTTCTAACCTCATTCTGGTTTTCCTCTCTTGTGCACAAACTGGAACACTTCCATATTTGGCAGAGATACTGAGTTTGAGACACTTCCTTATTTAATTCAATAGGCCATCCAACATGACTTCGGTTCTGCTCACAATCCCCCCTTTCTCTTTTTCCACTCTTGTCTCAAACTCAAGCAGCAGGTCCTCTGCTTCTTTCAGAGTGATTTCTCTTTGATACATCATCAGAGGTTCTGCTTCCTGCTTCCCAAATCTTGAACCCAAGGATTTCCCTATCTTCCCACACATTGTTATTGCACCAGGGAGACACTGAACACAACAACACAACAATACACAGCATATAATGATCAATATAATTCCCATGATGATAGATCTCAACCAAGTGGAACTGGGAAGCCAATACCATATTGTTCCCCACAGGTCTGGCAACGAGGAGTCACCTCTTTGTGATAATGGATTAGAACAAATATGTTCTTCCATTACTTTTACTGTCTTTGTAATATTGGGTTGGAAATCATGGATGTATACACAGCAATGTGAATGAATCAGAGCACACACACACCCTTTTGCAGCTAATACAATGTCTAAAGCGTACCTATTTTGTAGAGCAACCTGTCTTACTTCAGAAAGCTCTGTGTTGATCATTTTAATATTTGTATTGTATCATTGAACATTGCTACCATGAAGTTATTTAGAATATGTATATCTCGGTAGTTCATGGCTACTCCCAATGGTGTTATTATACCAAGGGAGATTTGGGTCCAGAGTCTCTGGGTAAGGCCAGATTCTGGGTCTCTTTTATTACGTATCCGGCCTTGGGGAAGGCCATCAAGTTTATATATCACCGGTATCACATATCCGATTGTACATGTGCCACTCAAGTGAGGTGACATTTCCCTGTATGCATATTTCCCACACAATACCCACCTAAAGTTTTCCATAGCATAGGTCTGATTTGATGTTCAGGTCCAATTAATCATATCTTCAAAATACATACACATCTGATACTGATCTTGATTAAAGTAATCTAATTTATGATAACTCTTGGTATAGCTATGGTTACTGCAAGATGATGGCATATCAAAAGTCTTATGACATTTTTCCAAATCTCCTAAATGGAGCCCTCTAGTTTCATTTCTCTTAAAACACACATATGCTGTTTCCCTTAAATGAACAAAAATCCTTCCTGTTATGTTTCGTTCTACACCATATTTCTCTATCCTGTCCCCCTGTGGTTTTAATCTGTTCTGACCAAGTGGAATAGCGTGTAGGATCAATCTTTCACCTGTTCTTCTTGGCATGTGCATGCATAACTAGCAATTGGTGATGTTCAAGGCCTGTGAGACCTTCTTGAGATCCTTTATGAACACATTGCCATCCCACAAGTCTGTCCCCAAGTCACCCACAGGTCCAACATATTGTGAACCTCTCTGATGTATTAATGTAAATATAGTTGCAACAAATAGTCCTCTCCAGAGTTCAGCCGACACCTCCATGGTGGTTTCTGCTGGCTATTTCTTCAAAGTTACCTTTAGCGGCTGACCATCCACTGGGATTGCTCTCCAAGGTTTCTCAGGTTCTGGTGCTTCCTTGACTCTACTGTAATGCATCCAGCCTCCTTCCCAAGTACGGACTGCAGATTCAGTCGTCAGCAGCACCTGGTACGGGCCTTCCCAGCTAGGTTGCAGTTTCTCACTTCTCCAAGTCTTTATCAGGACCCAGTCTCCAGCCTCGTGTGGGTGTTGGCTACCAGCCAAAGGTGGTCATTGCACCAACAGTCCCTGTTTGTGAAGAGAAAGCAAAGACCGGGACAGCACCAGCAAATATTTCTGAAGGAACAAGTCCCTGAACTCTGGTATGGGATTGCCTAGTTTGGTCAAATAGGGTCTCCCCATCAGCATTTCAAAGGGAGACACCCCTGTGTCTTTCCTTGGACAAGTTCTGATCCTGAGCAGAGCTAGGGAAAGATTCTTTGTCCATGGCAAGCCATTTTCAAGTTGTAGTTTGGTCAAGTGTTTCTTCAGTTCTGCATTCGCTTTTTCAATTTTTCCACTGGATTCAGGATGCCATGGCGTGTGTAATTCCCATTTCACCCCCACCACCTCCATTACCCTTTGCAGAACCTTTTGGGTGAAATGAGTTCCTCTGTCTGAATCTATTGCTTCCATCATTCCATATTGTGGGATGATCTGTTCTAGTAAGATCTTGGTTACTGTGGGAGCTGTGGCTCTTCTAGTGGGATAAGCCTCTACTCGTCCCGTTAGTTGTTCTTTGATCACGAGCAGGTATTTCCAACCCCCCTTTTCTGGCAACTCAGTAAAATCAATTTGTGCTCTCTGAAAAGGCCAACTCACTAGAGGTCTCCCTCCCATCTCTTTCTTGCATGCCGCTTTCTTATTTACTTTCAAACAAATCAAACATTTCCAGCAGATGCTCTGAGCTACTGTCCACATCCTCAGACTCCAATAGTGAGATTTAATGGACACGACCAAGGCCTCCGTTCCCCAATGTCCTCCTTCATGAACTTTCTCCAATATTCCCCTCCTGACAATGGGTGACACCACCTTGACTCCCTCCAACATTTTCCATCCCTCTGTGGTTTTGACACATCCATCTTTCTCCAACTCCAACTTTTCCTTTTCCAGTACTGGTATAGATACCATTACCAACTCTATCTCCCCTGCGGCTTCCTTCACCCATTTGTCCGCCCATCGGTTTCCCACAACCTCCGGTGTGTTCCCCTTCTGATGTGTGCTCATATGGACAATTGATACTTGGCTGGGGAGATGCAATGCCTCTAAGGCTTGTTCTGCTAACTGCACTTGCTCTATTTGCTTCCTATCCGCCTTGATATATCCTCTTTCTTTCCAGATTTTCCCAAACGTGTGCACCACCTCCCATGCATACTTGGAATCAATTCAAATTGTTACTTCCATCCCCTCAGCCAATTCCAAGACTCTGATCAAGGCAAGCAATTCACATTTCTGGGCTGACCAAGCAGCTGGGAGTGACCCTTTCTCTATTACCTCACCTTCCCCGGTTACTATTGCAAACCCAGATTTTCGCTTTCCATTTTCCACCCTGCTAGATCCATCTATAAACCACCTCTCTCCCTTCTCCAATGAAGTCTCTTCCAAGTCCTCTCTAACCTTCGTCATGAGATCCACTTGCAATAGACAATCATGGTCTTCTGGTTCCCACACCTGCCTTCTCCCCTCCAAGAATTCTGCTGGATTCAGATTCTTGTCTGTCCCTATTACCACATTAGGACTGGTTCTCAAAATGGTTTCATACTTCAATATCCTCCCTTCGGTCATCCATGTGGTAGCCAGCTGACTCAACACTGAATTGACCTGATGAGGCGAATGCACCACCAAAGCTCCCACAAAGGTCAACTTTTTGCTCTCCACCACCAACATCGCTGTTGGTGCCACTGCCTGAACACAAACTGGCCATCCTTTCACAATCGGCTCCAAACCCTTGCTTAGAAAGGCTAATGGCTGGTACTGCCCCTCCCTTTTGGGCAAGAACTACAACTGCTGTTCCATGAGCCACCGCCACATACAAATGAAACAATAGTTTCAGGTTTGGCAAGGCTAAAACTGGAGCGGTTACCAAAGCCTTCTTCAGCTCTTCCCACCTTTCACTATCTCCCTCCTCCCATTCTATGTGCTCTCCCTTTCCAGGCAACTTTCTATGCAAAAACTGTGCCAACACTGTGAATTGGTCTGCAGTACCCCAACAATCCCAACGCTTTCTGCACCTCTGTCTTGTTCCTGGGAGGAGCCAAGATCATGATCCCCTTCACCCTTTCAGGGTCCAAGGACCTAACTCTGCTGAATGTAATGTCCCAAATATTTTACCTTTTTTTCAACAAATTGAAGCTTCCCTTTTGAGACTTTCAGCCCCTGCTCCTTCAGCCAATTCAAAAGACTGACAGAAGCTGCTCTCACTTACTTCTCTTTTTCCCCAGTTAACAACAAGTCATCCACATACTGAATTAGGATGATTCCTTTCTCTCTCTCAAGCGACACCAACTTTTCTTCCAATGCCTGTCCAAACAACAGAGGCTCTCGGTATATCCCTGAGAAAGTACCGTCCACCTCAACTGCTGTTTCCTTCCACTCTCAGGATCATTCCATTCAAAAGCAAACAAGTCTCTACTCCCCTCCTCCAAGGGGCACGCCCAAAAGGCATCCTTCAGATCTATCACAGTAAACCATTTGTCTTTGGGAGGGATCCGCCCCAAGATGGTATAGGGATCAAGAACCACTGGGAATCTGGGAACCACTATCTCATTGATCCTCCTCAAATCATTAACCAATCTATACTTCCCATCCTTTTTTATTACTGCTAAAACTGGTGAATTGAATGGTGACTTGGTAGGTTCCAACAGTCCCTGTTTCAATAATCTGTCAATCACTGGTTTCAACCCTTCCCTACCTCTCTTACTCAGAGAATATTGTGGAGTCCACAGTTTAGTTATCCCTGGTTGTATCTTGATCTGAATGGGCTGTATTGCCATCCTACTAACCCCTTCACCTTCTGCCCACACATCTGATATCTTCTCCTCATCTTCCATTGTGAACATACACATGCGAACTTCTTTCCTTCTATCCCACAATTCTATTCCAAAAACATCCAACAAGTCTCTTCCTAGCAAGTTCACCCCTGAATCTGGAATATACAATATTTCAGTTTCAGTAACCACATCATTCAATTCTAATCTCACCTCTTCCAAAATCTTGACCTCTTGGGATTTCCCATTCACCCCAACCACCTTTAAAGTCTGCTTCGACCTGCATGCTACCTTTACCGGATTGCATACAGATGTCTAGCTTGCGGCGGTGTCAATCAGGAACAGCCATTCCTGATGATCAGGACCCACTAACACATTTACCAGTGGCTCCACACAGGTCCCTCTTGGGGAGCCGGAACCTCCCTAATCCTATAGGGCATAGCTTCATTCCTCCGGGGTTTTGGGACATTCGCGCGCAAAATGTCCCTCCTTCCCACATCTGAAGCAAGTTCTACTCTGGGACAACCATTCGAATCAACCGCCTCGATTGCCCCCTGGACCTCCTCGCCTAACCGGGGGTCTCCACTCCCTGCTGCTCCTATCTTTCATCTCTCCACCTTGGCCTCGGATCTGACATCTGGGTCTCGCTGTCTTTCCTAACTTCATTCTTGGCTGCCGTCTGCACAGCAGCTACCATCATCTGAGACTTCTGTTTGGTTTTAACTGAGTCTCGGTTCACAAAAACTTGTTGGGCTGCTCTCATCAAATCTGTCATGCCCAAATCAGTCCATCCCTCTGTCTTCTGGATCTTTTTCTGGATATCTGGCCATGCTTAGGTGACAAATTGCATCTTCAGGAGAGTCTCAATGGCAGGGGTTTCTGGCTCCACTCTGGAGTACTTGGTTAACCCTTCACGGAGCCGAGCACAGAAATCCCCCGGGGACTCATCCTTTCCTTGTGTTATTTCAAATGCTTTGGTCAAGTTTTTCCTTGAGGGATGGCCAATTTAATTCCTTCAATGATTATGTGTTTCATGTCTCTCATGTGCTCCCTATGAGCGTTGTCACTGATGTTCCAATTTGGATTGGCTATGGGGAACTTTGTGTCTGCAGCCACTGCTCCCTGTTGCCCTGCATGTCTCCTATCCCAGGCAGCCATTGCTGCCCTCCTAATGAGATTCCTCTCTTCAGGGGTGACAAGGTGTCCAAGAATATACATTAGTTCTTGGTATGTGTATTCATTGGGCCCCAGAAACAATTCCAATTGTTCATGAGCATTCTCATGGAGTTTCAGAAGGGTCTTTTTCAGATCCTGTAACTCAGCAGATTTTATGGGGACAGCCACGAAAATGGTGACTGGATTCCCCTGCGCATTCATGCCATTTGGGACTTCTCTGACTGGGAAGGCCGACATGGGATTGGCAGACCTTCCTCCTAAAGGCAAATTCTCTAGGTCCTTGTTTAACTGAGCCAGTTCCTTTCTGAGTCCTGGATATGCAGGTGCAGGTGGAGCCTGGGCAACTGGAGCCGGCAGGGGCGGTGGTGCCGGGACTGCCAGAGCCGATGCCGTTGGACTCCTTATCCAGTCCTCATTTTCGCTTTCCTCCACCTTGTTGACAAACTGTCCTACTTCTGTTTCTGGTGGAAATGGACCTTCGAAATGAACATGATACCATACCTCCACATAGGGTATTTGCTCCTTCATCCGGTGTTTCACTATATACTCTTTCAACTGAGTTATCCAGTACGTGCTGGTATTCCCTTCGGGATCCCAGTGGTAAGGAAACTCAGGGTCTACTAGGGGATACTTCGGCCACCTATGTCAGCATAGGTAGATCATTTTCTTTTTCTCTAGACTCCGAGAGTAAGTCCTCAGATGGGGCAACAACCATTGTTGTAGTAGTTGACCCAACGGGGAGTCAGTCGGAATTGGCCTTCTCGGGGTCTTTTCTATCTCTATACCCGTTTCCTCTTGGAACATCTCACACTTGCTTTGTCCCTATCCCATTCTCCAGGCTATCCGCCAACAATCTCCCAGAGATTCCCAACTCAGGGATTTCTGCTGTCCTCCAGCAGTCGCTGGATTCCCAGAGTTTAAGGACAGTATATCCCTTCTTCTATTGCGAAAGGCAGAAAACTCACCTGATACACCGCTTGTCTCCTGGAGACGAAAGGAGTGTGGGCGTCCCCACTTCAGGTGATCAACGACACTTCCAGAGTGTCAGGCCGGCTTCTCTCTCTCTTGTTTCCAAAGATCGTCTGCTGAGTGCAGTTACCCCGGGATCCAACTGAGATAAGGGAGGGGCCCCTCTACAATGGGAGGCGGTGGCGCCACACTTACCCAGTCCCTTTTCTCCAGTCAAAATTCCATCGGGGCCCCACACTGAGTGCCAAATTGTGAGGTGGAACTGATGCAAAGACCACCAAGATTCATTGATCCAAGGAAAACAAGGTTTATTAAACATCTGCAGAGGCGGGTTCCCTCAGGCATTGAAGGAACCCAGAGCAAAATTCAGGCAGCATTTTTATACTCTAACTATCTGCCCCCTCGTACGAGGGCTTGGCTCACATTCTTTCTGTTTTCAAATTGACACATATATATATTTCAAAGTTTTATGCGTTTCCCTATCTAGCAAAAGCAGTTACACAGTTTCTGATACATCAGCACTTTATTACAATTCCCCATTGTTCTAACTTCATTCTGTTTTTTTTCTCTTGTGCACAAACTGGAACACTTCCTTATTTGGCAGAGATACTGAGTTTGAGACACTTCCTTATTTAATTCAATGGGCCATCCAACATGACTTCGGTCCTGCTCACACTCCCATGGGTGAGAACCAAAGAAGAAGATTGCTTGGGTGGAGATAAATGGGAAGGGAAACCATGGCAATAGGTGACAACTGGTGGGAGATAGCTTAAAATGAAAACCAAGCCTATTCAAAACCTTGAATAAGACCCAAAAGCGCACCAGCAACCAATGCAACTCGCATTGATCTTTAAAATCAATCTTTAAAGCATTGGGTTAGTCTAACTCAGGGGTTGCCAACCTTTTGGCCCTCAGGGACCACCAAACTCATAATTTTAAATCCCGGGGACCACTAATATGAATTTTGACTGATGGTGGCTTGCTGACATTGGTGGAAGAGAGAGAGAGAGAGAGAGAGAGGGAGGGAGAGAGATCTGATCAAACCTGTCTCTCTCTCTCTCTCTCTCTCTGTCTCTCTCTCTGTCTGTCTCTCTCTCTCTCTCTCTCTCTCTCTCTCTCACACACACACACACACACACACACAGAGAGAGAGAGGGGGGGGGGAAACACACAGAGGGATGGGATTCAAATTTCTTAACAACAGATTCTGTGGATGTGACCTAATTTGTAGATGTGGCTTAGTGGTCATGTGACTGTCTGGGCATGGCTTGTATGTAAATATTATAAATATTTATATAAATATTGAATTTTTATAGAAAAAGAGCAACTTCTACCTAAAATCAGGCAAAGCAGGCAGGCAGATTGAGTTGCTCACAGAATCATAGATTAATTCCAAGATCTTTGAGATTGGCTACCTGAGACTATCACATGAAATTTGCTTGAAAGCAAACTCATAACATTTGTTTGCAAACTCATAATATTTGCTAGCAAACTCATAAAATTAATTCACAACACACCATGTACGTAAGTATTGAATTTTTTTTCTTAAAAAAGAGCAACTTTACCCAAAATCAAGCAAAGCAGGGAGGAAGATTGAATTGCTCACAGAAACACAGATTCACTTCGATAGATCTGTGTTTCTGCCATCGGCTATCTGAGTCTGCAACTGAATAATAGAACCTTCAGTCCCAAGGGAGGTTTGGCTCTGCTTAAAAGCAGAGCTGAAGATCTAAAGATGAGCTAAAAACAAGAAATTTCATGCTTTCTTTCTAATCTAAATCTCCTGGCACAGCAGAACAGTTGATGGTTGGAAAAAAGAAAAATAGCAACTTAGCAGGCAAGTTTGCCAGGTAAGGAGTGAGTGGATGGGGAAGGTTCCCACGGACCATGTGGGCAGTGCACTTTGTGTTTCTGTGCAGCCTGGATTAATTACTTTGGGGGGGATGCTCTGGGGCTGACATTTCTCTGTGGACCACCAAAATTTTCTTGTAGACCACCAGTGGGCTGTGGACCACGGTTGGCGACCGCTGGCCTAACTGAAGGAGATCTCCCAATTCTATCTGCCCATTCCTCTAGATTCAGAAGGCATGCTACAAATTCTATTAGCTGGAGAGCTACATTTAGCCTTAGTTGACAGACCTTTTCTGTTATGGCACCTGCTCTATACAATATTCTTCCCTCAATATTTCGTACTTTTGATTTTCTGAAGCTTTCCTAAGGCTTCCTTTTGTAGTTGTTATTTTTTTAAAATAATAACTGTGTTGATTGTTTTGGTATTTATTAATTGTATTTAAGCCCATGTCACACTGAACCAACAGATGCAAAGAGGATGTAAAATGGACAAAAAAGCTTGCCATCCATTGGTTAACGCGATGTACTCACTGCCTCCGTTTGGCTTCCTCTCTATCTGTCCAGCATCCATTTATGGACGTTTCATCCGCTCAGAAAGTTTTGGGCTGCCTAAACTTTCTGTTTTAAATGCTTTGTTTCCGTGCTACATCTGCTACACATCCGCTAGGCATCCATTACGCATCCGCTATATCTACTAGGCATCCGCTATGCATCCGCGCAACTCGCATCCGCTCGGACGCAGGGAGGAAATGGAACGGACACGGAATGGATGCAGAACGGATGCAGAATGGATGCAGCACAGAAACAAAGTGTTTAAAAAAGAAAAAATGTTCACAGAGGGGACCTATCTCGGATATTAAGGATGTCTGCAGGATGCCTAGAGGATGCCTAGCAGAAAACCTATATTTCCTATAAAAAGGGGGAGCAACTCATCTGCATCTCACTTTCAGAACAGCAGCCCAGAGGTGCAGACCTCTGCAGCCTTCATCTGACTCTTCCTCTTCCACAGCATCCAGTCATGTCCACCGTGGATTGTGACAAAGTCCTTTCGGCAGCCACCATCCTTCTGCAACAGTGCGAAACCATCTGCAGGCTCTGTGAACTCTACTACGGGAAGAAAAGGAGGCACCCAAAAAAAGTCTGGGTCCAAAGATGGATCACCAGAAGAGCAGAGGACAGACTGTACAACAAGCTGATGGTGGAGCTCAGGAGCGAAGACACTCGGGCATTCCAGAACTTCATGAGGATGCCTCCAGCCATGTTTGATGAAGTTGTGCAGTGCCTGACACCCTGGTTGACCAAGACAAACACCAACTTCCAGCAAGGCCTGGAACCTGGGCTCAAGGTGACACTCACTCTGCACCACCTGGCCTTAGGGACCACCTACAGGAGCATGTAGTACGGCTGGAGGGTGCCACACAACACCATCAGCTTTGTGGTAAGTGAAGTGGTGCAGGCCATCATCGAAGAATAAAAGGAGGAGCTCCTCAGTGCCCCTCCACTGAAGAAGGATGGAAGAAAGTTGCAGAGCAGTGGTATCAGAAGTGGAACTTCCCCCACACTGTTGGAGCCATAGATGGCAAGCACGTGGCCTGCAAAGCGCCAGCCAAGTCGGACTCCACTTATCACAACTACAAGGGCTTCTTCAGCATCATCCTCTTTGCCATGGTCGATGCTGACTACAAGTTCATGTACATCGATGCTTCAGGCAATGGCTCATCTTCAGATGCCCAGGTATACAACGCCAGTCACCTCAAGGAGGGGCTGGAACGCAACCTCATGGTGGGCTTCCCAGATCCAGACCCGCTGCCCAACGACAAGCAAGATGTGCCCTACTTCATCGTGGGGGATGACGCCTTCTCCCTCACAACCTACCAAATGAAGCCCTACACCTCCAAATACCTCACCCGTGAAGAGAGGATCTTCAACTACAGGCTGTCCAGGGCAAAGCGGGTGGTGGTGAACGCCTTTGGTGTCCTGGCCAACAGGTTCCAGGTACTTCTCACCAACATGCAGCAGAGCCCAGAGTCCATGAGGAGGATCGTGGAAGGTTGCTGCATCCTGCACAATCTCATGCGCACCCGCTACCCAGTCTTGCAGAACAGGCTTGTGGACCATCAACAAGGCAATGGGGACATGGAGCCTGGGGAATGGAGGCAAGGGCAAAACCTGATTGACACTGAGGATGTGCAAGGCCCCAACAGAGCCTCACGTGAGGCGAAGAAGCAGCGCAACCTCCTGAGACAATGGTGCAACTCCCCAGCTGGAGCGGTGGAGTGGCAAGACAGGGTGATAGATGCTTAATGGATGCTTCTTTCAGCCTTTCTCACACGGATGAGATTGGGCCATGTATGTTTGGTTGGGCTACAATGAACAGGGCGTTTAATAAAGAGTTGTGTTTATGTTGACATGTATGGATGATTGATTACATTGTTATTGATAATAAAGGGCCATAGGTTTGGCATCTGGGAGGGTGGACCATACAGTCCCACTATGCTTGCACTGGAGGTTTATCTATCCCACAGCTATTACCCATCCCAAAGGTATCCCTGCCCATTCCACAGCTATCTCAACCCATCCCACTGCTATCTTAACCCATCCCACAAGCAAGCAAAGGCTTAAACCATTTATAAAAGTTTCCAGCAAGACTTTATTAAAAAAAAGAAATGAAGCAAGTATGTGAATCAAAAATAGACTTTATTAACAACAAGCTATAAGACAAAAATGAGTCTCTGGCACTCCTTTTGGTCGCTCAGTCTCAGGGGTGAAGGGTGCAGGTGCTGTGGAGGTGGCTGGTGCTGGAGTGCTTGTCATCAGCTCCTCCAAAAGCAGAAGCAGCAGAAGCCCCAGCCCCAGAAGAGCAAGCCCGTGCTGCAGAAGCCCCAGGAGAACCAGAGTGAGGTTCAGGGGGCGGGATGGTAGCCCTGTCCCTCTTTCAAGGGTTGGCAGCAGATGGCTGAGGCTTGCTGTGCTTCAGCATGGTTGTGGGGTTTCTGGCTGGCAGGGAGGGTGGCAGCAAGGCTGGCAGCAAGGCTGGCAGAAAGACTTTCAGGCAGACATACAGGCAGGGCAGGCAAGGCAGCCAATCCTTCCGGCAGCAGGTCTTTCCTCTGAATGGCGACCTGCTTCCGAGCTGCTTCCGTTATATCCGTGGGGCTGATGCAATGCATCCTCCCTGCATGCGCAATTAATGCCAGGCATCCGCTAGGCTTTCGCTGTGCATCCGCTGTGCATCCACTTCATCTGTTCCACGTCCGCTGTGCATCCGCTGTATCCATTCTGCATCCGCTTTGCTGAGGCCCCCCGGAAGCCCTGCGGATGTGCCATCCGCTCCCATCCACTTCCATCCGCTGGGCTTCTGTTCCGCATCCGCTTTGCATCCCCCCTGCGTCCTCCCCGTGTCCGTGTTATCCGCTCCGGTTATGCAAATTTTTGCCCCTTTTGAGAGCGGATAACAACAGATGGAACATTTTGCTTGTCCGCTGTGTCCTTTTTGCATCCATTGGCCAGTGTGACATGGGCTTTAGCTTTCTTGTATATATCCCAGAATCATTTTTGTGAAATGAATGGCAATCAATCAATAAAAAAAAATTCTCCAAAAAAACATTTGGAGAAATGTTATATCTACTGTGAGTTATATTTCTTATGAACCTCCTCTGTAATTTCTTTGGCTTTAGGATTGCTATGATTAAAGGGATGCATTTAACCCTTTCTGTTTTTAAGCAACCTTTTATGATTATTTTAAAAAAAAATTAATTTTAATTTTTTTAATTTTATTTTGATTTGTCAATCGCTTACAAGATAATAGGTATAAATAAAAACATAGTTATGAATACATGAAATGGGTACATATAAGAAAAATAAAAGAAACAGGACAGGGACAGTAGGCACATTGGTGCGCTTATGCACGCCCGCTACAGATCTCTTAGAAAAGGGGTGAGGTCAATAGTAGACAGAAAATTTTTGGGGTTTGGGGAAGAAACCACAGAGTCAGGTAGAGTATTCCAGACATTGACCACTCTGTTGCTGAAGTCGTATTTCCTGCAATCAAGTTTGGTGTGGTTAACCTTGAGTTTGTATCTGTTGTGTGCTTTTGTATTGTTATGGTTGAAACTGAAGTATTCATTGACAGGTAGGACGTTGCAGTGTATGATTTTATATACCATACTTAGATCAGACTGTAGACGGCATAATTCAAGGTTTTCTAGGTCTAGAATTTCGAGTCTGGTGACCTAAGGTATTCTACAATGAGTAGAGGAGTTGAGATCTCTTCTTGTGATATATTTCTGGACTTTCTCAACTGTGCTAATATCAGATACGTAATGTGGGTTCCAGACTGATGAGCTGTATTTGAGGATTGGTCTAGCAAATGTTTTGTATGCTCTAGTTAGTAGTGTGATATTACCAGAGAAAAAGCTATATAGGATTAGTTTAACAACTCTTAATGCCTTTTTGGCTATGTAGTTACAGTGGGCTCTAGTACTTATATCATTAGAGATAAGTATTCCAAGGTCCTTTTCAGAGCTTGGATCATCAACAAGATCTTGTTGCATATAATGCTGCATATAGCTTTTTGTTATTGTTGTGCCTTTGAGTCAGTTATTTCTTGCTACAAATCCCTGAAGTTTTCTTAATAAGAATTCAGAGGGTTTGCTGTTGCCTTCTTTTTAGGATTGAAATATAGTTACTAATCTAAACTTAGGCTTTGTGCCTAAGGCAGGAATAAAACTCATAGCTCTGGGTTTCTAGACTGATGCCCTCGGAAGTTGTGGGCACGCCATCACTTGAGACTTTCAAGAAGAGATTGCACTGCCATTTGTCAGAAATGGTGTAGGGTCTCCCGCTTGGGTGGGGGGTTGGACTAGATGACCTACAAGGTCCCTTCCAACTCTGATTATCTGTTTGATCTGTTTGATGCCTTAATTACTGCATACACTATAAATAGGTAGCTGTTAAGCCTAAGCAAATTTGTATTTTTTTACATGCAATAAAATTTAAAATGCCATACAGCCCATATATAATACACTACTTTTTACTGGTTTTGGTAAAAGAAAAAGGTGTTTAATGGTCTGGTACATTGTTACTGAATGAAAATATTCAGAAAGCCAAAATCTTGGTTTTAATATATAGCAATGTACAGGCTTTTTTAAAAATGGTACCAGAAGACCATCTCCTTAATATAAAGAAACTTTATTTTCAGAGAAAAACATTGTTTGATAAACACAAGTTATACCAGTGTAAATGTATCATTTGCTTTTTAAAACTGTGCCTTTATTCTATAAAAAGGTGAGAATTAGGTTTGCAAATTAGATAGTGTAATCAGACCACTTGTCTAGGTGCTTACTAAATTTATTTTCTTCTGCATGTCAGATTTCTTATAATTAAAATTAATGTTTAAAAATCATTCTTTTTCACTTTTAGACAAAAAAGCTCTAATTATATGTTGTGCCATCCCTAAGCATTTAACGCTCTTTAAAAGGAATATAATAAGTGATTAAATGATAAATTTAAGAACCGTAGTTAAATTGGCAGAACACTAAATATAAAACAATACTCATTCATCTTGTTTAATTTCTTTTGCTGCCATTATTAGTTATTCTACTTAAACTTTTCTTTTAAAAAAAATCACATCAAATTATCTTGCAGGGGCAAATTCATACTGACTTCACTTGCCACTGCAAATATGAAGTTTTATGCCAATATATATGTGACCAATTTTCTATTTTTAAACAACTAAAAGAGATTGCTAATAAATCAGTGCATGTCATATCAGTGGAATTAGTTTATCAGTCTATATTACAAATAAAACAAATAACATATAAAAGTATAAAGTATAAAAGAACAATAAAGACATAAGAACAGCTCAGAATTAGCCTATAAATGTTTGCATATTTTTGTTTTCTTTTCAAAAATAAATTTGCCATTGTTGAAGTTTAAACTAGTGAATATTGCTACCTGATTACAGGGGATAGGAGGTTGTTCCTGGGAAGAATGGTAGAAGAAATCTGGTGATATATGCCAAAGATTTATAATCCTAAAGGTGTGAAAGCAATTCCAACTCCCATGCTAAAATAAGCTTGCACCTATATTGTGTGGTAGTGAGTTTACATGTGCTTAATGATTGAATGCAGGCAGTTTTTGACATATGATCACAATTGAACTCAAAATTTATGTTGCTAAATGAGATAATTGTGAAGTGAATTTTGCCTATTTTATTACCTTTCTTGCCACAGTTGTTCTCTGAGTTGTTAAATTACCAACAAGTTGTTAAGTGATTCTGGCTTCCTCATTTGCTTGGCAGAAAGTCACAAAAGGTTATCACATTACCACAGACATTGCAACCATGGTAAATATGAACCCATTGCCAAGCATCTAAATTTTGATCAGGTTACCATGGAGATGCTGCAACAGTCATCAGTGTGAAAATGACCATAAGTCACTTTTTTCAGTGTCATTGCAACTTCGAATGGTCACTAAATGAACTGTTGTAAATCAAGGACTATCTATACTATCAGAATTGTGAACCATCCTTTAATATGACAATTATTGAAGTTTGCACACTTACTACTTATGCATCAGAAAAGGAGTTTCATGAATTTTATGAACAAATTCAAATTATAGTTCAAAGAAGTTTGAAGCAAAATGTGCATTATGGCTGGAGACCCAAATGATAAAGTTGGAAACATTAAAAAGGAAAATGTAGTTGGATTGTAGGGTTTAGGAAACCAAAACGAAAGAGAACCCACTTAACAATATCTGCATTCCAATTATTTCTTCATAATTACATTCCCTTCAAACAATCAAAACTGCACCTATATAAATGCATATTGCCTTATGGTGAATGTAGAAATGATACTGATTGTATTATTGCTAAAAGAATATAGAAGAGTTCAGTTCAGGTTCAACTGTGTGTGATGACAATGACTCATCTGGATAGGGGGTTGTGGTCTGTGAGGAAGGTGTGCAAAAAGTGTGTAAAAGACATTGCAGATCAGCTAAACTAAACTGATATAACATACACTAAAACTGAAGTTTTAAACTTCAACCAGACAAACTTTACCAAAATGGGGGAGTAGATAGAATATTATTTTGCAGGGTGCAATAGGAACAAGAATAAGTGCTCTGGATGCTGATAAAATCTGCCTTCTTGAAGGAAATTATCTACTGTATATGAAGCATATTAGTAAAAGCAAAAGAAAGAGAAACCAACTTTCAGCAGAAGTACCTAGCATAACAAAAGAGAAAAAAAACCCCAACATATAGGAAATATAGGTAATCCTTAATTTATGACCACAAGTGAGCTAAAAATGTATGTTGCTAAGTACAAAATTTGTTAAATGAGTTTTGTCTTGTTTTATGACTTTTCTTGCCACATTTTAAAGAGAATCACTGCAGTTATTAAATTAGTAACACAGTTAAGTGAATCTGATTTTTTCATTGACTTTGCTTGACAGAAGGTTGCAAAAGGTGATCACATGACCCCACTGCACCATAATAAATATTAGTCAGTTGACAAGCATCAGAATGTAAAGCATGTGACCATGGAAATGCTGCAATAGTCATAAGTATGAAAAATGGTTTGTGTCATTGTAACTTTAAATGGTCACTAAATGAACTGTTGTAAATTGAAGATTGGCTGTATGAGAATAATGGAAATGGAAATAATGGAAAAGGCAAAAAGCAGTGTTACATGATTAGGAGACAGAATATACTTAATTATCTGTTTCTTTAAGATAGATCTAGTCTGGTCCAACCTATTTAAGCTGCCAACATTTTCATAAAGCTGCCAAAGAGAGAATTCTTCTAACTATCCAATTCCATGCCTGTAATATGAAGTAAAATAATGCATCTAGCTATGCTGTCATCTATAATTCATGGACACTTATGAGTGTAATTCATTGAAATTTCACCTTTGGCCCAACTTCTGCAGCTCCTAGAAGCAAGATTCATAGCATATTTCTTTATAGCTTTACCAGTCATTACCTGAGCTTTATAGTGTCTGTGACAGTGAATCATATAAACAAGCAGAGGGCTGTCAAAGACCTCTCTCTCTCTCTCTCTCTCTCTCTCTCTCTCTCTCTCTCTCTCTCTCTCTCTCTCTCTCTCTCTCTCTCTCTCTCCCTCTCCCCCCCCCTCTCTCTCCCTCCCACCCTCCCTCCCTCCCTCTCTCTCTCTCTCTCTCTCTCTCACCTATCTAATAGTCTTTTGGGGAGAATGATGGGATGAGTAAGAGAAACTATTGAGTTGGCAACCCACTAAGCTTAAACTCTTCTTCAAATGTCAGCTGTTTTCTAGAGCTCTAAAAATTGAAGAGCTTCCCCCTTTTGACCTCCTAATACATCGCAGTCACACTTTGCTGAAAAGCTATGACAACATGCACACTGATAACAAGGCATGTTGTTTGATCCCTGTATTCTTAATGTCTTCTGTACAGGCATATTGTGGACAAGTCTGATCTGCAATATAAAGTAATATGAATTAAGTAAAACTATAAGGGCAAAAAAGCCAATTTTACAAGGCATTTCCATAATTAATTAATGATTAATTTTTGTTCTTCATTAGTAACATCGATCGAGTTTCTAAATTAGGATTTTAAGATTCTGGTACTATTTCTGGAAGATATTAAATTTTTAAATAAAAAGATTATAGGTAGCTCAGGGTTGAACTATGGAGTCTTTGATGCTCCTGGAACTTGGTTGTATGCTTGCGACATTTCATTACAGAGTTAGGTAACTTCATCAGAGTAAATGGGGTTTGCTCTCTGTTTATATACAGTATCTTTCTCTGCAGTTTTAAGGAAGGTATATTTTTTTTCTAGATAATTTCTTGATTAGGGTATTGCTTCTCTGCTTGATTGTTTGTTTGGAGTTAATTGCTCCTTATTTGGATGTTGGCTGCTGAAGATAATGTATTCTGAGTCTTTTTGTAATCCTTCTTAACTTTTTATTGTTTTTCTTAATGTCTGAAAATTCGATTTATTTGTACGTGCCCATTGATGAATTTCTGAAAAGCCAAGCTTCCTGAAATTCCCTAGTGTTTTTGGATTTAGTTTGGACTAGGATGCTCACATTTCACACTGGAGAGACTATCCATCTGCTGTTAAATAATTTTCCATTATGGTTTCAACTGCTAGCTGATGTTCATGGATGTGTTTTGCTAGTCCTCTGCCTGGCTGATACACTTCTTATATTTTATATTATGGATTACTCCTGTTTTTTTCCTTCTTTAATTATATGGTTCTTTTGGTGTACTTAAAAAACTTTAAGTTATGTGTTATGATGATAGTGTATGGTTTTAATAGCCTGTTTTTCAGATATTTTTTACATTTATTTTATTTTAATTATAAGAATACAACATGGTGCAGCCGATCTGATATTACAATTATTATACATATATACATTTCAATTCAGAATTTATAATCTGCTTGTTTGATATATTATTTACTAATTATTCTAATCATCATAGCTACTTATGTTCTGACCTTGCCTGCTTCTATGCAACCATTGATATAATTTATTAAATGTTTCATAGTACTTAGTTTCTCCCTTGTTTTTTAATTCTAGACTTAACCTATATAATTCTGCACATGCCATAATTTTTCTTATTATCTCTGTTTCTGGAGGTATGTTTTCATTCTTCCAGTATTGTGCATATATTATTCCACATGCCATGAACACATGTACTATTAGATAAATTAAATCCTTCTTATATCCTTCTGATATTATTCCTAGGAGGAAAAAAAATCCGGCTTATATGGAATATACTCTCCCAACATTTGTTCCATCCATCTGATATTTTTGATGTATAGTACTATTATTTATTTTTATTTATTTATTTTATTTATTTATTTTGTCAAGCAATTATAAGATAACAGGTATAAGTATAAACATAGTATGAATACATGAAATGGATACATATAAAAAAAATAAAAATAAACAATAGGACAGGGACAGTAGGCACGTTGGTGCGCTGTAATGCTGTATGCATTACATGCCCCCTACAGACCTCTTAGGAAAGGGGTGAGGTCAATAGTATATAGTCTAAGGTTAAAGCTTTTGCGGTTTGGAGAAGAAACCACAGAGTCAGGTAGAGTATTCCAGACATTGACCACTCTGTTGCTGAAGTCGTATTTCCTGCAGTTCAAGTTTGGAGTGGTTTACCTAAAGTTTGTATCTATTGTGTGCTCTTGTATTGTTATGGTTAAAACTGGAGTATTCATTGACTTGTAGGACATTGCAGTACATAATTTTATATACTATACTTAGATCAGACTGAAGGCAGCGTAGTTCTAGATTTTCTAGGTCTAGAATTTCAAGTCTAGTGGCATAAGGTATTCTGCAACGATTAGAGGAATGGAGAACTCTTCTGAAATATTTCTGGACTTTCTCAATTGTATTAAAATCATAGCATGGGTTCTATACTGATGAGCTGTATTTCAAGTATTGGTCTAGCAAATGTTTTGTATGCTTTAGTTAATAATGTGATATTATCAGAGAAAAAGCTATTACGATTAGGTTAACAGCTCTTAATGCCTTTTTGGCTATGTAGTTAAAGGCCCTGTCACACTGGCAACGGATGCAAAACAGACACAACGGACGAGAAAAATATCCCATCCGTTGTTATCCGCTCTCAGAAGGGGCAAAAATTTGCATAGCCAGAGCGGATAACATGGACGCGGGGAGGACGCAGGGTGGATGGAAAGCGGATGCGGAATGGAAGCCGAGCGGATGAAAGCGGATGAGAGCGGATGGCACATCCACAAGGCTTCCGGGGGACCTCAGTAAAGTGGATGCGGAACGGATACAGCGGATGCAGAGCGGATGCAGAGCGGATGAAGCAGATGCACAGCGGATGCACAGCGGATGCACAGCGGAAGCCTAGCGGATGCCGAGCATTAATTGCGCGTGCAGAGAGGATGCATTGCATCAGCCCCGTGGATATAATGGAAGCAGCTCGGAAGCAGATAACCATTCAAAGGAAAGACCTGCTTCCAGACACATCGACTGCCTTGCCCGTCCTGCCTGCATGTATGCCTGCAAGCCTTGCTGCCAGCCTCCCTGCCAGCCTCCCTGCCAGCCTTGCTGTCTGCCTGCCTGCCAGCCTTGCTGTCTGCCTGCCTGCCAGCCTTGCTGCCAGCCTCCCTGCCAGCCTTGCTGTCTGCCTTGCTGCCAGCCTCCATTGCCCTTGCCTCCATTCACCAGGCTCCATGTCCCCATTGCCTTGTTGGAGGTCCATGAGCCTGTTCTGCAAGACTGGGTAGCAGGTGCGCATGAGATTGTGCAGGATGCAGCAAGCTTCCATGAGCCTCCTCACAATCTCTGGGCGATGCTGCATGGTGGTGAGAAGTACCTGGAACCTGTTGGCCAGGATGCCAAAGGCATTCTCCACCACCTGACTTGCCCTGGACAGCCTGTAGTTGAAGATCCTCTCTTCACGGGTCAGGAGTCTGGAGGTGTAGGGCTTCATTTGGTAGGTTGTGAGGGAGAAGGTGTCATCCCCCACGATGAAGTAGGGCACATCTTGCTTGTCGTTGGGCAGGGGTTCTGAATCTGGGAAGCCCACGATGAGGTTGTGTTCCAGCCTACCCTTGAGGTCACTTGCATTGTATACCTGGGCATCTGAAGCTGACCCGTTGCCTGAAGCATTGATGTACATCGACCATGGCGAAGAGGATGATGCTGAAGAAGCCCTTGTAGTTGAAATAAGTGGACTCTGAGTTGGCTGGCACTTTGCAGGCCACGTGCTTGCCATTGATGGCTCCAATGGTGTATGGGAAGTTCCACCTCTGATACCACTGCTCTGCAACTTTCTTCCATCCTTCTTCAGTGGATGGGCACTGGAGGAGCTCCTCCTTGTATTCTTCGATGATGGCCTGCACCACTTCTCTGACCACAATGCTGATGGTGTTGTGTGGCACCCTCCAGCTGTACTGCATGCTGCTGTAGGTGGTCCCTGAGGCCAGGTGGCACAGAGTGAGTGCCACCTTGAGCCCAGGGTCCAGGCTGGGCCAGAAGTTGGTGTTTGCCTTGATCAACCTGGGTGTCAGCCACTGCACAACTTCGTCAAACATGGCTGGAGGCATCCTCATGAAGTTTTGGAATACATGAGTGTCTCGTTCCTGAGCTCCACCATCAGCTTGTTGTACAGTCCGTCCTCTGTTCTTCTGGTGAACCATCTTTGTACGCAGACGCTTCTTTGCCGCCCCTTTTTCTTCCCGTAGTAGAGTTCACAGAGCCTGTAGATGGCTTCGCACTGTTGCAGAAGGATGGTGGCTGCCAAAAGGACTGTGTTACGATCCAGGGTGGACATGACTGGATGCTGTGGAAGAGGAAGAGGCAGATGAAGGCTGTAGAGGTCTGCAACAGGGCTGCTGGTCTGAAAGTGAGATCCAGATGTGTTGCTCCCCCTTTTTATAGGAAATATAGGTTTTCTGCTAGGCATCCTCTAGGCATCCTCTAGGCATCCTCTAGGCATCCTCTAGGCATCCTTTAGGCATCCTCTAGACATCCTTAATATCCGAGATAGTCCCCTCTGTCAAGGTTTTTTCCGTTTTAAATGCTTTGTTTCCGTGCTGCATCCGCTAGGCATCCGTTCTGCATCCGTTCCGCATCTGTTCTGCTTCCTCCCTGCATCCGAGCAGATGCGAGTTGCACGGATGCAGAACGGATGCCTAGTGGATATAGCAGATGTGTAACGGATGCAGAACGGATGCCTAGCAGATGCAGAATGGACGAATTGGATACATTTTCCGCGCAAAAGTTTTGAGCAGCTCAAAACTTTCTGAGCGGATGAAACATCAATAAACGGATGCTGGATGGATAGAGAGGAAGCAAAACGGAGGCAGTGAGTACATCGCGTTAACCAACAGATGGCAAGCTTTTTTGTCCGTTTTACATCCTCTTTGCATCCGTTGGTGCAGTGTGACAGTGGCTTAATAGTGGTTATCCTTTTCATAACTTGTATTATTGTGCTCTCGTGAATTATAGTAGTATTTTTGATAAAATTGTATATATAGATGGTCTACCATTTCTTTCTGCTGTTCAGGTTTGTTGCAGTGGGTTTGCACTTGTCTGGATAGTGTTCTTACATTGCTCCTTTTGTGGAAAGTTGGATTGTTAATTTAATTATGAAACACTTGATTTATTGTGAGTTGTTTTTTGATAGATTTGGGTTTCTAATTTGTCACCATTTCCTCTGCTGATATATAGGACAAGTATCATGTTGTTTTCTTCTGAAATTCTTTTCTTTGAATATGTTAATTGTTTCATTTTCTACTTAACCCTTTTTTATTTATTTTATATTAAAGGTGATAGTTATATAGCAAATCCATACTTAGGGTTCTGTGTATGAGAACAAATGTCTCTTTTTGTTGTTCTGAGAGCAGTGGTGTCATGGGTATTCGTCTGATTTGTTGGTCCTTCAGATTGGGACAGGGGGTGAATGAGGTTCACAAGAAATATATTAAAATTGAAATATCCAGAATTGTGGATTTCCTCAACTTTTGACTCACTACTTTCAATTAATGGAAAAAGTTCACCCTTTCGTCTTGGCTAAGGCCCTACTATAATCCCATTACTTTATAATACACATTTGTTTGTTTGTTTATACCTACTTTTATTATTGATTCTGTTTTAACCCAAAAGGTATTTTTAATGGTGCCCTTAGCCATTTTCATCTTGAAATTACAATGGATCATAATAAGAATAGAAGAAAAAGCCCTTTTGCTCCATCTTATATAGTTATTACCACTGATTGCCACTTCATGCTCCTATGTAATTTTTTTTTAAAAAATGGAATATTTGAAGAGTTATAGTTCCCTTATAGTTTGAGGTATAATCACAGTTTTATGAATAAAATGCTAAATCAGCTCAAGTGGAATTTAATGTGTAATATTTATATAATATGTAATAGATTATTTTTATATCTTAAAATAATGTTTTGTTTTGTAATATTTTTCAATTAAAGTTTTTTGAATTTGAATGATGTAACAGTGGTATAATATTTAATAAACATTGGTTAAAATAAAACTCTGGATTACCTTTTCATTATCCATGTTCTCTTGCATTTGAAAGACACTTTTTCAGGTTGCAAATTAAGATAATTACCTCTTTGGAAAACATATTTAGGAGATGTGCAATCAACATAATAAAGTTAATCAAATAAAGATTACCTATGAAGTCACATTTAGCAAATTAATCACAATTTTCTTATGAAAAAATAAGATTTTTAAATATTAAATGATTGTAATCTACTACTATTTGTCCATTTCTATTTACAAAATTTTAATCTTGAATTCATTCAGTTCTTCCAATTCATTGTCCCAGAGATAGACTAACTTCAAACATAATGCTTTGCCATAGTTACTGTTGCAAAGCCCTTTTCTCTTGCTCTTTTTTTCTTTTCAGATAGCAATATGAAAAAGAACACACACATTAAAAGAGCAGGATGTGTGTGTGTGCATGTAGATGTACACTTATAAATAGTGTCAACTTCTATTCCAACTTTTATTTGGTTTTATCTAAAATTAGAACTTGTGATTTTTTTTAAACAGAGTTTGTTCAAATAAACTACAATTATAGATTATATTGGTAATGACAAAACTATATTTTCTTGTTTGAAAACAGAAGTAAAATCTTATAATTACAAGTCATTTGTATTGTAGCAGAGACAAGGAGTAAACATGCACCCCGAAACTCATTCATCTACTTTGAATAAAATGTTATGTCTATTTGCAGCTATTATACTTTCTCAATGTTTCTTCTTTTCTTTTCAGTACTGTATCTGCTAATATGTCTGCTTCTAAAAAAATGAAATTAAGACATGCAGACCGATGCAACCTGCCACTCTTCATTCAGTCAGATTGATGTAGTTGTTTAGGTGTTGTCCTAGAAACCAGGAGACTAGGCCTTTTTTAGAAATGAAAGTCAGCTAGGTGTCTGGGCTAGTCAGTCTCTCTCAACATGACCATCATCAACATTTTACCCATTATGTATCCACTGCAGGATGATGGCCTCTTCTACATCTTTCCAAACAATATGTTCCTGACCTTTCTTTTGCCAATTAGGCCTGCAATACCGTGTTTCTCATATAATAAGGCTGGGTCTTATTTTATTTTTTTGAGCCCCAAAAAAATGGCTAGGCTGTCTTTTCGGGGGTGACTTAATTCCCCCCCCCTTGCATCTTTGGGCGGGTGGCGGCAGCTGGGATGTTGACATTGGCATTGGTGGGGCACTTGGTATCGGGGTCAATGCAGGCAGCATGTCAGGCGGTGCTCCATTCAAAATTCAAGAAAGAAATACTTAGACTCTTTAAGTTAGAGAAAAGTTATCTTTTATTGAAAGTGAAGTGGTAGCAACCAGAGAATTCTGAATCTGAGAAATTAGGCGTGTAATTCACATATACAAAGTGATGGAAGTGTTCCCACCCCCAATAGTTCAGATGAAACTTCCAATTAGAAGTTGTGAATATGATCATGTGGGCATCTTCAGGTGATGATGAGGCCTCTGTCCATTGACCTTGGCATACTTTGATAATGGGTTGCAGTTGCGCAGAGAAAAGAAAGCTAAGCGAGAAATAGAAATCTAATTCTATTGTATGCTCCCCACCCTCATTTACACAACAGAAAAATGTAACACCTCCAGCTCACTTCCCAGACTTATCCCTTTCTCCCCTCCCCCCCGTTTCTTATGACAGCCGAAAGATGCAAAGCGATAGTAGAAGATCTTGAAGGCTGACATTCGGCCCTCCTAGAAAAAGGAAAACCATCAGTCCTAGAAGAGAGAGAGGAGAAAATATAAATACAATTATTAATCATTAAACAATTACAAAAGAATACACTCCTAGGGCTTATCAGGATATTTGGAACGAAATGCTTTGATCAACTTAGGGGCTTTAACATCGGTTTCGTTAACCCATTCGGCTTGTGAAGAAGGGAAGAAGGGAAGAAGGGAAGAAGGGAAATGTTTCCAGGCTACAAGATACTGGAGCCGACCCCTACATTTGTGAGAGTCCAGAATTTCTTTAACTTCAAAATGTTGTTCACCTTCAATCAGTGAAGGTGGTATGAGAGGGTCAGCCTGAATGGGTCTTAAATCAGAAGTATGTTCAGGTTTTAAAAAACTAACATGGAACACCGGATAAATTCGTCGAAGAGTTTTCAGTAAGTTCAGCTGGACTGTTACAGGATTTATAATCCATTCAATCCTGAAAGGATCAACATATTTAGGACCAAGATTCTTTGACTTATGAGTGGTTTGCAGGTATCTGGTGGACAAGAAAACTTTGTCGCCTATTTTATATAATTTCTGTGGAGATCTTTTCTTGTCTGCAAACTTCTTATGAGCTTGATGGGCCTCTTCTAATGCTTTGCGTGTTACTGGCCAGTTAACTTGGAGTTGAGTTATCCATTCATCCAACGAATGGATGTTAGGCCTTTCATGAGGAAGTTCAGGTATGGGTACAAAATCTTGTCCCGAAGCTACTTTAAATGGAGTAAATCCAGTACTACTATGTACGGAGTTGTTATGTGCCACTTCGGCAAATGGTAGTAAGTCGGAGCAGTTATCTTGATAATTTATACAACATCTAAGATACTGTTCTAACACTGCGTTAGTCCTCTCACAGGCCCCATTGGTTTGAGGATGGTGGGCGGAGCTTAAGCCCTGGGTGGAGCCTATCAACTTCAGGAACTCTTTCCAAAAATTTGAGGTAAATTGGACCCCTCTATCAGAGATTATGTATTCCGGAATGCCATGTAATCTATAGACATGTGAAATAAACAGTTTACCCAACGTCTTAGCAGATAGAATCTTGGAACAAGGTATGCAATGTACCTCTTTGGAAAACAAATCACTTACTACCCAGATAACTGTGTTTCCACTGCTTTCAGGAAATTCTACTATAAAGTCCATAGAGGATTTCCTTCCAGGGGGCTGTTGGTCTAGCTACATTTTGTAACAACCCTACTGGCTTACCAGGACATCTCTTTGCCAAAGCACAAATTGGACAGCTAGCTACATAAGCTTCAATGTCTTTCTTTAAAGTAGGAACTGCCGCTTAACCAGGTGTAAGGTTTTCACAAATCCAAAGTGACCAGCTGCTTTAGAATCATGAGCTTGTTGTAGTATTTGGCCCCTCAGCACCTGTGGCACATACAACTTGATCCCCACCCAAGCCAAACCATCTCTAACTGTGTAGTCATTTGAATGAGCCAGGAACCACTCATCCAGTTTTAAAGCTTTTTTTAGTTGTTTGGTTAGGTCATTCAATAAATCCACTTCTTGTTTCTTCTTTTGGGCTCTGGTGATCACTGGGGCGGCTAGATGTTTGGTTGAAACAATTGAACTTATCACCTCCTGGCACATACTATTATATTGGGGTAGTCTAGAGAGAGGATCCACCATGAAGTTCTTCCCCCCTGGAATGTACTTCAGTGAGAAATTGAACCGCTTGAAATACTGGGCCCACCGAACTTGTTTAGGGGACAGCTTCCGAGGCATTTTTAAGGCTTCCAAACTTTTATGATCAGTCCATATCTCAAACAGATGTTTTGCTCCTTCCAGGAAATGTATCCAGGTCAGTAAGGCCCAATGAACTGCAAAAGCTTCTTTTTCCCAGACGGCCCACCTTCTCTCGGTTTCAGACAGTTTATGGGAGGTATACGCACAAGGCTGTAAGGTCCCTTTCTCGTTGATTTGAAGTAACACCGCTCCAACAGCCACATCACTCGCATCGGCTTGAATCACGAAAGGAGCTTCCATATCCGGGTGCTTTAGCACTGGTTCTGCAGCAAACAGTTGTTTTAGCTTTTCAAAAGCTGCTTGGCACTCCATGGACCACTCCAACGGCTTGCTTGGCCTTGGCTTCACCTCCCCTTTTGTTTTTAAGAGATTTGTGATGGGCATTGCTATCTTAGCAAATGTCGGGATAAATTTCCGGTAAAAATTTGCAAATCCCAAGAAGCTTTGAAGTGATTTTCTGATACATGGTGGAGCCCATTCCAATACGCCATGCACTTTCTCTGGTTCCATTTCTATGCCTTCAGATGAAATGCGATATCCCAAATAGTCAATTTTCTCTTGATGGAATTCACACTTGGATAGTTTAGCATACAACTTAGCAGCACACAGTTTCTGTAGGACCGACCGCACCAGTTTCACATATTCATCCAGAGTTTCCGTGTAGATAAGGATGTTATCAAGATAAACCAGAACCCCCCTGTATAAATGTTCATGTAACACCTGATTGATCATCTGCATGAATACAGCTGGGGCCCCTTGTAAACCAAAAGGAAGAACGTTGAATTGGAAGCAACCCATCAAGCAGTTAAAAGCGATCTTCTACTCATCCCCTTCCTTAATTCGAATTCAGTAGTATGCTTCTCTCAAATTCAACTTTGTGAAAATCTTCCCCTTGGCTAGGTGGGCCAACATGTCCTTCATCAAAGGAAGGGGGTACACGTTTTCCATGGAAATGGCATTCAAATTTCTATAGTCCACTACCAAGCATTTGGAACCATCTTTCTTTTCACGGAACAACACTGGGGCCGCTACCCGGAGCCTAGCAGGTTGAATGAAACCACATTCCAGATTTTTATCGAGAAACAAACTTAGCTCCTCCAATTCCCATGGTGTCATTGAGTACAACTTCGGTTTCGGGAGCTTCACCCCAGGCAAAATCTCAATAGCACAGTCTGTTGGCCGGTGAGGGGGAAGCTCATCCGAGGCCTTCTCACTGAACACTTCTTTTAAATCCCAATACTCTTTGGGAATTTTCTCCTCCCCTTTCACAGGTTCGGTACCTGTGGAAGCTATTTCAATCGGAATCTGAAGGTTTGGCTGAGATCTCCCCTCTTTTTCCGGTTGCTGCTTGGTGCGTATGCGCAACAACCCCTTTCTCCAGTTAACCTGGGGGTTCCATTTCCGGAGCCAGGGCAATCCCAGTACTTATGGTTGCTCCATCCCAGGGACCACAATAAAACGCAGAGTCTCATCATGCTCTCCCATCATTTCTATAGGTTCCGTGATAAAACGTGGAGGGCAACCTCCAGCCACTGATCCATCTAATTGACAAAAGGAAATGGGCATCTTCAAAGGCTTTAGTTTTAAGCCCATTTTCTCCACTACTTCCATGTTGATTATACACCTTGTGCACCCAGAATCTAACAGGGCTAGCATTTTCCCTTCGACCCCTGAATTGGGTACCCTCAACTTCACCAGAATGGTCATAGGGCCCACGCTTGGACTTACCAGGAAGTTGTCTTCCGAGTCGAAATCGTCATCCTCAGGGGTAACTAGGGTTTCTGATTCCTCCCCTGTGGGAGGGGTGACCTCTGCTGTCTCTTTCGACTTTAGTGCTGCTTTGCGAGGCTTTGCTGGGGATTTTTCAGGTTTCTTCCCTTCTTTTGGTGCCCCTTTTAGTTCCAGCTTGACTTTGCAGTTCACAGCCCGGTGACCTTCCTTCCCGCATCGAAAGCAAAATGAGGGGTTGGGTCTTGCCGCCACTCCTCCCCTCTGAGGTTTGGGGACCTCTTGAGGATGTGGGGGGGAAGGCTTGCTCCACCCAGAACCTCCTCGCCGTCTGGTTCGGGTTAAATCAATTTCCACTTCTTCTGCCAGCAAATACCACATCTGCAAGTCATTTGGGTCTCTTCTAGCAATGCATCTCTGGTACACATCTTCATTTAAACCATCTTTAAACGCTTCTATCAGGGCTTCCTGGGACCAGCCTCGGATATGACCGGTTAACTGTCTAAATTCTTGGGTGTAGTCAGCCACTGACCTCCGCCCCTGATTTATGGTCTTCATCTTAATCCAGGCCTTGTGCTCTGCCAGTGGGTCCTCAAACCTAGCCCGCAGCGCAGTCATGAACAGGTTATAATTCATCAACTGGGGAGCATTATCATTATGCAAGGTCACCATCCACTCTGCAGCTGTTCCCTCCAGAGCCCTGGTAACACATCTCACTTTGGCTGCTTCTGAGGGTAAATCCTCCCCATATTCTTCCATATAGCTCCAAACTTGGGCTAGGAAAAATCCCAAGGTTTTGGGATTTCCCTCATATTTTACTTCTAACGGAGGCAGTCTAGGAGCTCTACGCCTTCTAGGAATTACACCCCCCACTCAGGGCCCCGGGCTGCTGCTGGCTCAGGTTGATTTATGGGAGAAGGGACTGCTCTGCTTTTTCTAGTGGGCGCTACTCCCCTTTCCCCTTCATACCTTTGTGCAGCTTGGGGTTGTTCAAAGGCTTCATTCAGGAGTCTCCTGGCTTGATGCAGTGAGAGTTCTCTCTTTTCCCTCTCTTGCCATGGCTCCTCTTTTCCACGCCGGCGGGTAGTTGTGATCCCGGGGGGGGGGGATTCCTTCTCCAGATCTTTCCAGCTAACCCCCACCGACCATCTGGGCTTCACAGCTGGATCCTCTTCCAGATTGAGCTCTGCTAACGATTGGGCTTCCTGTACCAACAAAGAATCTTGCCCTCCAATGGCTCCCAGGTCTTCCTGATCACTAGTTGAAGATGACATGATGTTCAGACCCCCTCGGAAGAAAATTGGGTGTTTTCTCCAGGTGGGCTGGTAGAGGGAGATTCAGAATAATGTTAGGCAGTGCTCCATTCAAAATCCAAGAAAGAAATACTTAGACTCTTTAAGTTAGAGAAAAGTTATCTTTTACTGAAAGTGAAGTGGTAGCAACCAAAGAATTCTGTATCTAAGAAATTAGGCGTTTAATTCACATATACAAAGTGATGAAAGTGTTCCCACCCCCAATAGTTCAGATTAAACTTCCAATTAGAAGTTGTGAATATGATCATGTGGGCATCTTCAGGTGATGATGAGGCCTTTGTCCGTTGACCTTGGCATACTTTGATCACAGGTTGCAGTTGTGCATAGAAAAGAAAGCTAAGCAAGAAATAGAAACCTAACTCTATTGTATGCTTCCCTCCCCTCATTTACACAACAGAAAAATGTACACCTACAGCTCACTTCCCAGACTTATCCCTTCCTCCCCTCCCCCCCGTTTCTTATGACAGCTGAAAGATGCAAAGCGATAGTAGAAGATCTTGAAGGCTGACACAACACCATATCCGGGTGTGCAACAAAAGTACTTCCTAACGGCAAGCCCCCCCACCATTCCCCCCACCATTCCACCCAATTTTGCATGTTTTAATATAGGCCTTAATTTGAGGGGAGGGGCTTAATTTCATTTTGTGCCTATAAAACATGCTGCGACTTCCTATTGGGGGAGGCCGTATTGTTGGAGAAAAAGGGTACTTGCTGATGTTATTATCCATCTTGTTTTAGATTTCTTTTGTGGATACATTTTATCAAGTGGGATCCATTATATTATTGCCCTGGTCCATCTACCATCAGTTCTTCTTCCTATGTGACCAGCCCCTTTGCATTTCAATTCTTTTATTCTCTTGATGATATCATATATTTTTGTTGGTGCTCTAATCCATAAACAGATCTTTCTTGTCTTGTGATGCTGAGCATGTATCTTTCCATGGCTCTTCATGCCACTCATAGCTTTTGTATCAATAATGAGCTTAATGTTCCTGTTTCATGGCATATGTTAGAAGAAGTAGCACAAGCATAACCAATTTGGTAAAAAAATAACACAAAGCTATTTGGTGCCATCCTGTATGAATACATCCCTATTATACATAAATTCAGTCATAGATTGGTCGAGAAAATATTATAAAATTACATGTCCTTCACAATTTTTAGTGTTACATTTTTTGGGGAACTGCAAATACCACCCAATTTTTACTTTTCAGTTTTGTTTTGCTCAAATCATTACAACAAATGTCTTTGGCTCATAATTATTGTTTTATTATATTAGTTTATATTCATTTTTAATATTTTATTTTAAATTCTTAGTTTACTTTAATTAGTCAGTGATTAAATCCAACCCTATATATGAACAAGTAGAAATGGATCTATTTTCTGTTTGTCTTTATATAATACAGAAATGAAATGCATGGAAAATTATTTCTGTTGTCAAACAAAGAAATTAAAAATAAATTGGGTAAATTAATTGGAAACATTTTTATAAAGTTTATAGAATGATTCTCTGAACTAAATCCATTCATCATTGTCCCCAAAGCAATTGATGATGAATTCCATAGACATGGCATAAAAGAATGGAATGAATATATATATATATATATATATATATATATATATATATATATATATATATATATATATATATATATATATGTTGTTGAAGTTCTTTCAATGGTTCAGACTAAGTCTATTTTATTACCCACTGAAGCATAGCTGACATAGCCCTTAGAAACTGTCAAATGTCAAGATGATGCAAAATGTAACATTTGTAAATAATACATCCAGTCATAGTGTGCATTTATCGGGACTCATTCATTCTTTATTATGACTATAAATACTCCATTATATGTTCTGTAGTTGTATTAAACAAAATATGCCTAGTTTCATGGCATTGGGCTAAATGTCCTCTTTGTCTCTATGTTAATCTCTCTGTGCAATTGCAAATATGAAAATGTTTGTAACTATAATTGTCATTTTAATTTATTTATTAAAATGTTTATTCTGCTCCTTAAAAAAATTTAAAATAAAGTCTTTTTTTATACTAAAGAAACAATGTAACAAAACAGTTGTAGCACGATATGTTGTAAAATACAACCAGTAATTGTTCATCCATGGAGTGGAATTAAATATTTCAGTCATGTGCTACCTATCCAAAGCACTTTTTTCATTTAATGGAAAGCAAGTGGCAATCATGCTGAAGCAAGGAAGCATTTAGTACTAAATAAAACCACACAGCTTTCTTTCAGAAGTATTTCAAGTGAATAGGAGTTTTTGTGTTCCCAGTATCTAACTTGTCTTATCCATCAGTAAAGATAGAATATACCACAATAAGCATTTCCAATATATGCAAAATGTGAAGGTTAATATTTGGAGATTCTTTTTCAATTGGAAAAGGGTGAACTAATTTATATCTAAATCAGGTAGAGTAGTGTAGACAGGGAAACCAAGGTTTCTGTTTATCATAGCTGACATTACAAGCCTCCTGAAATGTCAATTTTGGAATCCTGGATTTTGAAAAACTTCACATGACTATGGAAGCCGAGATAATGGAATTCCTTTCAACTATGTGCTTTGTATCATTGTAAGGTTTTCCTTAAGTTTCAATAACCAGAACTATCCAGAATTTTATCGGGGATAGGGGGCACATTGTTAAGTTGGTATATAGCAACCTTTTACATCATATCATCTATGTTTTCCTCTGATATAGAGTTTGAATGTTAGGTATTATTATGGGTCCTTTTCAGTCCGTCAGCATATTGGAGTCTGGAAGTTGCTGTTTAATTTTATGATCACCCAGGTCCTCTATATGGAATATTTCAAGAACACTGAAGAAAATTATACAGAGCTTTTTCATGTTATTTTACCTACCAGAATGATTTAATGCCAGATGTTTGGTATAGTTTAAATCATCTTAAAGTATCACCTACAGATTAAGTGCTATTAATAGAGTTTTAACTTGAGAAAGTAAGACTTATAAATTTTCATGTAAATTATTTTCTGACATCCTTAAAAAACACGTTTGTCAGAATGCGGTATCCATCTGTTATTTCAGACTTTTTTTGTTAATATCAGAATTATTTTCTTTGAATCTGCTTCTTCCTTGATAATTGTACAGTTAACAGATAATTATGCAGTAATAAAGAATTTTCCACAATAATTAAAGGATTAATTTAGGTTTAATTAGTGCTTGGAAGACTGATTTTGACCAGGACTAAAAACTAAACCAGTGTTTCTCAATTTTGGCAAATTGTTTGAACTGAAGTTCATGCATCTTCAAGCTGCCAAAGTCAAGAAATGCTGGGCTAGGCTGGGGAGGGGGAGGGGGAGAGGATGTATTATCATTATTATTATTATTATTATTATTATTATTATTATTATTATTATTAT
>BLBF01000019.1:44058316-44068957 GCA_015471245.1 Laticauda colubrina
ATATATATATATATATATATATAATATTCATATGTTATAGTTTCAAATAATCATTTCAAAAGGGGGGGGGATATTTATAATGCCTTCAGGTATACGATTCAGTGGTTAAACAAGCAGGTGAATAATGTGTAGCACACATAACCACAAAATAATTTAGCAGCCCCACCCCCCTGGTTATGAATTTATAAATTAAATATAATAAAGATAAAGCTGGTCATTTTTAAAATATACAGCAAACTGATTATGATAGAAAATTGACTTGAAATGATGGGTGTAAATAAAGGCTGATCCTAGGTTTTGTAAATATAGATTTACAAAAGTAATTAACTCAGGATAAAAGTACTAATTACTTTCTGGTAAACCATCCATAATAATCAGGCAACCAAAATTAAAAGAAAGACATTCCATAAACTTCCCTTTCACCTTATAAAGGCTTTCTGGTTCTAAAGGGGAAATGTACAAATGTCACAGGCATCTGTAGTTTGCTAATCTGTTTTACCAACTTGATTTTGCAGCTGAAAAATGACTGAGTGTCAGACAAAGGAATAGAAACAGCTGCAGCTGGCATTATTGATTATTTCCTCAATTTTAAAGGAAGCATTCCAGAATCAAATAACATGGGATGATAAAGTCTAAATTGTTCATTTGCACCTCTGGAGTAGTAGCTTCTGATCACTGTAGTGTGCAGTGAAATATTTTAATGAAGTGATCCATTATTAGTGTAATATTTAAGAAGCAATGACCTGCTGCCGTCTGGACAGCACTTTAGGTCAATAAAATCCCACACAATAGACCAACACTTAGTTTCTTTCCCTGGGCCATCCGAACTGCAAATAAATACAAAGTCACCTTATTAAGATGTGAAAAATATGAAATTGCAATAGCTCATCCAGATGTATAATAACATATTACAGTACAATCCATCTCTTGTGTATTACACTCAGCAAAGCTTCACAGTCAGTGTTGGATGTATATTTTGTGTATATTCATAGATATTGTACTGTCTAATTGCAAATGGAAACGTGGGTACTCTATTTTTCTTAACTTCATTTTTAAGTACTCTGGTATTATTGTATTGCAAACAATTACTGGGATGCATCCACAGCTCTGTTGTACTTGTACAATGACAATAAAGTTCTTCTTATCTTATCTTCAATTATTTGCATACCGATGAAAAATTTAGCTTATAGTTTTGGAAAAACTAAGAAAATTATACTGCAGTTCCTCAAAAAATTGTGCAGAATGCCTATGACACTGCACATTAATAATAATTTTAGAAACAGCTTTGGATATTATTGGACTTCAGTAAAATAAAGGCATTCTTCTCAAGCAAACAAAAATGTAAACATTCATCAAAATGTTTGAAAGCTTGGAAACATTACCTCAGATTTTCTCTTGAGCTGCAGAACAAAATAATCAAATCAAAACAAGAGACTTATGCAAACTTATAAACAAATTAGACTTGCTGTTTTGTCATAGTTTTTTTTTTCTCTTCTGCTTTTTTTATTTACTATGACTAGGAGCACCAAATAAAGATTTGCATGATAAAAGCGAACCAAATTGAGTAACAAACCTAGTTTTTGAGCCATTCAAGATTTATTCTAAGTATTATTAAGGCTCTTTATATAGGGCAATCTGTTTGTCATGGTTCAGTGGGAAGTTTCAAAACAGAAATCTACTTAGTCATTCTTCATATTATCTGTGTAGGAAATGATCGGATTCTTTAAATATCAAAAATCTGGGCTATACTATTTTAAGTGAAACATTATGAAAGCTACTGGTACTGGATTATATTGACTCTAGACATTAGTCATAAACAATGAATAGTGGCATTTCTAATATAACTGAACAAGAGTCAGGCTTGATATATCTTCTACAAGTCTGATCTGTGAGCCCTTTCCATGTTTTATGAAGGGTTGTTTATATGATATCTTCTTCCACTTTTTCTACTAGGGAAAAATAAATTTATTTACCATGGATTATATTGCAGGACATTGCCTATTCTGCTATCTGAACTGACCAGACCTTTAAATCATCTTCATATGCTTTCTTCTTTACACTGAAGATATTCAGTAGGAATAATGCAATGTATGCATAGTATGAGGAATAGTCACTGATTTCTTCTCTCACCTTTTTGACTTGCCACTCATCTGATGTGTAGATATTACTTGTTGCTTGGGAATCCTACCTCACAAGAGCTTACTATCCTCAAGAAGTTGCATTATTCCCATATCATCATCGGTGCAAACAAAAAATCATGTGAAGATTATTTAAGGATTTGGTAAGTTCAGATGGCAGAGCAGGTTCCAGACTGATACACAGTTGGCTCCAGATTAATACATGATATACATTTATGGTGATAAAGAATGGGAAAAGATAATTTCAAGGAGCTGCTTCATTATGATTGTACAGCAACTAACCATAAGGCAAGTATATATGTTAAAAATAGCCTACATGGTTAAATGTCCTATTCCAAACAATAGACTATTCATTTAGAAGACCTCACTGAACTTAAGTGTTCAATATGCAGGATTACCCACAGAAGGAAGTCATGTGAAGTCCACTGATTTTCCAGTTATTCTTGTGCAGCATAAATCTACGATACTTAAATTTTCCAACATACTATTGTACAATGTCAGACACATATCTAATATGTATTTTATTCCAAATTAATAGGCACTATTATATATATATTTCAAACAATATCAAGAATTCTGTATAGCAAAGATAATGTCATGAATTAAAACATGTAAATATGTATTATCTCATTTCCATTGCCTAATACTGCTTGTCTAAATGGCCTCTTAAAGAAGCTTAATTTGTTCTTGCATACTTAAAGAGGATTTTATTAATGTTTAGCTTCCTGTAACTAATTTGGCTATGATAGGCAGTAATAATATTTTATGATAGTTAAATATGAGATATGCTTAAAAGGGGTATTTTCAAAGACATGTATTATTTCTTAAATTTCACATGCAAACATTGTATTTTGAAATGTGCAATTTTATCTAAGACCTCATTTCTAAAATATTTCAGAGAGGCATTAGTGATATAGCTGATTTAAATATCAGCTTCTCATATGACTATATCATCTGATTTAGATATCTGACCTGTATAAATCGTGTGGATGGTGCTTTTAACTAGAGACAAGAAAGGCCAATTATGACAGTGAGACATCACTGAAATAGAGTTTTAATTGCTCAAATCTAAGCCGGATGTTCACAGAACAACACATTTAAAATTGCAAAAAAAAGAACCCCTTGATAAATTAGAGATTATATATACAGTACATTCCCTTTAATCAATTTCGTTATGCAGCAGTCTAATTCTATAGTTGTTGAAATTAATTTTTCTTCATTAATCTATGCTCAGATCCCATAATGACAAAATGAAAACAGAAGTTTAGAAATGTCTGTAAATTAATTTTTAAAAATGGAACATCACATTGGCATAAGTATTGAGATCTTTGAAACTCTTGAAATGTAGCTCAGGTGCCTCCCATTTCTCTTGATCATTACTGACATGTTTCTACACCTTGATTGGAGTTGTTCTGTGATAAATTAAATTGATTGGACATGCTTTGCAAAGGCACACACCTTTCCATAGAAAGGCCTCACAGCTGACAATGCATACTGTAGCAAAGCAAAAGCCATGAGGTCAAAGAAATTGTCTGCAGAGCTCAGAGGCAGAATTATTGCAAGGCACAGATCTGGGGAAAGTACAATAAAATTTCAGCTATATAAAAAGTTTCTAAGAGCATAGTAGCTTATATAATTCTCACATGAAAGTTTGGCACAAGATTCTTCCAAGAGCTGGTCACATAGTCAAACTGAGCAAGCAGGAGAGAAGGGCCCCGGTAAGAGAAGTGATCAACCTCAGAACCTGATGGTCACTCTGACTGAGCTCCAGAGATCCTGTGTGGAGATAGGACAATCATTGCTGCAATCTCCCACTGATCTGGGGTTAATACCAAAATAGCTAGGTGGAAGATTCTCCTCAGCGCAAAACACATTAAAGCCTGTTTGATTGCAAAAAAGTAGCCAAAGGCAACTCAGACTGTGTGGGACAAGATTTCCCAGTCTGGCAAAACCAAGACTGAATTGTTTCGCCTCAGTTCTAAAGATTATGTCTGGAGGAAACTAGGCACCACTCATCATCTGCCAATAGCATCCAAATAGTGAAGCATGGTGGTGGCTGTGTCATGTGGGAGTATTGATTTGACAGCTATTGAATATCTCTGGAGGGACCTGAAAATGGCTCTCTATCAACAGTTGCTATCCAATCTGATTGAGTTTAAGAGGATTTGCAAGGAAGAATGGCAGAAAATCCCCCAATCCATGTATGCAAAGCCAAAAAGTTTCAAGGCTGTAATTGCTGTCAGAAGTGTTTCAACAAAGTATTGAGAGAAGGATCTGAATACTTATGCCAATGTGTCATTTGAGGTTTTTTATTTTTTAATAAATTTACAGACATTTTTAAACTTCTGTTTTTACCATGTCATTATGGGCTAATGAGTGTAGATTAATAAGAAAAAATTAATTTCAATAACTGTTGAATTAGGCTGTAGCATAACAAAACTGACAAAAGTGAAGGGGATCTGAATAGTTTCTGAATGCATTGTATATTCGTATACACAGACATATATACATACAACACATACATGGAGAGTATATATAAAAAAAATAATGCAGTAAATATTTTACCACCTAATACAGAAGTAAAACAGGAGGAAAGGGAGGGGAAAAGGAAGACATACTAGATTTTTTTGTGAGAAAGAAGATATGTCAGATTCAAAGAATTAGAAAGATACAAATCATTTGAGAACAAACTACTTTTAGTAAACTAATTTTCTACCAGAACATTGAAAGTGGACTACTCCAGCTAAAGTCTTGTCTAGCACATGAAAATCATTGAAACAGCAGAAAAAATAAATTTCCCACATCTTTCTTCCTGTAATGGGATTATTTAGTAACAGGTGACTATTCCTACCACTTTATTTTTTGTTCTCATGAAACCTCTTATTCATGATAGGAACACAGGAGCATTATTGGAAAATGCTACCATCTCTTATCTCTTTAAACACTTTTTGGGTATACACTGGATTCTGATAAATAATATTCTGAATTGGTTTTCTCCTTTTTACTTAAATTATAGAGCTTTTTGTAGATGCATGGTTTTGTCTGCAGAGATAAGCATGAGAAACACTTGGTTTCAATGAAAATATATTATTTTGGAGACTATTATATGATTCTTGTTTGTCATGATTGAGGAATATCAGCAGCAATCATCATAGGACAAACAATGTGGTAGTTGCTGTTGATGTTCTTCAACCATGTTCTGAATCAAGACAATCTGAGTATCCCTAGTACTTTTTTTTTCTGGCTGCTGTCTCTAGAAATGCATGATATTCATTAATTTACCTTTTTAATCTGATGTGTCATCAAGCCCTTTCAGTTGAGTATTTTAAGGGCTTCCTGCCTGAGAAGGAAGATTGGATTAAAACTTTTTCCAGCTCTGTTATTCTGTTAAAGCTACCTAGAGCATATTTGTTTATTTTATGTCTGCACTGCTTCTAATATCATCATACCTTAAGGCACTTATAATTAGATTTTTTTTTAAAAGTGAAATAATAAAATGTAATAAGCTAAAGTAACATGCAAATATTTAGAAAAAGGAAGTAGAAATAAAAAAGAAAAGAAAAGAAAGAAAACTGTTGTTCAGAAACATTTATGCAGGGGAGACCTGGGTGAAGATATAAAACCTAAAATAATGGACACATGAAGAGCCATATAAGAAATTGGGACTGTTTTGGAGGCCACTACTACCTCAATCCCCAATACTAATGCTGCCTTATTTCCTGATGCCACCTCTGCTGCTGCACTGCTGTTGTTTTATGCCTGATGCCACTGTCAACCCATCCCCCACTTCTGACACACAGGCTGAATTGGGACCACTCAAGGATCAGATATTGCCCATGAGCCATAATATAGAGCAAAGTATTGAATTTGATTTGGTAGTTAATTGAGGAACAGTGAAGTTCCTTTGGTAGAGAGGTTATATGGCCACATTCAATTACTTCATCCAGCAATCTGACCACTAAATTCTGTACCAACTGCAATTTTGCATCAAGAACTAAATCACACTCACTGAGCATGCATTACAAATAGCATGAAGTTATCAGCATATATTTTTAGTTTTGTCAAAGAAAGGATACAACAGACATATTTATCAAATCTGGTAACAAGATATTTCTGTCCTCAGAGGTCACTTGGGTTTCTAATTGCAAGCATGACTTTAGCAGCACCCCATTTCTTATTTCACTTTATGTAGATTGTTTGTCTCCAGGTCCCATATATGCAGAAGTCACTTAATTTGTCTTGTCAGACTCCAATCTCAGGTTATTTGCTCTCAGCCCCTTCATCATTGCATTAAGACACTGACTCAGAACATGCCCAGCTTTTTCTGATTTAAATTAATGAAGAAGTAGAGCTGATTGCCACCAGCAAATTAACCACAAAACTCATGATTACTTTTCCCGCTAGTTTCATATAAAAAGCACCATAGATAAATCAACCAGCTGTACTCAACAACATTACTGCCCAGGACAGTCATTCCATACTATTCTTTGAAACAATAACCATAATATGAATAGAATATTACAACATTGTGCTCTCTGCCAGTGCTGGGTTTCAAATAATTTAACATCTGGTTCTCTGCCCTGATGACTGTTGGGTAGGTGTGGCTCGATGGTCATGAGACTGGGTGAGCGTGGCCAACTCAACATCATTCACATCAAGGGGGTCATCATTCACATCAGGCACCTTACCTGGCCTCTCCTTGGCCCTCCCAACCAATCCTCGCCTCATCTTGCATGTTAGGGTTAGGGTGAGAGAGGAAGCTTTTTCAAAGTCATTTTCCCCTTGATATTAGCCAGTAAGATGAGATTTTGCTATCAGAAGACCTGGTGTACATTTCCAAGTATTCTGCCAGAATTCCAGCAGTGGCCCTCATTAAATCATGAGCTTTGAGCCAAGCTTCAAAAACTTCAATAGATTTATTAGGAGCTAACGTTAATATGACTTCTGTGTAGCCAATTCTGAGACACGTAATTCACTGTCACCCTTGACCCTGGTTTTTCCCCACCCCTCTGGGTATATCATAGTTCATATTCTCCAGTGAAACACATTCATAGCCAAGAATCATCAATCATGTTCTCCAATTAGAGATTTGTGTGGCAGAAACTCCAGTAGCTTAGTTATAATCTTTGCAAGATATGAATGGAATGCACTTTCGATTCCAAACTGCTGCACCGCTCTTTCAAATTCCTTTCCCCTCCTTTCTGTTCATCACAAGTCTACAATGGGCATAGAAATGTTTTATGAGTTTTATAAGTTAACATATTGTTTATCACCATTTTCTTGGTAAGACTGAATGGAAAGATTTATAAAGAATAACAGAGTTGCAAAGGACCTTGGAGGTTTCCCTGCTGAAGCGTGAGATCCTATACTATTATGGACAAATTTCTTCTTAAAAACCTCCAATTTTTGAAGGCATGCCATTCCTCTGATTAATTGTTCTCATTGTCAAGATATTTCTTCTTATTTCTAGGTTGAATCAGTTTGATAAGCCTATCTCACAAATCTGTCTCATAATTACTTCCAGCTGAGGCAGGCACCACCTATTCTGTATCTGTGCATTTAGTTTTTTTCTTGCCTAACTGTAAAATCTAACTTTACTCTCCATTAAATTGTATTTTTGATGAAAAATGATGTTCTACTGTGGCAATCTCAGCACCGGCAGCCATCATCACCATGCGAGCCAGCTAGCCTGCCTAGTCTGAACCTGCCAGGCACTCCTGGGACCGAGGGACTGAGGGCAAAGAGATGTTGGCACACAGCCCTGTGTTGCCCGGAAAGGCTGGTGGGCAAAACTTCCTGGTCCAACAAAGGGGCTCCCTTCCTTCTCCCTTTTGGAGAGATTTTCAAACAAAGGGCTGTGAACTCCAAGCGAGGTGTGTGCTGCAGCCTTGCCCATCACCTTTGGCAGTTCTGGGGTGGGCAGCAGTTCAACTTACCCAGCTGCCTGTGATTGCAATCTTATCTTCCTCCAGTAGCTGGTGGAAGAGGGAAGGGCGAGCCAAGGCTAAGCCATCACCGCTCAGCTTCCCTTCAGCCCACATCTCACCCCCTGCCAGGATTCTCCACAGCTGCTGGGTCTTATCTGCCAGTGGGTGGAGGTGGGGGCAACCAGGAAGCATAAGGTTATTTGACCCACATTGCCCCTCTGCCAGCCATCCCTCCCTCAACTGGCCAGCAATTTGTGTACTTCACCCGAGTGCAGGCTGTTGCTGTGAGAACAGTGCGAGCCCCATGGGCTGGAAGTTAAGGCTGATGGTGGGGAAGGAAGATCTGCTCCACCCTTGCTGTGCTGAGAAGAAGAGCTGCATCAGCGGGGGGAATGCACCGTGAAGCTTGGCTGCCTTTCACGTCCTGCTCAGGGCTGCCACTTGCTTGTCTTCCCTTATGACTCAGGTGCCACATCTGCAACAAGGGGACATGCCACTTCCTGGTGGATGAGCGAGCAGATCTCTCTCAGGGGAGGCATTTTCTCTTAGGTCTCCCACCAGGAGGCCCCACGGAAGCTAAATCTGGCCCTGAAAGGTGGCTAAACCTCACAGTGTCCCTCCCACTGAGGTGGCCCTTCGGTTGAGCGCTGAAAGCCAGAAGCAGATCTTTCTTCCTCACCATCAGCCTCATCTTCCAGACTGTGGGACTCTCACCATTCTCATAGCAACAACCCACACATAGCTAAAGTGTGCGGGCTGGTGACAGGTGAAAGAGGGCTAGCTGGCAGAGGGGAATTGAGGACGGCATAGCCTCATGTTCCCTGGTTGTCCCCTGCCCACTAGCAGGTGAAGCCCAGCAGTGATGGCTCAGTCCTGGCTTGCCTTTCCCTCTGCCACCAGCCATGGGAGGAAGATAAGATCTTGGAGAAAGAAGTAGTTGAGAGGGAAGAAGAAGGGGAAATGAGTAAGGGGACTCTGAAGGAGGGGAAATGGGGTGAAAGCTGATTCAGCAAAGTGTGAGACCATGTGGAAACATGAAGGAGCAAGAGGGACAGTGGGGAATGTCCTTTTAGAATGGCAGGAACTGGCACATCCCCCGATCTGTGGCGAAGGGCAAGAGAGCAACATGTGGGCAGAAGAATTGTGAGAGCCAAGCCTGAAAGACGGCCAAGCATCACCATGTCCACCCTGAGGTGGCCCTTTAGCTGAGCACTTTACTTTCGTAGGCAGCTGTGGTGAACAGAGCAGGTGAGGCTTGGAGATCAGCTGGACTGCTAGCATGGTAGGTCACGGCGAAGGCAGGCATGGTCTGTGCAAGTGAGTAAGCAAAGGAGCCAGAGTGCAGGTGGGTGCGGCCATGATCTAGCTATGGCCAAGGTTGGTAAGGTGAGATAGGGTGGGGTGAGCCAGTGGTATGATCAGCCGGTTCTCCGAACTGTGCAAAATCTTAACAATTGGTTCACTCAAACTGGTCCACATCGGCTGAATCCTACATCCACTCCCTGCCCAGATAAAGGAAACCATTCAGTATAATGCAATCAAAAGTTACAATGTGTTCAAACAAGATTAACAGTTGCCATCTCTGTTTGTCTGTCTGTCTGTCTCCTGAGGTCATCAGCTCAGATTAAGTGCAAACTAAAAGGACTGAAGTAAATTACCACCAAATGATAATTCTAATTTGATATATGGCAAACATTATTAAAATCACAGATATTATTTTATTTCACTATATTACATTTAATTCATTTTAAATCAATTTTATTTCTTATCCAGGTTTTGCCATTTTTCAGGGCAGCAAGTCAACATACCGCTGAAATATTTTTTGTCTAGCTTAGTCTGCCACTATATTAAGTCTAGGTCACACTGGCCGACAGATGCAAAACATATGCAAAAAGGACACAGCGGACGAGCAAAATTTTGGGGGTGGCTCCATCCGTTGTTATCCGCTCTCAAAAGTGCCCCAATTTGCATAAACAGAACGGACAACAACGGAAAGGAATGGACAGGGGTAGTACATAGCGAGGTTGGTAAGCGGATGTTCGTAGGAAGCCTAGCGGATGGAAGTGGATGGAAGTGGATGATACATCTGCAGGGCTTCCGGGGGAGAATAGTGAAGCGGATGCATCACAGACGCCTATAGGATGCATAGCAGATGCATAGCGGATGAGTAGCAGATGCATAGCAGATGCAAAGCATTCACTGCACATGTGGGGAGGATGAATTGCGTCAGCTCTGCAGATATAAAAGGATGCAGCTCACAAGCAGTCACCATTCAGAGGAAAGACCTGCTTCCAGAGACATCTTGAAAGAACACCATGGTTCATCAATCAGGGAAGAAGAGGAAGCCTGTGCCTACTCCTGCCAGCCCTGGCAAGAAGGACAGAACCACCATCCCACCCCCTGGCGCTGATTCTGAAGCTGCTGATGCTTCTGCTGTGGCTGCTGGTGGTGGTGGTGCACCTGGTGTTGCTGCTGCTGGTGCTTCTCCTGCTGGTGCTGCTGGTGCTTCTCCTGCTGGTGCTGCTGGTGCTGCTGGTGCTTCTCCTGCTGGTGCTTCTCCTGCTGGTGCTTCTCCT
>BLBF01000019.1:44068967-44100198 GCA_015471245.1 Laticauda colubrina
CTGCTGGTGCTTCTCCTGCTGGTGCTTCTCCTGCTGGTGCTTCTCCTGTTGGTGCTGCTGGGGCTTCTCCTGCTGCTGCTGCTGCTGGTGGTGCTGCTGCTGTGGTGGAACAGCCCCAAGGCCCTCAAAGCCCTGCTGCTGAAGGCCCTGAAGCCCCTGCCAGAGGGAGGAAGAGGCAAGGCAAGGAGAAGGGAGAGAGGAAACAGTACTCCATTTCCGATGACCATAAGGAGGAGGTGCTGGAATGGCTGAGGGAGAACGAGTACCTGTGGAGGAAGGGCCACAGGCTCTATCGTGACACCAAGAGGAAGCAGGAAGCATGGAGAGATAAGGCAGAGAGCCTGGGTTACACTTCAGAGGTACTCCTGGAATGGTGGAAGCACATGCACACCTGGTATGGCAAGCTGCACCTGAAGAAATCTGGCCAGGCCGCTGTAAAGCTCACTGACCAGGAGATGTACATCATGGCCAAGTGCATCTTCCTGGAGGGTGAGGTCCACCACTGAGGAGCAGCCCCTATGTCAACCCTCTCCCTCAGACAGCCCACAGACAGCCACTCCTCTTCCAGCCAGGAGACAGCTACTGTGTCCAGGCAGGTGTCTTTGGAGGGCCCCATGGCAGAGACCCCCCTGACAGCTGCACTCCCCATGCCAGAGGACATGGAGGATCCCCTGTCTCAAATGGAGCAAAAAGAATCAGCCACCAGAGACCAACCACACCCACACCCAACTCCACCTCCACAGAAAGCAGGCAGAGAGGCAGACTGGAGGGCCAGAGCCACACTGTCCTGCTGGAGATCAGGGACACGATCAAGACCAGCACAGATCTTCTCTCTCAGCTGGTCCACTGCGATATACCATCCTTGAACCGCAAGCCCTTCATCACGTACGTGAGCCAGACCCCCATGGAACTGCCCGAGGCCCAGTACCAGGTGATGAAGGAGAAAATCACAGCACTGCTGCACCACCCTCCAGGCCCAGCTGAACCTGCTCTGACCCAGTCCAGGTCTGCTTCTCCACCCCAGGCATTGTCACAGCCCTTCCACGGCTTTCAACAGCCCCTCATTTACCAAGGCTACGACTACCAGGACTTCCCACAGCAGAGGCAGCCCTTTCCAGTCCAGGCCCAGGTACATCACACTCCACAGACGCCTCACCTCACCCAGCTGCAGAGCAGACAGCCCCACTACACTCCTCCTTCCTCCACCCCACAGCCAAGCCCCTCATCATAAAATCTGTCTTCAGCACTGTGCCTGACATCCCAGGTCCTTGAGGAAGGGCCTCTCAACCTCACGGGACTGAGTGAGCTCTCTGAGAGCTTCCTGAACACACCATCCCCTGTTGTACTCTCGGGGCCAGGCACCCCAATGGTGCCTCAGACCAGCACTCCAGCCACAGCCTCCTCCACAGTTCCTGGCCACTTGACAGCTGACCATGGACATGCCTCAGAGTGACTGAGAATAGTACCAGAGACTGAGTTGTTACCTGTTCACCTTATCTTTGCTTAAAGACACTTTACTTGGTTCATTCTGATTTTTTTTTAATAAAGCCATACAGTTTACTTAAGACAGTTCTTAATAAAGGTTATCTTTGCTTCACACACTTGGTTTATTTTATTGACTTATTAAAGTGTTGGTGAAAACTTTGAAAAAATGGTTAAGCCTTTGCATGCTTGTGATATAGGTAAGGATAGTTGTGGGATGGGTAAGGATAGCTGTGGGATGGGAAGGGATACCTGTGGGATGGGTTAAGATAGCTGTGGGATGGGCAGGAATAGCTTTGGGATGGGTTAAGATAGCTGTGGGATAGATAAATCTCCAGTGCAAGCATAGTGGGACTGTATGGTCCACCCTCCCATGGCCCTTATCAATTACACCCCTATGGCCCTTATCAATTACAATGTAAGCATTGATCCACACATGTCAACATAAACACAACTCTTTATTAAACGCCCTGTTCATTGTAGGCCAACCAAACATACATGGCCCAATCTCATCCGTGTGATGAGACAGGCTGAAGGAAGCATTCATTAAGCATCTATCATCCTGTCTTGCCACTCCACTGCTCCAGCTGGGGAGTTGCACCAGTGTTTCAGGAGGTTGCGCTGCTTCTTCCCTTCACGTGAAGCTCTGTTGGGGCCTTGCACATCCACAGTGTCTATCAGGTTGCGCCCTTGCCTCCATTCACCAGGCTCCATGTCCCCATTGCCTTGTTGGAGGTCCACGAGCCTGTTCTGCAACACTGGGTAGTGGTTGCACATGAGATTGTACAGGATGCAGCAAGCTTCCACGATGCTCCTCATGGTCTGTGGGCGATGCTGCATGGTGGTGAGAAGTACCTGGAACCTATTGGCCAGGATGCCAAAGGCATTCTCCACCACCCATCTTGCCCTGAACAGCCTGTAGTTGAAGATCCTCTCTTCACGGGTGAGGTATCTGGAACTGTAGGGCTTCATGAGGTAGGTTCTGAGGGAGAAGGCGTCATCCCCCATGATGAAGTAGGGCACATCTTGTGTGTCGTTGGGCAGGGGGTCTGGATCTGGAAAACCCATGATGAGGTTGCATTCCAGCCCATCCTTAAGGTCAATGGCGTTGTATACCTGGCCATCTGAAGCAGACCCGTTGCCTGAAGCATCAATGTACATGAACTTGTAGTCAGAATCAACCATGGCAAAGAGGATGACACTGAAGGAGCTCTTGTAATTGTGATAAGAGGACCCTGAGTTGGCTGGAGCTTTGCAGGCCACGTGCTTCCCATCTATGGCTCCAACGGTGTGAGGAAGGTTCCACCTCTGATACCACTCTTTTGCAAGTTTTCTCCAGCTTTCTTCAGTGGTGGGACACTGGAGGAGCTCCTCCACGTATTCTTCGATGATGGCCTGCACCACTTCTCTGACCACTTTGCTGATGTTGTTGTGTGGCACCCTCCACGCATACTGCATGTTTCTGTATGTGGTTCCAGAAGCCAGGTGGTGCAGAGTCAGTGCCACCTTCAGTCCAGGGTCCAGGCTGGGATGGAAGTTTGTGCTCTGCTTGGTCAACCTGGGTCTCGGATGCTCTACAATTTCATCAAACATGGTTGGGGGCATCCTCATGAAGTTCTGGAATGCATGAGTGTCTTCATTCCTCAGCTCCACCATCAGCTTGTCATAGAGTCCAAACTCCACTCTTCTCCCAATTCATCGTCAGACCCACACAGCTCTTGGACATCTCCTTCTTCTCCTTGCGTAGAAAAGGTGAAACAGTCTGAAGAGGGCTTGGTTCTGGTGTTGAATGATGGCAGCTACCATAAGGAGTGTGTGATGATCCATGGTGGATATCAATGGATGATGTGGAAGAGCAAGGGTGAAGAGGTCTGTACACCAGGGCTGCTGGACTGATAGTGAGATCCAGGTGATTTCCTCCCCCTTTTTATAGGAAATATTGGTTTTCTGCTCGGTGTCCTTCCACATACTCTTGGCATACTCCAGACATCCTAAATATCCGAGATACGTCCCACATACAAATGTTTTGTCCATTTTAATCCTTTATATATGAGATGCATCCACTTACATCCTTTCTATTTCTGTGCTACTCAAGCTGTGTGGACGTTCCATGTACCTTTCACTTCCTCCCTCTTTCCGCTTTCAGCTGCAGCAGATGTGAGTTGAGGGGATGGCCAGAGGATGCCAAGAGGATACAGCGGATGTGTAACGGATGACAACAGATGTAGAACATTTGTTGCCCATATGTGTTATGGATGTACATCATATGCGGCGGAAAGTTCATCCACTCAAAAAGTTTTGTGCAGCTCAAAACTTTTTGAGTGGATGAAATAGCAGTAGATGGATTTTTGACGATAGAGCGTATGAAACAAGTACGCAGTGGGTACACAACAGATGCATTGCGTTTCCAAACGGATGGCAAGCTTTTTTTGTCCATTTTACATCCTCTTTGCATCCGTTGGTGCAGTGGGACATGGGCTTTAGACAAAATGTGTATCTCTGAAACAAAGAGTGGGAAGATTTCCTGCTCTAAATAGTCTTGGTCTGAGAGCTCTATAATCAAACAAGGATTTATAATTGTACAGTTTAATGTTCCAATATCAAATACATATGAATGTCTAAAATAAATATTGCATAAAATAGTGTAGTTTCTGAGACTTAGGGATTCATAGCTGCTAAATCTATCCTGCTTTTTCCCTTGTGGGCAGGCAAGAAAAATAAAGAGAAATTGTGATTTACAGTTGATTACATTCTCTTACTGAAGCTGGGTTTTTTTTTTTTCTTGCTTTGCATCTTTTTCAGTTAGTGTTATCTTTCCTCAAAAGCAAAGACCATGCCTGTGGAAACTTATTTTACCTACAAATTATGCAGAGAGTGGGAGTAAACATTGCAAGCTGGCACCCAAGGTTTAAAACAGAGAAATGAAAAACACTGAAAAGTTATGGGATTATGTAATATTAAATCAGAATATATTCATTCTGGTCTATGTAGTATACTCTTTTATTTGTAGCAGATACACTGAAAAATGTAATAAGTTGGTACTGTTGTTTTTTATAATGAGCTATTGATCTTGTGTTGTTTCAACATGGGTCTATACAAAAAGATCAAGAATGGAACAAATTACATTATTTTATTCATATTTACATTACATAGCAATATAAACACATTTTTCTTTCAATCAGATTATCATGAAAGTTAATCTTTGTTTCCCTCTTCAAAGTCATCATTCACCTTTTAGTTTTCCAAGAATCTACTTATCAGATAAATTAGTCAAAGCTAACAACACAAGAATCACAGTATAAAGAAATAATCTAGTCATATTATTTAGCCGGCCCTTTGTGAATATAAGCAATCCAGGATATAAAATATTAATCCTGTATTTTTTTAAAGAGACAGAAGATTAAATGATGATGTTTATTTTATTTTGTTAGTAAAGTTTTCAAAACTTCATACTAAAAAATTGTTCATCCTTTCCATGAAGAATATAATTGTAAAGAATATAAAGAATATAATTGTAACAATTATTGTATATCCTGATAATAATTATTGTATTATTAAAGAGATACAAATGAAAAAAAACTGATTAATATAAAATCTGTTTTTATACCTAGTTTATATCACATTATTTTTAGAACATCATAGACTATTTCTAAATAGTTGTTTTTACAGTTCACCATGCTTACGAACAAAAAGTCAAAATTAATTATTTAACAATAAATTATCTCTGTAATATTTTGGAAGCTGTTTGCTAATAGACATTTGGCATTTAGGGAGCACAGTAGGTGGTTTCAATTCTGTGCACATTTGCTTGAAAGTAAGTTTCATTGAATTCAATGAATTCTTACTTCCAAGGAGATATACATAGGATTGTGCTGTATATCTTATAGAACTATAAATAATTTATATATTTTAAATACACTTTAAACCAACATTTTCTTTGCAATGTGAATATAGATGCTATTCTACCAGGTGAATTAAAATATTTTAATTATATTAAGAATTAAATTGTTATTATGTTTGTTGGGGCAATGGAGCAATTGCCAATGGCACAAGAAAGCATGGCAAATTAATAGGACCTTCAACATTCTTTGTAGTTATTTCAGTGACATAGTACACCGTGATAAAGATATTGAACAGGGATTATTAAATCAGTGACAAATATTAATGATTAACATTTGGGATTTTCAGTAATTATTACATTGTTAAACCACAATGATCATCCTTTTTTTTTTCCTTTTCTCCTCTCAGGTTTTATATTTCCTGCCAAACAGGAAATGTTTATATTTCCTTCTATATCAGTGGAAGTAATTGTCTGACTCTAGTCTGCTTTGCCCAACTCTACTTCAAGAACTCTGTCCAGTTCTGTCCATTGAACTTAAGATGGACTCAAAGAAACATATAAAAGTTCAGAGACTGGAAGAAAAAAGAAGATTGGGGACAAAAACTTAAGCCTTAAGAAATGTAAGCAAAAGGAGTGGATATTAGCCTTGAAAAAAGACAACTGAGTTAGGATATGATAGCTTTTAAAAATAACTTCAATAAAACAATGCTTCCTTGATGAAGGGCAAGATCAAATCCAGAGAGCAGGATGTGATATACTAAATAGGTTTAAGTTTTAGAAGAGAAGTGGTGTGGCATCAGGGGTGGGATTCTACTAGTTCACACCTATTCGCTAGAACCGGTTGTTAACATTCTAAGCAGTTCGGAGAACCAGTTGTTAGAAGAAATTATTGGCCTAATCCTGTAAGGAAGGCAGGAAGGAAATATTCTGGTGTTGCTTACAGAAACTGCCTCTCCGTTAACCCTTATTACATTCTTGGCAGGACTAGACTTCCTCTCTCCGGAGCTTCTGGAGTTTTGTCCCCCTCCTTGGCTGGTACTTTGCTAATGTGGAGTGACCATTCAAAGTTGCAATGGCACTGAAAAAAGTGACTTATGACCATTTTTCACACTTACAACTGTTGCAGCATTCCCCACAGTCATGAGAGGCCAGACGAGGAAATGCATGCCTCGATGTGAGTGATATTGAGTTGGCCACACCCAGCCAATAACATGACCATCAAGCCATGTCTACCCAGTCATAGGATCACCAAGCCATGGCCACCACCTAAGTCACGTCCACAGAACTGGTTGTTAAAAATTTGAATCCAACCCCTGGGTGGCATAGAGAATGAAAACGCTTGCTTGCACTTGAAAAGTTGAGAGTTTAATCTTGGGCAGATTACAGATGTTTTCCACTCAGAGTCCAAAGAGAAAATACCTGCTACAAACTTCACATAGGAATCAGGAAGGGCATCTGGCCAGTAAATGGTCAACTCCATTTGGTCATCCTGATTCTAGCCTGAATAAATGAAGGAATTATAGAATTGTAAAAAAGTTTCAGAAAGTAGAATCTGATTAAAAATTAGGAGAATTTTTTTTAATAACAACAGCAAACTACAGTGAGAATAATAATGGAACAGATTATCTGGAGGGTGATGAGATTCCATTCATCATCTATGTTGGAGGAGAAATTAGACAGCCCTCTGTTTCAGATGTTTTAATTTGGATTTTTATAGTTGTTGGACTCAATGGCCTAATTACTTCTCCACCTATATATTTTTATGACTCTGAGCTTATTATTTTTAATATTAATAATTAAATGTCTTAGAATTAAAAAGTAAAGGTATTACCTTTCATAAATCCTTCTATAAATCATGCTACTCTATCCTTACTTGATGAAATATGCTTTTATGCTATAGAAGCATTGGCCAGAAACACATTTATTGGTGGGGTCCCACTGGCCAACAGTTGCAAAACGTATGCATAAAGGACACAGGAGACAAGCAAAATTTTGGGGGTGGCTCCATTCATTGTCATCCACTCCAAAAAGTGGTGAACATATGCACAAACAGAAGGAAAAAGAACAGAAAAGAACGGACATGGTTAGTATGTAGCGGGGATGTTAAACGGATGTTCATAAGAACCCTAGCGGATGAAAGCGGATGGAAGCAGATGACACCTCCGAAGGGGTTCCGGGGGAGAATTTCGAAGTGGACGCAAAGCGGAAGGGGAGGATACATAGCAGATGAAGTATATGCATCACGGACATCTATAGGAAACAAAGGGGATGCCGCGCAGATGTATATCGGATGCAAAGCGTTCAATGAGCATGCAGGGAGTATGAATTGCATCAGCTCTGCAGATATAAAAGGATGCAGCACGCATGCAGTCAGCATACAAGGGAAAGACATGCTACCACATATATCTAGCAGGAACACCATGGTTCGTCAGTCAGGCAAGAAGAGGAAGCCCATGTCTACTTGCTCCAGCCCTGGCAAGAAGGACAGAACCAGCATCCCACCCCTGGCATTGACTCTGACTCTGCTGCTGCTCCTGTGGTGGACCAGCCCCAAGGCCCTCAAAGCCGTGCTGCTAAAGGCCCGGCTGCTCAAGTTCCTGAAGGCCCTGCTGCTCCAGCCCCTGAAGGCCCTGCTGCTCAAGCCCCTGAAGGCCCTTCTGAAGCCCCTGCCAGAGGGAGGAAGAGACAAGGGAAGGAGAGGGGAGAGAGGAAACAGTACACTATTTCTGAGAAGCATGAGGCTGAGATGCTGGAATGGCTGAGGGAGAACGAGTACCTCTGGAGAAAGGGCCACAGACTGTATCAGGATACCAAGAAGAAGCAGGCAGCTTGGAGAGACAAGGCAGAGAGCCTGGGGTACACTGCAGAAGTACTCCTAGGATGGTGGAAGCACATGCACACCTGGTATGGCAAGCTACACCTCAAGAAATCCGGGCAGGCCACTGTCAAGCTCACTGACCAGGAGATGTATGTCATGGCCAAGTGCAGTTTCCTGGAGGGTGAGATCCACCACTGAGGAGGAGCCCTGCTGAGACCCCTCTCCCTCAGACAACCCACAGACAGCCAGTCCTCTTCCAGAAAGGAGCCAGCTACCCTGTCCAGGTAGGTGTCTTCAGAGGGCCCCACGGCAGAGACTCCCCTGACAGCTGCACTCCCCATGCTGGCAGACTTGGAGGACCCCATGGGGGATGACGCCCTGCTGTCACAAATGGAGAAAGAAGCAGCAGCTACCAGAGGCCAACCCACACCCACACCCACACCCAGCTCCAGAGGATGCAGGCAAAGAGGCAGACTGGAGGGCCAGAAACATAGTGTGCTGTTGGAGATCAGGGACACAATGAAGACCAGCACAGAACTTCTCTCTCAGCTGGTCCACTTGGACAGAGCATCCTCAAGCCTGAAGCCCTTCATCACCTACGTGAGCCAGACCCTGAGGGACCTGCCCGAGGCCCAGTACCAGGTGATGAAGCAGAAGATCACAGCACTTCTGCACCACCCTCAAGGCCCAGCTAAAGCTGCTCCTACCCAGTCCAGTCTGCTCCTCCATCCCAGGCGATGTCACAGCCCTTCCACGGCTTTCAACAGTCCCTTACCTACCAAGGCTACGATTACGAGGACTTCCCACAGCAAAAACAGAGCTTCCCAGTCCAAGCCCAGGTTCATCGCACACCACAAATGCCACTCCTCACCCAGCTGCACACCAGATAGCCCCACTACACTCCTCCTTCCTCCACCCCACAGCCAAGCCCCTCATCAGAAAATCTGTCTTCAGTACTGTGCCTGACATCCCAGGTCCTTGAGGAAGGGCCTCTCAACCTCACGGGACTGAGTGAGCTCTCTGAGAGCTTCCTGAACACACCATCCCCTGTTGTACTCTCGGGGCCAGGCACCCCAATGGTCCTCAGACCAGCACTCAAGCCACAGCCACTTCCACAGTCCATGCCCGCTTAACAGCTGAGACCATGTACATGACTCAGAGTGACTGAGAATAGTGTCAGAGACTGAGTTGTTTACTTGTTAAGTTTATTTTTGCTTAAGACACTTTACTTGGTTCATTTTGCTTTTTTAATAAAGTCATAAAGTTTACCTAAGAAAGTTAATAAAGGTTATCTTTGCTTAACACACTTAAGACAGTTTACTTGGTTCATTTTGCTTATTTAATAAAGTCATAAAGTTAAGAAAGTTAATAAAGGTTATCTTTGCTTAAGACACATTTTTTTACCTTAATAAAGTTTTGGTGAAAACTTTTAACAAATGGTTAAGCCTTTGCATGCTTGTGGGATAGATAAACCTCCAGTGCAAGCATAGTGGGACTGTATGGTCCACCATCCCAGCTGCCACACATATGGACCTTTATTATCAATAACAATTTATTCATTGATCAACACATTCTAAAATAAACAAAGCTCTTTATTAATGTCCTGTTCATTGTAGGACCACTCAACATACATGGCACAATCTCATCAGTGTTATGCGACAGCCTCAAGGAAGCATCCATTAATCATCTATCATCCTGTCTTGCCACTCCACTGCTACAGCTGGGAAGTTGCACCAGTGTTTCAGTAGGTTGCACTGCTTTTTCCCTTCACGTGAAGCTCTGTTGGGGCCTTGTACATCCACAGTGTCTATCAGGTTAGATATTTGCCTCCATTCACCAGGCTCCATGTCCCCATTCCCTTGTTGACAGTCAACAAGTCTGTTCTGCAACACTGGTTAGTGGGTGCATATGAGATTGTGCAGGATGCAGCAAGCTTCCATGATGCTCCTCACAGTCTCTGGTGAGAGATTGCTCATGTTGCATGGTAGTGAGAATTATCTGGAACCTGTTGGCCAGGATGCCAAAGGCGTTCTCCACCACCCGTCTTGCCCTGGACAGCCTGTAGTTGAAGATCCTCTCTTCACGGGTGAGGTATCTTGAAGTATACAGCTTCATGAGGTAGGTTCTGAGGGAGAAAGCATCATCACCAATGATGAAGTAGGGCACATCTTATGTGTCATTGGGTAGGGGGTCTGGATCTGGAAAACCCATGATGAGGTTGCGTTCCAGCCCATCCTTGAGGTTACTTGCGTTGTATACCTGGCCATCTGAAGCTGACCCGTTGCCTGAAGCATCGATGTACATGAACTTGTAGTCAGCTTCAACCATGGCAAAGAGGATGATGCTGAAGAAGCCCTTGTAGTTATAATAAGTGGACCCTGAGTTGGCTGGAGCTTTGCAGGCCACGTGCTTCCCATCTATGGCTCCAACGGTGTGGGGAAAGTTCCACCTCTGATACCACTCTTCTGCAAGTTTTCTCCAGCCTTCTTCAGTGGTGGGGCACTTGAGGAGCTCCTCCATGTATTCTTCGATGATGGCCTGCACCACTTCTCTGACCACTAAGCTGATGGTGTTGTGTGGCACCCTCCATGTTTCTGTATGTGGTTCCAGAGGCCAGGTGGCACAGAGTCAGTGCCACCCTCAGTCCAGGGTCCAAGTTGGGATGGAAATTGGTGCTAGGCTTGGTCAACCTGGGTCTCAGACGCTGTACAAGTACATCAAACATGGCTGGTGGCATCCTCATGAAGTGATGGAATGAACGAGGGTCTTCATTACTCAGCTCCACCATCAACTGGTCATACAGTCCAAACTCCATTCTTCTCACGATCCATCCTCGGACCCACACAGCTCTTGGACATCTCTTCTTCTCCTTCTGTAGAAAAGGTGAAACAGTCTGAAGAGGGCTTGGTTCTGGTGATGAATGAGCGCAGCTATCCACCATCCATCCATGGTGGAGAACAATTGATGATGTGGAAGACCAAGACCTAGGGTGAAGAGGTCTGTACACCATGGCTGCTGGACTCATACTGTGAACCAGATTATTTTCTCCCCCTTTTTATAGGAAATATCAGTTGTCCACAAGGTGTCCTTCTACATACTCTAGACATACTCCAGACATCCTAAATATATGAGATACATCCCAGATACAAATGTTTTGTCCGTTTTTAATCTTTCATATACGAGATGCATACGCTTACATCCTTTCTATTTCCGAGCTACTAACGCTGTGTAGACGTTCCATATACCTTTCGTTTCCTCCCTCTTTCCGTTTTCAGCTGCAGCAGATGTGAGTTGAGGGGATAGCCAGAGGATGCAGAGAAGATACAATGGTTGTTTAATGGATGATAACGCACATAGAACGTTTGTTGCCTGTATATGTCACGGATGTACATCGTACGTGGTGGAAAGTTCATCCGTTCACAAAGTTTTGTGAAGCTCAAAACTTCTTGCGCAGATGAAATCTCAGTGGACGGATACTCGACGGATAGAGCATATGAAACACGTATGCAATGAGTATACAAATGATGCATAGTATTTTCCAATGGATGGCATGCTTTTTTTAATGTTTTACATCTTCTTTGCATCTGTAAGTGCAGTGGGACAGGGTCTTTAGTTATTTTTGAAAAGGAGGAAGGAAGTTATTCAATCAAGTATGGAGAAGTTACCAACTAGCTTTAGTCTATCACCCACTGTGCTAGAAAAAAAACATAAGTTTTAGCCTAGTTGGTATACATCCCATAAAGTGTTGAACTATCAATTCAGGTATATTTCCTTACTTAAAGAGAGAAACGAAATCACCACAGCAGGCAAAAAATCAATGGCAGCAAAGCAACTTCCTGCCAGTTTCCCCATTGATTTTTCTTATGTGAAGCTGGAAAAAAAAAAATCCATCCTTCCTTCCTTCCTCTCTCCCTCCCTCCTTTCCTTCCTTTCTCCTCCCTCCTCCTTCCTTCATTACTTCTTTTAATCTCCAACTCCCTCCTCTTGAAAAAGTGGGTCTATCATAATTGGGCTAGATGGAAGCAAAACAATATAAGTACACTGGTGCGAATCAGCTTGTTGTACCCCAGAAATGCTAGTCCCAAATAAAACCTTTCACAATTGGAGTTGAGTGAAAAACAACATAAACTGAGTCACAAGCCATTAGGCCCTCACCAGAAAAAGAGTTGCTCAATGTATATTTGTGTGTATGTCAGTATTTCTATATGTGCTGCTTTCCAAGCAACAGAGCCACCTCCTTTACATCTCCATAGATATTCCCATTGTACTTGATGTACTAGATTTGCTTCAACACGGCTCCATGTTTTTGTTTCTTTCATGAGTGCAGCATAGTCAACAGATACTGAAAAGTGTACAGTGCCATTGTGTAAAAACAGAACATTTCTGTTCTCTAACATTTAGAGCTAAAGTAAATTCATGATACAACCAAAAGTGTTCAGGAAGCCAAATTGTTGTTTATCTAGTGTAACCATATCATTATTTAGTTAAAATAATCTTATATAGTTTAGAAATACTGATAACATTTCAGAGTTCAGGTAGTAAGTGGATCCACTAAAGAGTTGGATAAATGGAGGCTTTAGGGATCTATCAAGTTAGTAATTGTTTTTTTTTTTTTTTTATAAAAAGCTTTACATTAAAGGAATTGACTTTAGTGTGAAAAATGTTTGAATTTGGATTTGGCTAAGATTCTGAGTTATATCTTGTAATTCCAAATAGATGGTTTCTCCTGCTGACCTTTATTTGAGGAGGCAGCAAAATCTGTCATCGCTATTCAATTTGTTTAACTGCAGACACATGCTCTCTAGAGAGTCTAGCACTATATTATCCATTTAACCCTGCCCTGGACACCTGGATGGTTTTCTGAAATGTATGTGAGAAATAGCCTCATATTCTTCATTGAATGCAATAAAACACAGAAGCTGTATTTTCTGCTTGCCACTATAAAGGTAGTTTATAGTGTTATTTAGTATATTTAAGAAATCAATATATATTATTCTATATTAGAATTATTCTATATTATTCTATAGCATATTACATTTCAGTTAATTATGGTAATAAAAGTATGTTTTACATCAATTTCAATAGCATTACATATAATTGACAGTTTCCCTGCTTTTAGGAATAATCAGGCTTACCAAACATATTAAATATATTTAATTAAAATTGACATTTAATATTTATAATCTTCAAATTATATGCATGTAATAAAAGAAAACTTTTAATATCATTATGGAACACAAAAGTGTCTCTATATCTTCAATTTTGTACAATTTACAAAATAGAATTTTGATTTATTATTTTGATTCCTAAAGACTGCCATTGATTGCAGAAGTTAATCTTTGTATTTAATTAGCTGCTTGTAGTCATCAAAACCTCTTCATGCAATATTATCTTTTAGACTTGTGGATCCCAATGATGCTGGGAGCCACACTGTTGGGAGTCTCCCTATGATTCATGAAGGTAATAGAAAAGAGGGTTCCCTGAGAAGAAAATGTCAACATAATCCAGTGTTCTGAAAAGAAAACCAAATGGCTCGTCACCAATTGCTTAATAACACTGGAAGATGAACCCATCCAGGTCAAAGATACGCTGCTGGGAAAAATCATACTTCTACTCCTCTCAAATCATTATATTCTACATGGTTGATAAACGATTGAAATAACAATAAATATATTTACTAACATCATAAATTGATTTTATATTTATTTATACATATAATTATAAATGTATTACCATTATAAATAACCATTATTAATTATAAAATATCATCATTAATTAAAATAATTAATTTGGGGGTGAATAACTTTTTAATTTATGTAGCCTACAAGTCCTTTGCCATTATTGTTATCTGCTATTAAACACAACTAATCCAAGAAATAGTTAAACTGGACAAATTTTAAGGAAGCCATATTTCTATTTTTCTATTAAAAAATTCCAGATCTAGGATTGTTTAAGAAAACCAAATTACTATAAAATATTACTATGTTTTTAATTTATATGAATGTCTTTTCAGAGAAACTTCTTGGCTTTTAAAGTAAGGTTGTAGTTACTCTTGCTTTCAAGTATTTCTGTTGATTTCTTATTGGTTTTATTGTTTTGTTATATTGTTTATGTTATCCGGTGAGCTTCACAATGAAAAATGAAATAAACAAGATCAAATCAATAAATCTGAATGATGAATAGCCCAAATAATGTTTTTAATTTATAAAATAAATGAATGAGCACCAGCTCATCAGAAATCTCTCTTGTTTGGTTACACTTCCCATTAATTTTTTTGATGAGTCAACTTTTTTGCAAGAGCAATAATTTACATTTTCTGAATTAAAAATTTACCAGGGAATTTTGGATCACCCCCATGACCCATTTGTTTTGCTTCCATCTTCTTTACATTATGACTTTTTTAAAAAATGAAATGTGTGGCCTGTAAAATATTCTATTGTTTATATAACTGTACTTTCAACAGGCTGCATTTGAAAGCACAAATTAATGACATCATGAGTTGCTGCCAGCTGGGGTGAAAATAAATTGTGAGAGAAATATAGGGAGACAGATAATGGGCACTAGCTTTGCTGCACAACACTTTTCAAACATTGTTGACTGTGTGCCAGTGTACCGTATATGGCAATAACTGTCAACAGGATTTACGGTACTTTCACATTTACACAGTGAGACTGAAAAGGTGAAAGAGTTCCATAGTTTTATTTGAAGGTGAGTACCAACTGTTTCCGTACCAATTATTTCCAACTAACTAGGTCACAAGCATAATGCCTATAGTTCAATGTCTGTTGTTGAAACACTTGGAAGAGAGTGGAATCTTGTTTATTGCCAATCCTTGAAGCATCCTTTTACAATCTTTATGGGGATGCTGATTGAGGTAAGTTCGATTAATATCATTCTAACAAGGATAATGTTCTGTCTATTTTGAATTCCATGAATGATGACTATTTTAAATGGAATCTAGAAGTAGAACAATGCTTAAAGAGATCAATTTCATCCTTAGATTATCATCACTGCTTCAAGTGGACTACATATTCAAACCAAGACTTTCAAACATTTATCATGGAATTTTGAAGAATCATCCGAACTCCATGGAAATAAGGTCTGTATTTCCAAGCAAAGTTGCTCCATTCTAATGACAATTAAACACAAAAAAATACTGCATAAGGGAACATAGTATTCACAAGGAAAAATAACTAAGGACTGTTATAGATCTGCACAAAATTATAAATGTAGATCTCCATACAATTACCATCATTTAAGTATACTGCATATATAGTACAGAATGAATAGTGTTCCGTCCGGAAAAACGCGAGGTAGACAGGGTTCCAACAGTAAAAGTCTTTATTTCAACAGTTTAAAGTAAAACGGAACAGTTTGGCTCTAGCCACGGCAGCCTTTATATACGGCTTGCCTGCAAGCTTGTAGCCAATGATGGTTGTTTGATTTAGCCGCCTTTTGGAGGTTCTTTTGGATTGGTTCCTAGTGAACCAGTCCCTATGCCGGCTTTTCTAGCCAATCATATTGGAGGATTTGGAGTAAACTATTTTATACAGAACACCCCTCCCCCCTAGGTTTAGTCCTATGTGGTGACATAGTCACGCAGGTAGGTGGGGCTTCTTCTGATTCTACTGGACTTGCACGGTTCATTTTCACTGGAGACTTCAACCGGTTTAAATGGGGTTGCTGTCTCTCCGGCTCTTCTCCATGGAACTGCCTGGAAGAGTGAGTTGGCCATTTTGCTACTGCTTGAGTTTCTCAGGCCGGTGGTTTTGCCGCTCCCTCCTGGCTTCTCCGGGCAGGTCGAGCTGGCTCGGCTGGCCCCTTCGTCTGGATTTTTTCCGCAAGTCTCATCTAACCGTAAGTTTCCTTTTTGCTCTTTTTGATTGCTTAGATGTTCTGGGTTTATTTTAAAAAGTTCTTTATTATTTTCTTGTATTTCCCCCCCCTCTTTGGTTTTGTTTTCGTCATTTTTTATTATTTGTGGCTGTGAGTTTGTATTTCTTTCAATGTTTCGGGAATGAAGCTGGTCTATGTGCCGCTTCCATTCCCTGCCATCGTCTACGGTTAGTCAATAGGACCGGGGGCCTGTGAGTTGTGTCATTGTGCCTGGAAGCCATAGGGGGTCCCCGGTGAAATTTTTTGCGTAGACCAGGTCACCAATTTCAAATGTTCGGAAATGGCTGGAGGAGTCGGGGGGTCTTTCCAAAGTGTAATTTAGGTGCAACCTGCCTAATTGCGACCTAAGTTTTCTTCCCATTAATAATTCCGCTGGACTTTTGTTGGTTACAGTGCTGGGTGTGATATGTTGGAGGGTGAGTAGGTGGTTAATTTTATCCTGGACATCCCCAAGGTCCATTTTCTCTAAACCCTCTTTAGTAAACCTGACCATTCTCTCCACCCTACCATTTGCAGCCGGGTGGGCCGGCGCAGTTAGTGCATGGCATATACCTAGGGAGGCTAGGTATTGTTCAAATTGGATGGCTGTTAATTGTGGCCCGTTGTCGGACACGAGGACATCTGGCAATCCATGGGTTGTGAAGAGTTTGTTAAGTTGTTTAATGACCGCCTTGGTTGTCGTAGATGACATTACTACAACTTCCAGCCAATTTGAGTATGCATCTACGACAATTAAAAAGGTATACCCCCTAGTAGGACCCGCGAAATCAATGTGGATCCGAGACCAGGGGCCTTGTGGGGTCTCCCAGTCCCTTATGGGTGCTTGTGGTGGGGAAGGCCTGGTTTTCTGACATTTAGTACAAGTAGCAAACCAGTATTCGATGTCTTTATCTATACCAGGCCATCAGACATAGCTTCTAGCTGGCTTTTCATTTTTACAACACCAGGGTGGCCTTCGTGAAGCATACCCAACACTCTAGTCTGTAATTTAGGAGGGATTACTACCCGATCACCCCACAATAAACAACCTTTTTGAATTGAAAGTTCGGTTTGTATGGTCCGGAAAGGTTTAAAGTTTTCAGTTTTTTGGTTTTCTGGCCAGCCTTTACCTACCCAGTTTAATATGCAGGCAGTCACTGGGTCCTTTGCGGTGGCTCTGGCGACATCATTTTCAGATATTGGTAGTTCGGGGTATGTTTCTATTTGCAGGGTGGTCATTGTTGGCACCGGGTCTTCCTCCGTCATCGGCAACGGTGCTCTGCTTAATGCGTCTGCATGGGAGATTTGCTTCCCGGGTTGATGTGTCAATGTGTAAGAGTATGCTGCTAGGAATTCTGACCATCTAGTCATCTGTGGGGATAAAATGTTCGGTGTAGGCTTGTTTCCCGCCAGAATTCCTAGTAACAGTTTATGGTCCGTTACAATCGAAAATGTTCTTCCATAAAGGTATTCGTGGAAACGTTTCACTCCGGTGACGATTGCCAGGGCTTCTCTGTCTATTTGACTATAGTTACGTTCTGTTTTAGACAGAGTCTTTGAGTAATAAGCGATGGATGCCTCCCTCCCATCTGGTAATTGGTGGCTCAGGATGGCACCGACTCCAAACGGTGAAGCATCGTAGGTTACCATCAATGGGAGTGTGTTACTAAACTGGATAAGAACGGTGTTTGATGTAAATAAAAAATTTTTATTTTCTGGAATGCCTTTTGTTTTCTATGACCCCAAGTCCAATTAGTATTCTTATCCAGCAAATGGTGTAATGGTTCTGCTATTGTTGCTTTTTGGGGGAGGAATACGTTATAGAAATTTATTAGATCCAAAAATGCCTGCAATTCCGTTTTGTTTTTTGGCTGTGGTGCGTCTTTAATGGCTTTTACTTTTTTTTCAGTAGGGTGTATACCCTCTCCGTCAATTAGCCCAGAAATTTGACGCAATCAGTCATTAAGCAGCATTTTTCTTTTTTAACTTTCAGACCGGATTCTCTAAATTTGTTAGTACATCTCTTAGTCTTTTTTCTAGTTGGGTCGTATCTTTAGCCGAAATCAGGACGTTGTCAAAATATGGTACGACCCCTTTTATTCCATTTAATAGGCATTCCATGAGGCTTTGGAAAACGCCTGGGGCAATGCTCACTCCAAATTGAAGTCTGTTACACTTGAATGCCCCTTTGTGAGTCACTATTGTCTGTGCCTCGGCCGTTAATGGATCTACTGGAAGCTGTTGGTAAGCTTGTGCTAGATCTAGTTTGGCAAAAAAATTTTCCTCCCCTGAGTGAGTGTAGCAAATGTTGTACGACTGGCACCGGGTATGCGCTTTGTTGCAGCGCATGGCTCAGGGTAGCCTTGTAGTCTCCACAGATGCGTACCGACCCGTCAGGTTCAACTGGTGTTACTATTGGCATCTCCCATTTAGCATGGTCAACAGGTTCCAAAACCCCTTGGTCAATTAATTTATTCAATTGTTCCTCTATTTTTGCTTTTAATGCAAAGGGGACTCGTCTGGCCTTTAATCTTCTTGGGGCCACTTGGGGGTCTAAGCTAAAGGAAATTGGGGTCCCCCAATACCTGCCTTGGGTGCCATTGAAAACGTCCTGGAACTCATGGATCAGGTTTTCTTCCCAGTCGGTTGTGGCCACTCGGTCTACTCCAGTCATTCCGATGCTCAATGGTGTGAACCATTCGATGCCCAGGAGGCTGGGTCGGTCTCGGTCGACTATTGTCAGAGGCAGGACTTCGACATGCTGCTTGTAAGTGACTTGAAAATGTCCTAGACCTACCACAGGGATTCGATTCCCCTGGTAGTCCTTCAGAGTTAATTTTTGTTTCTGGAGCTCTTTTAGTTTGATATTTGGGACCAGTTGTCTGATTTTGTCCCACTACACCATTGACAGGAAAGACCCTGAATTGACTTCTATCTCACAGGGGCTGCCTTCAATTTTTACGATGACTTTAACTTTTTTCCCGCTTTCCATCTGAGCGCTTCCGATAGTGACAGTTTGATGGGTCTTTTCTCAGTTACTGGCTCGTTTGTTGCGCTCCCACTTTCTCTCGGCCTGTTTCGATTCAGCTTGTGTGGGAGAGTTGCTGCATCTGTTAGGACTGTTATTTTTTCGATTCCTACAGACTTTCTCAATGTGTCCCGTTTTCTTGCAAGCTTGGCAGATGGCATCAAGGAATCTGCAATCAGCTTGAGGGTGGTTTCCTCTGCACCCAGCGCATTCCCACCAGTTTCTTTTTTCGTGCCTTTTTTTGTTGGTGTACAGGCGGTGGACCTCATCATCATCCTCTCTGGATTCTGATGTCTCGTTAAAATCTTCATGGTGTGTAGTGGTGGGAAATTGCTTCTTCCCTCTGGTTTGGCTCGTTTTGTCGTTATTCGCGTTCATTTGTTTCATGGTGGTCGCTGACTTTTTCGTGGCTTCTGTGGCTGTGGCTTCTGCGATTGCTTCAGCCACAGTTATGTTGGGTTTATTTAGCAATTTACTTTGTAAATTAGAGTCTTTTAAACCCAATACCACTCGATCTCGCATGGCTTCATCTAAGTTCAGGAATTCGCACACTCTCCCCAGTTGTCGGAGGGCTGCCACAAAATCAGCGATGGTCTCACCTTCTTTTTGGTCCCTTCGGTAGAATTCGTGCTGTTTGATGAGATTTGACACCACTGGTGCGTAGTGAGCCTTTAACATTCGCTGGAGTTCGGGCCAGGTCATTTGTTTTACATCTCTGGGCTTCGCCAATGCTTTGGCCATCTTGAACATAGTTGGTCCGCAATACATTAAGAAGACAGCCCTCTTACGCTGGTCTGAGATCTCTTCCAACTCATTACTTTCTAAGTACATTTGGAAACGGTCTATGTAGGATTCCCAATCCTCTTCATTGGGATTGAAGGGTGCGGGCAGTGCATTATTTCCGGCCATCGCTTCAAGCCTGGATTTCAATTTTCTGCGTGCACAGTCTCCCATTTTAGGATGATCCCATCCTCGTCGCCAGTGTTCCGGCCAGAAAAACGTGAGGTAGACCAGGTTCCAACAGTAAAAGTCTTTATTTCAACAGTTTAAAGTAAAATGGAACAGTTTGGCTCTAGCCGTGGCAGCCTTTATATACGGCTTGCCTGCCAGCTTGTAGTCAATGACAGTTGTTTGATTTAGTCACCTTTTGGTGGCTCTTTTGGATTGGTTCCTAGTGAACCAATCCCTATGCCGGCTTTTCTAGCCAATCATATTAGAGGATTTGGAGTAAACTATTTTATACAGAACAAATAGATCAAAGATTAAAATGATTTCCAATCTTCCTGGAGAGAGTGGGATGGTGGGGAGGGAGAAGAAGGAGAGGGAGAGAGCGGGGTGGTCTAGTGGTTAAGGCACCAAGCTAGAGACTCTGAGTTCTAGTTCTGCCTTTGCCATGACAGCCTGCTGGTGAACCAGGGGCAATCACTTTCTTTCAACCCAACTCATTTCAAAAGGTTGTTGTTGGAAAAATAGAAAGAGGAAGGTGTGTTGGATATATTTGCCCCTTCGAGTTATTTATAAAAATAATAAAGATGGGAAATGAATGAATGAATTAATTAATTAATAAGTGAGTGAGTGAGTAAATGAATGAATACACCACTTGTACTGATGTTCAGTGGGGATACTGATACATTTTGTATTGTATGGCAATATTACATAAGTTGCATCTTTTATCTATTAAATCTATTTATCTATTAAGTTAAAACTGAACTATTGTCTCTGAATTGCTGCTGTTACCAAGTTCTTGTTTAAGTTTGTGCTATGATTTAACCATTAGATTAAAATATCAAAACATTTTTACTACAATTTTTTACTAATTTAAAAATTGCTGTTGTTCAGTAACATGATATTCAACTTGATGGAAGCAGTTTTTCACATTTCACCTAAAGAGGTACATTTTTATTGTTGGTCTTATAAAATATCTCCCATGGATTATTTAAAATAACTTTAGTTTTACTTTATCTGTGTTAATTCATGAAGTGTACACTTGACCCTAATAAAGTTCTATGTTGAACTGAGCTGTAGAAAAGCTCATGTCTTTTCAAAATCTCTAATTTTCCCATTTTTTTTTTAAGAGCAGCAATGTTAGCTCTGGTATAAGTTCATAGCAGAGCAGGTAAAAAGCTTTCACTTAGCATAGTGACACATGGGAAAAGCAGGAAATAAATGGATTCCACTAAAACAAAAGATAATAGGAGTTTTTAAAAGAAGCAACTCAAAAGAAATGGTGACACGGTGACCATAGAATTTAAAAGTGCTGAATTCAGTAACTAGGTATTTTTAATAGCACATGTATCACATCTCTCTTGGTCTGGGACCAGGTGTTTGATTTCTGTAGAGACATGAATGTCTTTTAAATATATATTCCATCATTATATGAAACTGACAGAACCATCCAGTTAATGGCAGGTTTAGATCATGTGAGCTGCTGGATAATTGACAAAAAATATTTCTAGATAATTGAAAAAGAAAGACCCTATTTAGTTAGCATGAACAGAATGGAAAATGGCATTATTATACAGTTGTCAAAAAAAAGTAAAGATAAAATGCTGGAACTTACAATTGAATGATAAGAATTCACCAATTTCTTATTGTACCTTTATAATGCTACGTTTTAGCAGTTGGGATGTTAAGTTTTAATTGGCTGAATTGTAAATCACTTAAACAGAACTTCTTAAGCGTCACGTTTAATCAGTATCTAGATTTGAAATAATTTTGGTTCTCTAATGGAATCAAAATTTATTATGGAAGATAGTTCTTTTTCCTTGCAAAATATGACTACTTTGGAAAAATATGTTGAGGTTTTATTATTTCAAAGTGAGCACATTTTTAAACCACTGACTACAATTATTTTGTTGTTAACTCCAGTTATAATATCTAATGGAATTTCTTAATATCCCATCTAGTTTCTAATTGAACACACAGTAACAGACTTTTCATTCTCTTTGGTAGTTCTTGAATTCACAAAAACATTACAAAGTCCTAGTAATAATTTTTAACAATGTCCAGTCATATGTAATAATATGATACTATTAAAATATATGTGTTGGTGTATATATGAATGCTTGTTTCAAAAGGGATGGCAAATGTTCAAAAATGCAGAGCAAATATTTTAGAATGGATAAATTTTTAGAGAACAGATGTCAGAAAATCTGGCTGACATACAAACATCCTTATTGGCTTAATATAAAATTTATATACAAGACTTAATATAAAATTTATATACAAGATTTATATATCAAGAATCAACAAACAAGAATGGCTCTCAGGTTACTATATCGAATCTATACAGTGGATCCACAGCATCCTTGTTTTTTAAGGCTGGGAACCTCTGAGCTATGTGCCCTGTCATATACTCTCAGAACTGTAGGGATCCTTAGAGTACATCAATATGCTTTGTATGCAAAAGATCTCAAGTTTTATTTACTTTCTCTTCTTAACCAACATACCATAATATGGCTCTTAATCAAAAAAGATTTCCATTAAATAACATTCAAAAGATTTTAATATAAGTGAAATTGCTCTATCATCAAAGTCAATGTGATCAATTTTAGCCAATTCTTCATTAAAGCTCTTTGATTTTGCTCACACTTTTTATATGGATATTCATGTAAAGTAACTGAAAGTGAAATTAAGAGGCCCATTCACCTCTTAATAGCAAAATCATTATAATTTATTAAATATTTTACATAATAAAAATTGTATTTGCCTATAAGTAATATTTATTATTTTCTATTAATTCTGGTAGAAGGATTCATCTTCTTTTTATATCCCCAGTAATTCTTCACCTAGTCACATGTGGCAGGAGATTTATTTACCTACTTTCATTCTTGTTACACATCCAAATAATACATAGACTGAGTGGAGCTAAGGTTAACATTATAATATCTACAATAGTTCATTGAAAAAGCACTTAAATGGCTATGTGCTACAATCACTGCCCCATTCCCAAATCCAGGAGCAACTAGAAGCAAATAAAAATAATTTTACTCATACAAATAATATTGTCTATATATTGTAATAGTGCTTAACAATTCTATCACATTTCAGCTTGTTCAATATACACTCAAAAAAATAAAAGGAACACTTAAACAACACAATGTAACTCCAAGTCAATCACACTTCTGTGAAATCAAACTGTCCACTTAGGTAGCAACACTGATTGACAATCAATTTCACATGCTGTTGTGCAAATGGAATAGACAACAGGTGGAAAGCATAGGTAGTTAGCAAGACATCCCCAATAAAGGAGTAGTTCTGCAAGTGGTGACCACAGACCACTTCTCAGTTCCTATGCTTTCTGGTTGATGTTTTGGTCACTTTTGAATGCTGGCGGTGCTTTCACTCTAGTGGTAGCATGAGACGGAGTCTACAACCCACGCAAGTGGCTCAGGTAGTGAAGCTCATCCAGGATGGCACATCAATGTGAGCTGTGGTAAGAAGGTTTGCTGTGTCTGTCAGCGTAGTGTCCAGAGCATGGAGGCGCTATCAGGAGACAGGCCAGTACATAAGGAGACGTGGAGGAAGCCATAGGAGGGCAATAACCCAGCATCAGGATTGCTACCTCTACCTTTGCGCAGGGAGGGACAGGAAGAACACTGCCAAAGCCCTGCAAAATGACCTCCATTGGGCCACAAATGTGCATGTGGCTGCTCAAATGGTCAGAAACAGACTCCATGAGGGTGGCATGAGGGCTTGAGGTTCACAGGTGGGGGTTGTGCTTACAGCCCAACACCATGCAGGCCATTTGGCATTTGCTAAAGAGCACCAAGATTGGCAAATTCGCCACTGGTGCCCTGTGCTCTTCACAGATGAAAGCAGGTTCACACTGAGCACATGTGACAGACGTGACAGGGTCTGGAGATGCCATGGAGAACATTCTTCTGCCTGCAACATCCTACAGCATGAACGGTCTGGCAATGGGCCAGTAATGGTGTGGGATGGCATTTCTTTAGGAGGCTGTACAGCCCTCCTGGTGCTCGCCAGAGGTAGCCTGACTGCCATTAGGTACCAAGATAAGATCCTCAGACCCCTTGTGAGACCATATGCTGGTGCAGTTAGCCCTGGGTTCCTCCTAATGCAAGACAATGCTAGACCTCATGTGGCTGGAGTATATCAGTAGTTCCTGCAAGATGAAGGCATTGATGCTATGGACTAGCCCGCCCGTTCCCCAGACCTGAATCCAATTGAGCACATCTGGGACATTATGTCTTGCTCCACCCACCAACTCCACTTTGCACCACAGGCTGTCCAGGAGTTGGGGGATGCTTTAGTCCAGGTGTGGAAGGAGATCCCTCAGGAGACCATCTGCCACCTCATCAGGAGCATGCCCAGGCATTGTAGGGAGGTCATACAGGCACATGGAGGCCACACACACTACTGAGCCTCATTTTGACTTGTTTTCAGGACATTATATCAAAGTTGGATCAGCCTGTAGTGTTTTTTTCCACTTTAATTTTGAGTGTAACTCCAAATCCAGACCTCCCTGGGTTGCTAAATTTGATTTCCATTGATAATTTTTCTGTGATTTTGTTGTCAGCACATTCAACTATGTAATGAACAAAGTATTTAATAAGAATATTTCATTCATTCAGATCTAAGATGTTTTATTTTTGTGTTCTCTTTATATTTTTGAGCAGTATACATAGCCCAGGAAGTTCTTGAAATAAAAGCCTATGATTATTTTATTTTATTTTACTCTTTCTCTTATGAGAAGCCCAGTAGCTTAAGTCCATGTCACACTGGCCAATGGACAAAAAAGACAAGCAAAATCCGTTCCATCCGTTGTTATCCATTCTCAAAAGGGGCAAAAATTTGCATAACCGGAGCAGATAACAGGGATGCGGGGAGGACGCAGGGCGGATGGAAAGCGGATGCGGAACGGAAGCACAGCAGATGGAAGTGGATGGGAGCAGATGGCGCAACCGCAGGGCTTCCAGGGGGGGTCTCAGCAAAGCGGATGCGGAACGGATACAGCGAATGCAGAGTGGACGCCGAACGGATGAAGCAGATGCACAGCGGAAGCCTAGCGGATAAAGCGGATGCACAGCGGAAGCCTAGCGGATAGACAGCAGAAGCAGAATGGATGCCGACCGTTAATTGTGCATGCGGGGGGGAAGTATTACATAAGCCCCCCGGATATAAAGGGAAGCAGCTCGCATGTGGCCAGCATTCCGAGGAAAGACCTGCTGCTGGACACTTCGAGTTCCTTGCCTGCCCTGCCTTCCAGCCAGCCTTGGTGCCTGCCTGCCTGCCTGCCTTCCTGCCAGGCTTTCTGCCAGCCTTCCTGCCAGGCTTCTTGCCAGCCTTCCTGCCAGACTTGGTGCCTGCCAGCCTCCCTGCCAACCCCACAACCATGGGGAGGAAGCGAAAGCTTCAGCAACCTGCCGCCATCCCTGGCAAGAGGGACAGGGCCAACCTCCTGCCCCCTGCCTCTGACTCTCCTGGTGCTGGGGCTTCTGCTGAAGCTGCTCCTGGCGGTGGTGCTTCTGCTGGTGCTGGGGCTTCTGCTGTTGCTTACTCTGTTTAAGCTGCTCCTGGTCCTGCTCGACCTGCTCATGCTCCTGGACTTGCTTGTTATACTCGTGCTCCTGGTCTTGCTCCTCCTGCTCGTGCTCCTGGTCCTGCTCGTGCTCCTGGTCCTGCTCGTGATCCTGGACTTGCGGGCCCTCTACTGCTGTTGATCCTGGTCCTGCTGTTCCTGCTGCTGCTGCTGCTGATGATGAGGATGATGATGATGGTGATTATGATCCTGCTGGTGAGGATGATGATGCTGATTATGATCCTGCTGGTGAGGATGATGATGATGATGATGATGATGATGATGATGATGATGATTCTGCTGGTGCTGCTGCTGCTGCTGGTGGTGTGGAGAAGCAGCCCCTACTACCTGGGAGCCCCTCTGATGAAGGCCCATCTGGTCCAGCCAAAGGGAGGAAGAGGCATATGCGAAAATGGGAGAGGAGGTAATGCTCCATTGCGGAGACGCACAAGGATGAGGTGCTGGAGTGGCTGAGAGAGAACGACTATCTGTGGTGGAAGGGACACCGGCTGTACAGGGACACCAAGCGGAAAGAGGCTGCTTGGAGAGAGGGGGCAGAGAGTATGGGTTACACTTCGGAGGTGCTCCTCGGCTAGTGGAAGCACATGCACACCTGGTACGCGAAGCTGCACCTGAAGAAATCTAGCCAGGCCACTGTGAAGCTGACAGACAGAGAGACCTATGTCATGGCCAGGTGCAGCTTCCTGGAAGGTGAGGTCCACCACCAAGGAGCACCAGCAGCCCCTCCCACGACCCTCTCTCTCCGGCAGCCTGCTGAGATCCAGTCCTCTTCCGGCCGAGAGTCAGTCCCTGTCTCCAGGCAGGTTTCTATGGAGCGTGCCACGGCGGAGAACCCGGGACAGGTGTGGTAAGTGTGGTGGAGTGCGTAGAGGACTCCCTGATGCGGTGGGAGAAAGGAGACATCGAGTCCACCACACTCCTAACCGCATCCACACATCCCAGCTTCGCCTCCGCAGAAAGGCAGAGAGCCGGACAGCTGAAGGGGCAGAGCCACACTGTCCTGCTGGAGATCAGGGACACCATCCACACCAGCATAGATCTCCAATCTCAGCTGGTCCACACCGACTCCGACTCCTCCAACCGCAATCCCTTCCTCACCTATGTCAACCAGACCCTCAAGGAAATGGCGGATCCACAGTACCAGCTGGTGAAGGACCGGATCACCAAGCTGCTTCACAACCCTCCAGACCCAGAGGAACCTGCTCCCACCCAGTCCAGGCCTGCTCTTCCACCCCAGGTGATGTCCCTCCCATTCCAAGGCTTCCCACAGGCCCTCACCTACCAGGGCTACGGCTACCAGGAGGTTCAGCAGCACAGGCAGCAGCCCTTCCCAGTACAGGCACAGAGTCATCGGGCAACACCGTTGCCACCTGTTTCACTGATGCCACCGATGCCACCCACAACAATGATGCCACCGACGACAGCGATGCCACCCACACCAATGATGCCACTGACAACAGCGATGCCACCCATGGCAGTCCTCACCCAGCTGCAGAACAGACAGCCCCACTACATTACTCCTTCCTCCACCCCACAGCCAAGCCCGGCTTCGGTCCATCTGTCATCAGTACTGGGGCTGACACCCCATGGCATGGAGGAAGGACCTCTCAGCATCACGGGGCTGAGCTAGCTGTCCGAGAGCTTTCTCAACACACCGTCCCCTGTTGTCCTCTCGAGGCCAGGCACTCCAGCACCACCCACCACCACAGCACCTGGACCCTTCACCCCTGAGACTGGGCACACCTCCATGACCAAGAAGAGTGCCAGAGACCAGGTAGCTGGCGATCTGTGGACTTTATTTGGACACTTGACTTGGGTCATTTTTTTTTTTACATCTTGTTGTTATATAAAGTTTATCTTTGATTCACACACTTGCTTCATTTGTTTTGTTTTTTTTTAAGTCTTGGTGGAAACTTTTAGAATTGGCTTAAGCCTTTGCATGCTTGTGGGATGGGTTAAGATAGCAGTGGGGTGGGCTGGGATACCTGTGGAATGAGCAGGGATACCTTTGGGATGGGTAATAGCTGTGGGATAAATAAACCTCCAGTGCAAGCATAGTGGGACTGTATGGTCCACCCTCCCAGGGGCCACACCTATGGCCCTTTATTATCAATAATAATGTAATCAATCATCCACACATGTCAACATAAACACAACTCTTTATTAAACGCCCTGTTTATTGTAGGCTCACCCAACATACATGGCCCAATCTCATCCGTGTGATGAGACAGGCTGAAGGAAGCACCCATTAAGCATCTACCATCCTGTCTTGCCACTCCACCGCTCCAGCTGGGGAGTTGCAGCAGTGTTTCAGGAGGTTGCGCTGCTTCTTCCTTTCCCGTGAGGCTCTGTTGTGGCCTTGCACATCCTGAGTGTCGATCAGGTTTCGCCCTTGCCTCCATTCCCCAGGCTACATGTCCCCATTGCCTTACTGGAGGTCCACGAGCCTGTTCTCCAAGACTGGCTAGCGGGTGCGCATGAGATTGTGCAGGATGCAGCAAGCTTCCACGATCCTCCTCACTGTCTCTGGGCGATGCTGCATGGTGGTGAGGAGTACTTGGAACCTGTTGGCCAGGATGCCAAAGGCGTTCTCCACCACCCGCCTTGCCCTGGACAGCCTGTAGTTGAAGATCCTCTCTTCACGGGTCAGGAGTCCGGAAGTGTATGGCTTCATGAGGTAGGTTCTGAGGGAGAAGGCATCATCCCCCAGTAGGGCACAACTTGCATGTCGTTGGGCAGGGGGTCTGGATCTGGGAAGCCCACGATGAGGTTGCCTTCCAGCCCCTCTTTGAGGTGACTGGCGTTGTATACCTGGGCATCTGAAGATGAGCTGTAGCCTGAACCATCGATGTACATGAACTTGTAGTCAGCATCAACCATGGCGAAGAGGATGATGCTGAAGAAGCCCTTGTAGTTGAAATAAGTGGACCCCGACTTGGCTGAAGCTTTGCAGGCCACGTGCTTCCCATCGATGGCTCCAACGGTGTGTGGGAAGTTCCACCTCTGATACCACTGCTCTGCAATTTTCTTCCATCCTTCTTCAATGGAGGGGCACTGGAGGAGCTCCTCCATGTATTCTTTGATGATGGCCTGCACCACTTCTCTGACCACAATGCTGATGGTGTTCTGTGGCACCCTCCAGCCGTATTGCATGCTTTTGTAGGTGGTCCCTGAGGCCAGGAGGCGCAGAGTGAGTGCCACCTTGAGCCCAGGTTCCAGGCTGGGCCAGAAGTTGGTGTTTGCCTTGGTCAACCTGGGTGTCAGCCGCTGCACAACTTCGTCAAACATGGCTGGAGGCATCCTCATGAAGTTCTGGAATGCCCGAGTGTCTTCATTCCTGAGCTTTCCTGAGCTCCACCATCAGCTTTTTGTACAGCCGGTACCTGCTCTTCTCCCGATCCATTTTTGGACCCAGATGCTTCTTGGCCGCCTCTTTTTCTTCCCGTAGTAGAGTTCACAGATCCTGTAGATAGGTTCATACTGTTGCAGAAGGATGGTGGCTGCCAAAAGGACTGTGGTATGATCCACGGTGGACATGACTGGATGCTGTGGAAGAGCAAGAGTCAGATGAAGGCTGCAGAGGTCTGCACAGGTGGGCTGCTGGTCTGAAAGTGAGATTCAGACAAGTTGCTCCTCCTTTTTATAGGCAGTATAGGTGTCCCTTTGCATTCTCTAGGCATCCTCTAGGCATCCTCTAGACATCCTTAATATCCGAGATAGGTCCCCTCTGTGAACATTTTTTTCCACTTTAAACGCTTTGTTTCCATGCTGCATCCGCTAGGCATCCATTATGCATCTGTTCCGCATCCGTTCTGCTTCCTCCCTGCGTCCGGGCGGATGCGAGTTACGCGGATGCGCAGCGGACACCTAGCGGATATAGTGGATGCGTAACAGATGCGTAATGGATGCAGAATGGACAAACTGGATACATTTTCTGCGCCAAAGTTTTAGGCAACCCAAAACTTTTGAAGCAGATGAAACGTCTATAAACAGATGCTGGATGGATAGAGAGGAAGCAAAACGGAGGCAGTGCGTATAGAACAGATACATCGGGTTAACCAACGGATGGCAAGCTTTTTTGTCCGTTTTACATCCTCTTTGCATCCGTTGGTTCAGTGTGACATGGGCTTTACCTGCTTTAAAGAAAGCTATAACTTTGGTCACTGTTCTTTTCCAAGTAAGCTGGAAAATTCCAGACAGACATCCTGTTAAAACACTGTATGTCATGGCTCATAAAAGAATTTAATATGACCAAAACTATGGGCAAAATAAAACTCATGACAAAAGAGACAGTGCAGAAAATCTAACAATCTTGCTGCTTCAGTAAATTTGGTGACTTTACTTAATTGACATGATCCCAGTGAAGAATGGAAATGTTTCTCATTCTACAGGAAGCAGTATACATATGAACACACACACATTTTATCCCATCCGTCTTAGAATATACATCAATACTAAAAAGTAACAAAACTACTATCCATATTTTTTCAATATCAGTTAAGCAAATCTGTAGCAGTTGCATTTTGAATTATGGTAAAGAAAAAGTTTTCTGACATCTTATAAACATTTTGAACACTATTTTATTCAGTTCTCTCTTTTATATGCAGTATTTTTAATGATAGTGAGACTAGCTGTTAGTAATCTTTTTCAAAAGTGCATAATGAAAATCTTATGTTGCTAATTGAATTTGTTTTGGCATGCAGTGAATCCAATACACCTGCAGATAGAATATTTTCAATAATGGATGACATCTGGTTGAAGACAAAAGTAGAATGTCAGTAGTTCTACTAAAAGGGTATGGCAGTGGTTGGAGTCAATCAAACTGGCAACTACTCTGAGGTCTCTGAATAAGTATTTGGCAGCATGCTGCTTCTTCAGAAAACAAATTCTTACAACTTCTCAGCTCAAAAAATAACACTGCTTTAGGTCCATTGGCTGTCAGTACTTTAGTCAGGGTGCATAGTTCAGACTTTATGTGTGTCTTGTCTGCCAGGCGTTGGTTCTAGCAATTAGTGTTTTGGCTACAGAGTTTATCTGTCCTGGATGGTGGTGGGATTGGAACTTGAGGTAGTGGTTGGTGTGTCTTTTCTTCTGGTATATGGTGTGTCCTAGTGCACCATCTTTTTTTTTTGTAGATTTGTACATCGAGGAATGATAGTTGTTTGTTTCTTTTCCATGGTGAACTTGATTTTGGGGTATGTGCTGTTTAGGTGTGTTAGGAAATTGTTCAAGTTTTCTTTCACATGGGGCCAAATCACAAATGTATCATCGATGTATCATAGCCCCAGTTTGGGTTTGTGAGTGGCATTGGCCAGGGCTCTGGATTCGAATTCTTCCATGAACAGGTGTGCAATGACGGCTGACAGTGGTGATCCCATAGGGGCTCCTTCAATTTGCTTGTATCTTTGTCCTTTGTATATGAAATATGTGTTGGTTAGGCAGTGTTCTGTTAGTTCCATGAGGTCTTTAGCTGGTTGGTATTTATTTTTGATGATCTCAAGAGTTTCTTTTATTGGGACTTGAGTGAATAGTGAAACCACGTCGAAACATACAAGCAGATCTTCTTGTTCCATGTGTAGATCTTTGATCATTTCTAAGAAGTGGTATGAGTTTTGTACATATGAA
>BLBF01000019.1:44120198-44205690 GCA_015471245.1 Laticauda colubrina
TGTACTTACAACCAATGGATTTCCAAAAAAGAAGATTACCCACCTAATCCAAAAAGAAACCCCAACCAAAAGCCAAGACAGAGAACAAGAGAATGGCAAAGCCCTCCTCCCATATATAAAAGGCACTACAGACAAAATCAGCAAGATCCTCCAAAAACACAACATTAAAACAGCATTCTGCACAAACAGAAAAATATCCACCATCCTGAGAAACCCTAAGGACAAAATCGAGTTAGAAAACCAAGGAGTATACGAAATCCCTTGCACTGCCTGCCCCAGCACATACATAGGACAAACTAACAGAAGAATTAGTGCACGCATTGAAGAACACAAAAACTCAATCAAAAAAGAAGAACTGACCTCTTCCCTGGTCCAACACCTCAAAGCCACAGGACATGAAATTGACTTTAAAAATACCAGAACCATCGCCAAAACCGAACACTTCAACAACAGAATAATCAGAGAAGCCATAGAGATAGAGAAACGCCCACACAGCATGAATAGACGAGATGATACCTCCCGCCTACCAACCATTTGGAAACCTGCCCTCAGTAATAAACGAGTAACTAACTTGAAGAATGACACCAGACCCACACCCGCAAGTGCCACACAAGATGCCACCACCACACTTCCACACAGAAAAAAGACTCACACCCACACAGAAGAGGAGACACGACCACGAACCAAAAACCATACTGCAGCGGCACCACTACCCGCTTCAAACCCCTCTGACCCATACAAGAAGCAAACTGACACCCACCATGAAGATGTGGCACGACCACGAACACGAAGCCAAACAACAAAATCACAGCTCACCAGCTCAAATCCCCCAGCAACTAAGACTAACCTGAGCACAACCAAGCCCCCACCTAAGCAGAACACACCCCCAGCCAATCAGAACACAGCCAACCCCCCTACCAATCAGTACACAGCCAAACCCCCACCCAATCAAGTCACATCCCCACTAGCAGTTAAAAGGAAGAAGCAACTGCAAGCTCACATTACTCTGAGAAGCACAGAGCTGAAGAAACAAGCCTGAAGATGATGAATGAGACTTCATCGAAACGTTGCCTAGATACTTCCAATTCTACGCGGGAGAAAACCCGAATAACCAAAGATCCACATACAAATACCCGCGAAAACCTCAGAAAACATATATATATATATATATATATATATATATATATATATATATATATATTTGTTTTTTATATATATATGGACTGCACACTGCACTTTGTTTATTTATCCAAGGCTCTTATTATGACTCTCTTCTCCAGCAGCTTCAAAGCCAAGCCTCAAGTGTTGAAACATTGATAAAAGTCCAGGAAAACACCTGTAATAATATTTTTCTGTGCTCTCCCTCCATCTTATCACATTAAAATGTCCTTGAGAAGGAGTGTTTATACATTTCTCCCCAGTTCAAATAAAATATTTTCAAGCCTCTAGTTGGCAGTGTTGCACAGTCTCTTAATACTTTTTTCCCCCCTCAGCCAGAAAGAAAAGTAATGTATACAAAACTCAGAGGGAAAAAAACAAACAAAGGGGGCCTCTATCCTAAAGAAAATTAAAAAATCAAAAGAAGCATAAAAATATATATAAGAAAAAATTCAATCTGATTAGCTACAAAATCACATTAAATTCCTCAGAGAAAAAAATAGTAAGGAAAGAATCCAAGCCTCAATTTGACATCACTTTAAAAAACGCCGCTCAAGGAGATTCCAGTCAAAGAAAAATAAAGGTTTCTTCTTTGTTCAGGATATCCTTTCAGGTCTCAGCCAATTTGCAATACAAAAGGAAGTTTCTCACCCAGCCGACACACCCTCTCTCCAGCCTCTTTCTTTTCGGAGCTGTCCCGACTTCAGCAGCTTTGGAGGCTGCCTTTCCACCGCCAGCAAAAGGGCTTCTCCCGGATCAAACCAGAGATTTTGCGATATCTCTGGGATCCTGGGACTGTGCCCTTCACAATCCCCATCTCTACGGGACGGTTTAGGTCCGTTAGGACCGACCAGGGGTGAAAATATCAGCTGCGATCTCAGAGCCCCGAGATCGCAGCTGTAGCACCGAGATGAGGCTCCGCCTTCTCCAGGCCTGAAAAATATTGAGGTGTCTTCTAGATAATGAATGCCTTCTCTACACTTAATTTATTCTTAATCTTTTTTGTGACTGTTATAATTTTAAAGTTTTTAACATTAAAAATATTAATTTAGAATTTTGTTTTTGTTATATGTCCTGAAAGTCAGTTGATTGTGAGATAGATGCTTATGCAAATATAATGATGGATGGATGGATGGGACATAAGAGCTGTCCATCAATAGTCTTACTCTAATAGGTCAAATATACTCAATGGATGAAACATAAATGCATCAAGCGGAAGTTTCAGTGAAATTGCCCATGACCTGAAGTTTGGTGTCTCTGCTAGCGTGTAGAGTACAGAAATGACTAATGTTGATGCATAGGCCTGTATTTCTAATTTCTCCGTGGATCACAATCCTGGAGGCTAGAATTGATTCATTCCAAATAGTTAAGAGCATCTACATACAAAATGTTCCATTTCTCCACAAATATTTTATTGATGCTTAACCTAAGAGAGAATCATCTTAATAGAGTACTATATTTATTCCCTATAATATAGACATATGACTTATGTTTATTTGTATAAGTGGATATTTAAGTGGACAAATATTTTAATGGATATTTAGCTGTTTCTGCCTGCATTCATCCTATGGAATCTCTGACATATTTGTAATAGGGATGGGGAGTGGGGAAATGAAAAAAATGGTGATATCTTCCTTTATCATTTGTACACTGCTGCATTTCCTAAAATATTCTATTGATACTCAAGCAGAATTGGTTTCAGAAAAAAATCTGTGTATTGTATATTTCATCTGAAAATCTGTCTTTAAATTGGTTAACTAGACTTTTTTTATTAGACCTTCATTCCAAATTAACAGCTTAAGATTAGTAGTATACTCCAATGTTGAGCATTTATCCTGCAGAATATGATGGATTTCATGATCAGCAATCACTTTTATTACTAAATTGTTGAAGTTAGCCCTTGTACATATCAGCAAATTGTCATAACTGTCCATACTAGGCTAATTCACAACATAACTGGTTCTATTTTGGAGCTTCTTAGTCATTAGACTAATTTTAAATGCTATTTATAATTAGACTGAGAAATAAAGGAGGAACGACTAGCATGCACGTGCAGGAGAACCTTTACCTTACCATAGACATACTTACTTTTGTGAAATATTAACATTTTGCATGTTGGTTTACATGATATTATGCTTATATAGAATATTGTGTGAAAATAGAACCCTTGTGAATTAGTTGAATATTTGTGTGTATTGGCATTCATTTTAACTGAACTGGTCATGTTACTAGATGCTATAGTAAATCAAACTCATGTCTATTTAATCGGATGCCTAAATTCAACTCTCATTTCTGCTTCAGAAACTGTAGGAACAAATGTTGAATAAGCTATGAAAGAATTGCTGTAGATACTATAAACAATTAGATTTTCTTAAGGAAAAGAGAGGACAAACTAGAAAATCAGTGGTACCAAGACTTTATCTTGGCTACATGCCTAGAATTTTAATATTCATTACAAAATAAAGAACACTGAGTTCTCCAGATGGAAGTAATAGATTTGTTAATATTGTTACCAATGCTACATCTGAAACAGAGATAAATTGAAGCTTATGGAAACTAGAGTAATACAATTGTCCTTAATGATCAATGTCTACTCCATTCTAGAAGAGTTGATATATTGAGCTATTGCCTTAAACTCAAGGAAAATCCCCATGATACCTTAAAAAATTAAGTGATTGCAGACTGAACATTTGCAGGCAATAAATAAATTAAAGAGGAGTTAGATTTTTGCATACCACAATTCATATTGTCTAAATGCAAATTAAGCAAAGAAATTTAGGATATCATATATCCATCAGGGTGCTTATACACATTGGTTTTCCAATGTGTATAGTGCAGCACTAAAATTAATTTTTGTCTTTTAGAGAACCTCTTAAGCATTTCATGCTGACTATTCATATTGCTTGTAAGCAGGATAGAAATAAAGACCACACAGTCACATGTAGTAATTTTTGTTTTATTTTACTTTATATACAATTATATGTGATGTTGCAAACTGCAACTAAACTTCATTTCTTTGGGATGATCAAAAGATACAAACAAAAAGAATGTTTAAAAATTTTGTTTTTGTTTCCATTTTTGGTAGGTATATAAACCACTTAGAATGGGCTCCAAAGCACTATAAAGCAGTATCTAAGTCTAAGTCCTATTGCTATATGATGATTGCTGTGAATTGCCAATAATTAAAATCACAAGGAGTTTAAAGAACTGCAGATTCCTTTGTTCCTAGGACTTCATTTACAAGACTTTCCTGTAGGACAGAATTAAGAAATATCATCTGTTTTAGACACCAGAAATTGTCACGGCTAAGTGAAGTTTTTGATCAGATTTCCTATTCTGATATTACACTTTGCCCCACTGCCATTTATTGGCTTTATAGGTATCAATTTCCATTAAAAGATTGGACTTAAAATGTCCATAAAATATAGGATTGCCAGTGGAGATACAAGATCCCATGGAGTCCCCTGAAACACTTTAATGCAGTCATAGAGCAACTTTAAGTAGTGACATTGAATTATAATTTTGAATGGGCAGAAGATTTTAAATAAGCTGGAAATGACCATATTAATTAAGTTAATTTCAACTAAAAATAGTTTTTTTTTTCCTTGACTGAGTGCACTTCCCTGTCCTTGCCCCTAATTAATTTAGAGACTGTGACCATTGCTATACCATTAAAAGATCTAGTATTTCTCTCCCAAATTAGTTCCTGGAAATCGCAGATAAAAATTAAATATAAGTTCTTATGGTATAATATATTTTATAGTTCCATATTTAAATATTTTATTTTAATGTCTTCAAGTTTAATTTTATAGCCACATTAAGAAAAACAATTCCCTTGCATTTATATCAAATTTGAACATGCTCAACACCAGATGGTGTTTCATTTCAGGTCAGAAAATAATGGAGGAGTCTGGTTTTAAAACTGAAGTTAAAAAAAGAAAAAGATGAATAACAAGGAATTAACATTTTCAGAAGCTTTTTCAAATTTAAAATCAGCTATCCTTTATTTTTCATGTATCATTATTTAGCATTTCAAAATTATTTTTCATATTTATATCTTAGATTAACATATAAAACATGAAGCTATATTACCATATTCAGGATAATTCTTAAATTGGATTGTTGGTATTCTGACATTAGTTTTTTAGATTCCAGTAATTTTGTGTATATATGCCAGTATATTGTTGAAGTTAGACACTAACAACAGTGTTGTTTTAGGGGACTTGGATACATTTGTTGTGGTCCACCAGTGGCCTGCTCAGCTGGCAGCAGAAATAGGACAGTGGGGAGGAACATGGGCCAGTCCTGGAGTGTGGGAAGGGTTCAGATGAGAGATATGCATCTGACACAGAGATGGGGCCAAAGCCATCTAAGAGTTATGTGCTGACTCTGGAGCCTCCAGAATCTGGCATCAGCAAGGCAGAGGAACAGGGGGAGCCTGTTCCCAGTGCATGCTTGAGCAGAGTTGGCAGAAGGCAAGAAAAAGGGGCAACTTGGGAGTAAGGCTTGGAGATTATTGGCACCTCCCATACAACATAAAGGAGGAGCAATGGGGCATGAGCCGTTGCAGAAAGCAACTTTGTTCCTTCTGGTCGGTTTAAAATCTGAAGCTCTATTTTGACTTTGTAGTCCGTTTAGCCTTGTACAGCTAATTGGCAATTTAGTCATTGGCAGCATTTCAAGCGTGCTTATCAGCCTTGTCCTGCAAGATTGTGGTGGACTTCTGTTGGACTATTCATAACCTGTTTAGGACTCAGTGCAAGCTGTGAATGCACACCTGTTGAAATTTAAAAAAAAGATTTTTGGGAAAAGCATGTGAATGTTACTATCTCAGGAAGCCTTGGTCAGAAAAAGTTTTTCCATTTGTTTCAGCTACTTCACATTCTAGGCCTGAAGTTGTATCATCAAGATGTCATGTCTACAGTTCTCATCATCTCTCGGCAGCATGCCTTACAACTATACTGCTTGAGAATGATGGCTGCATATTTTAACGTACTAAGCTGAAAGCCTCGGTCCCACTGCATTTACGGATGCAAAGAGGATGTAAAACGTTTAAAAAAAGGTTGCAATCTGTTGGAAAATGCTACACAATGCATCCGTTTTATACTCACTGCATACGTGTTTAATATGCTCTATCCCTCAAGCATCCATCCACTGAGATTTCATCCGCGCAAGAAGTTTTAAGCTGCACAAAACTTTGTGAACGGATGAACTTTCCGCCGCGTACGATGTACATCCGCGACATATACGGGCAACAAATGTTCTATGTCTGTTATCATCCGTTAAACGTCCGCTGTATCCTCTCTGCATCCTCTGGCCATCCCCTGAACTCACATCCACTGCAGCTGAAAACAGAAAGAGGGAGGAAATGAAAGGTACACAGAACATCTACACAGCATTAGTAGCATGGATATAGAAAGGATGTGAGGTATGCATCTCATATATAAAGGATTAAAATGGACAAAACATTTGTATCTGGGATGTATTGTATCTGGGATGCAGTATGTCTAGAGTATGTAGAAGGACACCTAGCGGACTACCAATATTTCCTATAAAAAAGGGGAGAAAATCATCTGGATCTCAGTATGAGTCCAGCAGATGTGGTGTACAGACCTCTTCAACCTTGGTCTTGGTCTTCCACATCATCAATTGTTCTCCACCATGGATGATGACACAGTCCATATGATAGCTGAGCTCATTCATCACCAGAACCAAAACCTGTTCAGACTGTTTCACCTTTTATATAGAAGGAGAAGAATGAGACGTCCAAGAGCTGTGTGGATCCGACGATGGATCGTGAGAAGAATGGAGTTTGGACTGTATGATCAATTGATGGTGGAGTTGAGGAATGAAGACCCTCATGCATTCCATCACTTCATGAGGATGCCACCAACCATGTTTGACGAACTTGTACAGCATCTGAGACCAAGGTTGACCAAGCGTAGCACCAACTTCCATCCCAACCTAGACCCCGGACCGAAGGTGGCACTGACTCTGCACCACCTGGCCTCTGGAACCACATACAGAAACATGCAGTATACGTGGAGGGTGCCACACAACAGCATCAGCAAAGTGGTCAGAGAAGTGGTGCAGGCCATCATCGAAGAATACGTGTAGGAGCTCCCCAAGTGCCCCACCACTGAACAAGGCTGGAGAAAACTTGCAGAAGAGTGGTATCAGAGGTGGAACTTTCCCCACACCATTGGAGCCATAGATGGGAAGCACGTGGCCTGCAAAGCTCCAGCCAACTCAGGGTCCACATAAGACAACTACAAGGGCTTCTTTAGTATCATCCTCTTTGCCATGGTTGATGCTGACTACAAGTTCATGTACATCGATGCTTCAGGCAACGGGTCAGCTTCAGATGGCCAGGTATACAATGCAAGTGACCTCAAGGATGGGCTGGAACGCAACCTCATCATGGGTTTTCCAAATCCAGACCCCCTACCCAATGACACACAAGATGTGCCCTACTTCATTGGTGATGAAGCCTTTTCCCTCAGAACCTACCTCATGAAGCCGTACACTTCAAGATACCTCACCCGTGAAGAGAGGATCTTCAACTACAGGCTATACAGGGCAAGACAGGTGGTGGAGAACACCTTTGGCATCCTGGCTTCAGGTTCCAGATACTTCTCACCACCATGCAGCATGAGCTACAGACTGTGAGGAGCATCATGGAAGTTTGCTGCATCCTGCACAATCTCATGCGCACCCGCTACCCAGTGTTACAGAACAGACTTGTGGACCATCAACAAGGGAATGGGGACATGGAGCCTGGTGAATGGAGGCTAGGATGAAACCTGATGGACACTGTGGATGTACAAGGCCCCAACAGAGCCTCCCGTGAAGGGAAGAAGCAGCGTAACCTACTGAGACACTAGTGCAACTCCCCAGCTGGAGCAGTGGAGTGGCAAGATAGGATGATAGATGATTAATGGATGCTTCCTTGAGGCTGTCGCATAACACTGATGAGATTGTGCCATGTATGTTAAGTGGTCCTACAATGAATAGGGCATTAATAAAGAGTTGTGTTTATTTTAAAATGTGTTGATCAATGAATAAACGGTTATTGATGAAAAAGGTCCATATGTGTGGCAGCAGGGATGATGGACCATACAGTCCCACTATGCTTGCACTTGAGGTTTATCTATCCCACAACTATCCTTATCTATCCCACAAGCATGCAAAGGCTTAACCATTTTTTCAAAGTTTTCACCAACACTTTATAAAGTAAAAAAAATGAACCAAGTAAACTAAGTGTGTTAAGCAAAGATAAGCTTTATTAACTTTCTTAGGTAAACTTTATGATTTTATTAAATAAGCAAAATGAACCAAGTAAACTGAATTAAGTGTGTTAAGCAAAGATAACCTTTATTAACTTTCTTAGGTAAACTTTATGACTTTATTAAAAAAGCAAAATGAACCAAGTAAAGTGACTTAAGCAAAGATAAACTTAACAAGTAAACAGCTCATTCTCTGACACTATTCTCAGTCACTCTGAATCATGTCCATGGTCTCAGCTGTTAAGCAGGCAGAGACTGTGGAGGTGGCTGTGGCTTGAGTGCTGGTCTGAGGCACCATTGGGGTGCTTGGACCCGAGGGTACAAAAGGGGATGGTGTGTTCAGAAAGCTGTCCAAGAGCTGACTCATTCCCATGAGGTTGAGAGGCCCCTCATCAAGGACTTGAGATGTCAGGCCCAATACTGATGACTGATTGTCCGTTGACGGGGTTGGCTTTGGGGTGGAGGAAGGAGTGTAGTGGGGCTGTCTGGTCTGCAGCTGGGTGAGGACTGGCGTTTGTGGCGTCCGATGAACCTGGGCCTAGACTGGGAAGGTCTGTTTTTGCTGTGGGAAGTCCTGGTAGTCATAGTCTTGGTAGGTGAGGGGCTGTTGAAAGCCGTGGAAGGGCTGTGACATCGCCTGGGATGGAGGAGCAGACCTGGACTGGGTAGGAGCAGCTTCAGCTGGGCCTTGAGGGTTGTGCAGAAGTGTTGTTATCTTCTGCTTCATCACCTGGTACTGGGCCTCAGGCAGGTCCCTCAGGGTCTGGCTCAGGTGATGAAGGGCTTCCGGCCCGACGATGCTCTGTCCAAGTGGACCAGCTGAGAAAGAAGTTCTGTGCTGGTCTTCATTGTGTCCCTGATCTCCAACAGCACACTATGGTTCTGGCCCTCCAGTCTGCCTCTCTGCCTGCATCCTCTGGAGCTCGGTGTGGGTGTGGGTTGGCCTCTGGTGGCTGCTGCTTCTTTCTCCATTTGTGACAGCAGGGCGTCATCCCCTATGGGATCCCCCAAGTCCACCAGCATGGGGAGTGCAGCTGTCGGGGGAGTCTCTGCAGTGGGGTCCTCTGAAGACACCTGCCTGGACAGGCTTGCTGGCTCATGGCTAGAAGAGGACTGGCTGTCTGTGGGCTGTCTGAGGGAGAGGGGTGTCAAAGGGGCTGCTCCTTGGTGGCGGATCTCACCCTCCAGGAAACTGCACTTGGCCATGATGTACATCTCCTAGTCAGTGAACTTGACAGCGGCCTGCCCGGATTTCTTGAGGTGTAGCTTGCCATACCAGGTGTGCATGTGATTCCACCATCCCAGGAGTACTTCTGCAGTGTACCCCAGGCTCTCTGCCTTGTCTTTCCAAGCTGCCTGCTTCTTCTTGGTGTCGTGATAGAGTCTGTGGCCCTTTCTCCAGAGGTATTCGTTCTCCCTCAGCCATTCCAGCACCTCAGCCTCATGCTCCTCGGAAAGGGTGTACTGTTTCCTCTCTCCCTTCTCCTTCCCTTGCCTCTTCCTCCCTCTGGCAGTGACTTCAGCAGGGCCTTCAGGGGTTGGAGCAGCAGGGCCTTCAGGGGCTTGAGCAGCAGGGCCTTCAGCAGCAGGGCCTTGAGGGCCTTGGGGTTGGTCCACCACAGCAGCAGCAGCAGCAGCAGGTTCAGAGTCAGTGCCAGGGGGTAGGATGCTGGTTCTGTCCTTCTTGCTGGGGCTTGAATGAGTAGGCACCGGCTTCCTCTTCCTGCCTGCCTGACGAACCATGATGTTCCTGCTAGATGTATGTGGCAGCATGTCTTTCCCCTGTATGCTGACTGCATGTGTGCTGAATCCTTTTATATCCGCGGAACTGATGTAATTCATAGTCCCCACATGCGCAGTGAATGCTTTGCATCTGATATACATCCGTGCGGAATCCGCTTTGTTTCCTATAGGCGTCTGTGATGCATCCACTTCATCTGCTATGCATCCGCCCCTTCCGCTATGCATCCACTTCACAATTCTCCCCCAGAACCCCTTTGGATGTGTTATCCATTTCCATCCGCTGTCATCCGCTAGGCTTCCTTTGAACATCCATTTAACATCCCCGCTACATACTTCCCACGTCCGTTCTTTTTCATTCTTTTCCGTTCTGTTTATGCAAATTTTTGCCACTTTTTGGAGTGGATGACAACGAATGGAGCCAACCCCCAAATTTTGCTCATCTGTTGTGTCGTTTTTGCCTATGTTTCGCATCCGTCAGCGAGTGGGACCTTGCCTTAATATAGGTTTATATTTGGATATCAGTATGTGCTGCACAGATCTAAGAGAACTAATTTGTACAACAAAGATAGTGTAGAGGAAATAAGAAGTATTAAATAAGAAAGTGCTTTTTATATACATGTTTCAATTGCAAGAAATTATGAAAAAAACTGCTTCCAAAGGCTATAAATATTTCATCAAAATCTGAGCAATTCTTTTCTATCTGCAGCTTATTCAACACTATCATAAATATGTTCTTGTACTAGAGTTAGTTATTTAGCTGAAAACTTTTAAGGTGTAACTAAAGATTTATCACTTGCTTAATCAAATAAAATTATCATGTATTGGTGCAAATGGAATGTGTGCTTTCAGAAAAATATATTTAACTTCAATTCACAAGGATATTTTAAATAGGAGAGGAGGAGTATCTGGTTTTCATCTTTAAAAAAGATCAGTATTGGAATAGCTGATACTTATTTCATAACCAAGCCAGATATGAAAACATAAACATACATCAGTGCATTACATTCTATAAGATGCTTATAATCAAAATTTCTCAAGCTGCCCTGTCACTTCCTTTGCATCTGGCATTGGAGGTGTCAGCTATGCCAGCTTAATTCCCCAACACAGATGTTCCTGTTATGTTATTTTGTAAGTGTAAATTTTGTTTGATGCTCAACTCCTAGAATATTATAATCCAGAGACCATCCATTTAGTAATGCAGCTGTATGTATGTATGTATGTAATGCAGTACTTCATTTTTCTCCCCAAAATACTTCAAGTTGCTTCTTGTGCTTCTAGCTTTACTGCTGAGAGCACTTTTTCGGAGTCAATTTAGAAAGATTATTGTGTTAAACAAATTAGTACTACTATGTAAGCTATAAAGTATGCTTTATTGTATGTTAAATAAACATAATGTTAAGGCTTTTGTTCTTTGAACTACAATATTGTATACTTGCTCACAGATTTAATTTTATGCACATAATCTGTTCCGTTTGGAAATAAGTTGCGCTAGACCAGGTTTCAACAACTCTTTTATTTAACTCAGAAAGCAATGGTAACAGAACAACAGCCCAAGCCGCGGCAGCCCTTTTTATAATGGCTTGGTCGTGGCTTGTGGCCAATGACACTCCTTTAAGTGTTCCCGCTGTCAGGCGGGCCAATTGGATTGGTTCTCTAATGGCCATTCCTAGAACGGCCTTTTCAGCCAATCAGGATAGGGAACTTGGAGCCTACCAAGTTCCATACACAACACCCTTCCCCCTGGGGTTCAGTCCAATGTGCGTCACGTAGTCACGCAGGTAGGTGGGGCTTTTTTGAGTCCTGGTTGACCTGCACAGCTCAGTCTCGGTGTGGTCTTCAAGCGGTTCAGATGGGATCACTGTCTCTCTGTGCCTTCTCCATGGAACCTCCTGGAAGGGTGAGTAAGCCTTACCGCTCCCGCCTGAGTCTCTTGGGCTGGTTGAGATGGCTCCGCCACTCCCTCCTGGCTTGACCGGGTTGGTCGAGCTGGCCTGGCTGTCTCCTTCCAGGAAGGCCTCGCTTTGTTCTCCTGCTCCCGGACTTCTCATTTGGTGTTCATCTAACCGTGAGTGCTCTTTTTCATTTGTTTGAGAGTCTTTGTGTAGTGTTTATTGTCTTATTATGGGAGGTTCGTCTCTTCCTTTTTTATTATTTTGTATTTTCCCCCCCTCCTCGGTAGTTTTTGGTTGTTATTTATTTTTGGCATTGGTGTGTTGTTGCGGTTCAAGGGTTCGAGAATGAAGCTGGTTGATGTGCCGCTTCCATTCTATTCCGTCGTCTAGGAGTAGTCGGTAAGACCGGGGGCCTGTGATTTGGGTGATTGTGGCTGGAAGCCATAACGGGTCCCCGGTAAGGTTTTTGGCATAGACCAGGTCACCTATTTCAAATGCGCGGCATTTGCTGGAGGAGTCAGGGGGTTTATCCCAGGTATAAGTGGGGTGCAGTCTGTCGAGGTAGGAACACAATTTCCTACCCATTAAGAGTTCTGCTGGGCTTTTGTTGGTTGTGCTGCTAGGGGTAATATACTGTAGGATTAATAATCAGTTTAGCTTTTCTTGCACATCCCCCTTGTCCATTCTATTTAGGCCCTCTTTAGTGTACCGAACCATGCATTCAGCCCTGCCATTTGCAGCTGGATGAGCCGGCGCAGTTAAAGCATGTCGGATGCCCTGAGCAGCTAAGTACTGCTCTAATGCCAATGCAGTAAACTGGGGCCCATTGTCTGATACATCAGGCAGTCCATGCATGGCGAAAAGTTTGTCTAGCTGTTTCATCACTGCCTTGGTGGTCATAGAAGCCATAAGTATGACTTCTAACCAGTTCAAGTAGGCATCCACAACTATTAAAAAGGTGTTGCCTTTTGTCGGCCCAGCAAAGTCAATATGGAGTCTAGACCATGGGCCCCGGGGAGTTTCCCATTGCCTAACTGGTGCCTGTGGGGGGGGGGTAGGCCTCGATTTTTGACAGTCATGGCATGTTGCCACCCAACGTTCAATGTCCTTGTCCAGTCCTGGCCACCAGATGTAACTCCTGGCCAGGGCTTTCATCTTAACTATGGCCGGGTGCCCCTCGTGCAACATGCACAAAACATCTTCCTGGAGTTTGTTTGGTATCATCACCCTGTCACCCCACAAAATACAGCCCTTCTCGATAGACAGTTCAGTCTGTCGGGTGCAAAATGGCTTAAAAGTCTCAGTTTTGTTCTCTTCCGGCCAGCCCTTACCTACCCAATGCAGAATGTGAGCTGTCAAAGGATCTTTCGCAGTGGTTCTCACAACGTCCACTGCAGTTAGTGACAGGTTTGGCCAGGCCTCAAGTTGAAGTTTGGAGATGGTTGGAGCTGGGTCATCTTCTGTGATGGGCAGCGGGGAACAGCTCAAAGCATAGGCATGGGTGATGGTCTTTCCTGGGCAGTGGATCAGCGTGTAGGTGTAGGCAGTGAGGAATTCAGATCACCTCGTCATTCTAGGTGACAGAATGTTCAGGGTTGGCTTGTTTCCTGCTAGGATCCCTAACAGGGGTTTGTGATCAGTGATGATTGAAAAACTTATGCTGTAAAGGTACTCATGGAATCTTTTGACTCCAGCAATGATTGCGAGGGCTCCTCAGTCGAGTTGGCTGTAATTTCGTTTTGATTTGGAAAGCATTTCTGAATAGAAGGTGACCGGTGCCTCTCTGCCATCTGGTAGCTTGTGGCTCAGGATGGTGCCAATTCCAAAAGGCAATGCATCACAGGTGACCGTCAAAGGCAGGGTATTGCCATACTGGATTAAAACGGTGTTAGACGTTAATAGGTCTTTGATACCTTGAAATGCTGCTTGTTCCTGGTGGCCCCATTTCCAGATAGTTTTTTTTATCTAGCAGCTGATGTAAGGGTTCTGCTATGGTTGCCTTATGGGGCAGGAACACAGTGTAGAAATTTATGAGACCTAGGAATGTTTGAAGGTCAGTTTTGTTCCTAAGTCTAGGTGCGTCTTTGATTGCCTTTATCTTTTTTTTGGTGGGGTGTATCACTTGTTCATCTATTAGGTAGTCCAGAAACTCGACCTGATTGGTGGCTAAATTACATTTCTCTCACTTTACCTTCAGGCCTGCGTCTCTAAATCTTCTTAAGACTTCTCTTAATCTGCTCTCCAGTTGGTTAGCATTTTTTGCTGACACCAGAACGTCATCAAAATAAGGGATGACTCCCTTGATTCCATTTAATAGGCACTCCATGAGGCTTTGGAACATGCCTGGGCAACGCTAACGCTGAACTGGAGATGGTTGCATTTGAATGCCCCTCTATATGTCACAATAGTCTTTGCCTCTGGGTTAATGGGGTCAACGGGTAGTTGTTGATATGCCTATGCGAGATCAAGCTTCGCAAAAAAATTTCCTCCCCCTAGGGAGTGCAGTAAGTGTTGCACTACTGGTACTGAGTATGTGCTTTGTTGGAGCACATGGTTTAGGGTTGCCTTATAGTCTCCGCAGATGCGCACTGACTCATCTGGTTTTACAGGAATCACGATGGGTGTTTCCCACCTGGCAGGGTCAATTGGCTCGAACACTCCTTGCGCAATCAATATGTTTAATTATTTGTCAATTTTTGGTTTTAAGGCAAAAGGGACGCATCTGGCTTTTAACCAGATGGGGCTATTTTCGGGTCTAGGATAAACAAAATTGGGATCCCCCTGTACTTGCCTAGAATCCTGTCGAAAACATCTTGGAATTCTTGTAACAGGCTCTCTTCCCAGTTGGCTGCAAAATGTGGTTTATCCCGGTCATCCCGATTCCCAGGGGCGCAAACCATTCGATCCCTAGCAGACTAGGGTGATCACGGTCAACGATGGTCAGAGGCAAGATTTTGGCATGATTCTTAAATTCGATGAGGAAATGTCCAAGGCCCACTACCGGGATTTGATTTCCTTGTAGTCCTTTAAAATCAGTCAATGTTTTTGTAGTTCTTTTTGTTTGATTTCTGGTATCAGGCACCGAATGGTGTTCCAGGATACCATAGATAAAAAGGACCCAGAGTCAACTTCCATCTCACAGGGCTTCCCTTCGATGTTAACCTCTATCCGGACCTTTTTTTCGTTTGTCACCCTGGCATTTCCGATAGTTACTGTCTGGTGCATTTCCTCTCTGTCGCTGGTTCTTTTGCCTTGGTTCCATCTGCTTCCGGCTTGTCTCTCTTCATGTCTGGGGGGGGGGGGTGCTGCCGTGTCTTTTAGGACTATAGCTCTTTTTGTTACGGCAGATCCTTTCAATGTGCCCTCGTTTGTTACGAGCCCTACAGATTGCGTCTAGGAACCTGCATTCAGATCGCAGATGGTTGCCTCCATATCCAGCACACTGAAACTCCCACCTGTTTCTTCTTTTTTCCCACCATTTCTTGTCTGATTGAAGTCTATGGACATCTTCATTTTTGTCATCAGTGTCACTCTGGGGTTCGAGATCTTCGTAGTGGGTGGTCGCTGTGGGCTGTTTCTTGCTTCCCTCTTTCTCCTCTCTGGCTTGATTTGGCGGATCTGGAATCGAATTCATTTGGTGCATGGTGGCTGCGGATTTCTTTGCTGCTTTAGTGACAGTGGCTTCTGCAATAGCTTCGGCCACGGTTATGTTTGGTCTATTCAGTAGCTTGCTCTGAAGTGTAGCATCCTTCAAACCGAGGACCATGCGGTCCCTCATGGCCTCGCCCATGTTCTGGAACTCACAGGCTCCTCCGATGTGTCTCAGGGCTGCTACAAAATCTCCAACAGTTTCATCTTCTTTTTGGTCTCTCTTGTAGAACTCATGTCTTTTTATCAAGTTGGAGATCACTGGTGCATAATGTGCTCAGAGCATTCTGTTCAGCTCGGGCCAAGTCACCTGTTTAATGTCTCTTGGTTTGGCTAGCACCTTTGCCATTTTAAAGACAGCTGGTCCATAGTGTGTAAGGAAGACAGCCCTCTTCCTGTAGTCAGATATTTCCTACAGTTTGTTGCTTTCTAAAAACATAAGAAAATGATCTATATACGACTCCCAATCCTCCTCATCAGGATTGAATTGTGTGGGCGGCGCATTGTTACCCGCCATCTCCCTTGCTTTGTTCAGATCGCTGCATGCTTTGGTCTCACTCTTCTACAACAATCCCATATTCATCACCAGTGTTCCATTCAGAAATAAGTTGCACGAGACCAGGTTCCAACAACAACTCTTTTATTTAACTCAGTAAGCAATCGTAACGGAACAACAGCCCAAGCTGCGGAAGCTCACGGCTTGTTGCCAATGACACTCCTTTCAGTGTTCCCGCCATCAGGCGGGCCAATCGGATTGGTTCTCTAATGGCCAATCTGAGAATGGCCTTTTCAGCCAATCAGGATAAGGAACTTGGCGCCTACCAAGTTCCATACACAATGTAATCAATCGAATATGTGTTTATGTCCATGTATCTTGTGTGTTTTCGACCATCTCAGAAATCACTTTTGATGAGATGGGTAGTTATATAAATTAGATAAATAAAATTTTAAAGTGTTTGTATGTTAAATTATAGTTGAAATAACAGAAATATATAATATTTCTGTAAGAATGATTTCTTTAAAAATCTGAGTTGTGTACAGATGTTTCAATTGTAAGAAATGTTTAGCATATTGATATAAATATAGCACTTTCCCAGACATTGTACATGGCCTAGGAAATGACAAAAAAAAAGGTTTTTCAAATGCAAGGTGGGATTTCTATAGAGTATACGAAGCTCTGGCACATATGGATAAAAAACGGTCATCCTGTCCTTTGCTAGTTTACTGGGAATCCTTTTCTTGAACTATTACCATTGGCAGACAGTAATTATAAAAACAAGGACAAATAGGCTGAAAAACAAGGACAAATAGGCTGAAAAACAAGGACAAATAGGCTGAAATAAGCTTCTATCCCAGGGCAGTAGCTCTTTTGAATTCTGCTGCATAGAGTGCAGTGTTGGTGTGGTGTCGGTGGTTTCCGGTTCAATGTGTGAAGGGTGAAGGATGTGTACTTGTGTTTATTTTCATGGTCATGATGTGCACTGAACATGGTGTTTGATTTCGTTGTATGAGGTGCAATGACAATAAAGTAAACTAAAGAGAAATTTTGCAAAGCCATTATAGTTGGCACAAAATATATTGCAGTCAGGCATTTCTGAGAATGTTAACAAATTATAAGATATCTACTATACTATGATCAGTAAGCAAATCAAGGATTTTATTTTATTTATAGGATTGTCCATTTGAAATATGACTCTGAACAGTAAACAACAATTCCAATTAACAATAAAAAATATCAGCAAAACAAAACATATAACACTTGGGGTAGCACGTATATCCACATTGACAAGATCCTGAAAAACAGGCTTACCAAGCTCATTGGCTTAGTGCCTGGAGAAAAAGTCACATTTTGCATTATGGAAAGCCCCCAGGATTAGATTGTACACATCTTGTGGTGGACATTGTTCCATGGCATCGGCACAGGGATGAAGAGAAGACATAGTTTGTAGTTTCTACCAGATATGGCAGATTGCACATGTTCTTCTACAGTTGAAATTACCTGGTGTGACTTAAGAGGCCTGGGCTTAGTGACTTCAGATTCAGATGACTCCAATTTTATTGGCCTTTTGAAAGGCCTTGAAGGCCTAGCTTTTCCAGATGGTAAGGCCAGGATGTTAGCAAAACTGACATGTGTGCTTTTTTATTATTCTGGAGAAAACATTAAGGAAGCTTCAACTGTGTGTGTATGTATGTGTATGTGTATGTGTATGTGTATGTGTATGTATGTATGTATGTATGTATATATATATATATATATATATATATGGATCTTTGGTTATTCGGGTTTTCTCCCGCGTAGAATTGGAAGTATCTAGGCAACGTTTCGATGAAGTCTCATTCATCATCTTCAGGATTGTTTCTGAAGGAAGCTAAACAGCACACATGTAAGTACCCGCGAAAGCCTAAAGAAACAAATATATATATATATATAATTATATATATATAATCTTTTAATTTTTTGTTCATCATGCAGATTATCTTGGTTAAAATAAACAGCTGTATAAATTTAAGTGATAATAAAATAAATAACACAGCATTGTTTCATTAAAAGACTGGGAAATATGCCCAGACTTTGTGACACAGGCAGAAATATTTGGAAATAGGCAATCCTACAGTAAAAACAGTCCTGAGCTTTATTAGAGATCCCTCTGTTGATATGTTGTAGATTATGAAAGTGATCAAAGGAGTGAGGAGTGAACTGTCCATTTCAGAGGCCTGTCAATGCCTCTCTCAAAAAATCCTGATGGTCTAAGAAAAAAAATACTTTGGTGGGACTAAAAAAATAACAATGAAAGGTTAATATTATCTCCCAAATTAAGATAACTGTGCTAGTTATTGTCAATGCTCTTGATTTAATCACCTTTATCTGTGATATAGAAAATGAAATATAGTTATCACTGACAGAATTAATGATAATGTTCTTCTGGATAAGCTCTCTGGAATGGGACTTGGAAGGCAATGTAATTCATATTGTCCAAATTTGATTAGAATAAATGAATTATCCAAGCTATCTCCTTCTCTGATTAATTATCTTTGCAAGTTTTATCCAGGTACTCTTTGTTCTGTATAAAGAACAGTAGACTCCTAATACAGGATTCTGATTGGCTAAAAAACCTGAATGGGGATGGTTCAATAGGAACCAATCCACGAAGCTGCCCAAAAGGCGGCAAAACTAAATACCTGTCATTGGCTACAAGCCGGCAGACAAAACCCTATAAAAAGGCTGCCGCGGCTTGGGCCAATGTTCCGTTTTGCAACTACTGTTAACTAATAAAGACTTTGTTGTTGGAACCCAGTCTACCTCACGTTTCTCTGGACAGAACACCAGCAACGAAGGTGGGATCATCCTAAACGTGAGACTGAGCACGCGGCGACAAATAAAACCAGACGAAGAACAATGGCTGGAAACAATGCACTGCCTGCACCCTTCAATCCCAATGAAGAGGATTGGGAATCCTACGTAGACCGTTTCCAGATGTATTTGGAAAGTAACGAGATGGAAGAGATCTCAGACCATAGTAAGAGAGCTGTTTTCTTGACACACTGCGGGCCGACAATCTTCAAAATGGCCAAGGCTTTGGCGAAGCCCCGAGATGTGAAACAATTGACTTGGCCAGAGCTCCAAAGAATGCTAAAGGCCCACTATGCACTGGTGGTGTCAAAACTTATCAAGCGGCACAAATTTTATCTAAGAGACCAGAAAGAAGGCGAGACCATTGCTGATTCTGTGGCAGCCCTCCGAAAAATAGGAGGAGTGTGCGAGTTTCTGAATTTAGATGAAGCGATGCGGGATCAAGTAATACTGGGTTTAAGAGACTCTAATGTACAGAGCAAGCTGCTAAATAAACCCAACATAACCGTAGCCGAAGCCATCGCAGAAGCCACAGCCACTGAAGCCGTGAAAAAATCGGCGGTCAAAATGAAACAGATGAACGCGAACAACGCCGAAATGAGCCTGGCCAGAGGGAAGAAACAATTTCCCACCACCTCTCACCACGAAGATTTTGACGAGACATCAGAATCCGGGGAGGAAGACGACGAAGTCCACCGCCTATATGCCAACAAGAAATGGCGCGAAAAAAGAAATTGGCGGGAATGCACTGGCTGCGGAGGAAACCATCCTCGAGCTGATTGTAGATTCCTCGATGCCATTTGCAGAGCTTGCAAGAAAAGGGGGCATATCGAGAAAGTCTGCAGAAATAAAAAAAATTACAGCCCAAACAGATGCAGCAACTCCCCCGCACAAGCTGAGCCAAAACAAACTGAGGGAAAGTGGCAGTGGAACAAGCGAGCCACTAACCAAGAGAAAACACATCAGACTTTTACTATCGGAAGCGCTCAGATGGAAAGAGGGAAGAAAGTAAAAATAATTGTAAAAATAGAAGGCAATCCCTGCAAAATGGAGGTAGACTCTGGTTCTTTCCTATCAATGGTGTCATGGGACACCATCAAACAACTGGTCCCAGATATCAAACTCAAAGAACTCCAGAGACAAAAATTAACTCTCAAGGACTACCAAGGAAACCGAATTCCTGTAGAAGGCTTAGGACATTTCTGAGTCACCTACAAACAACATGTCGAAGTACTACCATTGACAATAGTCGACCGAGACCAACCAAGCCTCCTGGGCATCGAATGGTTCGCACCATTGGGCATTCGGATGACCGGAGTAGACCGGGTGGCCGCAACCGACTGGGAAGAAAACCTGATCCAAGAGTTCCAGGACGTTTTCGACGGCTCCCTAGGCAGGTATCAGGGGACCCCAATTTCTTTTAGTCTAGACCCCCAGGTAGCCCTTAGGAGACTAAAGGCCAGACGAGTTCCTTTTGCTCTGAAAGCAAAAATAGAGGAACAACTAAATAAACTAATAGACCAAGGGGTTTTAGAACCTGTTGACCATGCTAAGTGGGAAACGCCAATCGTAACACCAATTAAACCAGATGGGTCGGTTCGAATCTGTGGTGACTATAAGGCTACCCTGAACCACACATTGCAACAAAGCACATACCCGGTGCCAGTCATACAACACTTACTACATTCTCTTGGGGGAGGAAAAGTTTTCAGTAAACTAGATCTAGGGCAAGCTTACCAACAGCTCCCAGTAGACCCCTTAATGGCTGAAGCACAAACAATAGTGACTCACAAAGGGGCATTCAAATGCAACAGACTCCAATTTGGAGTGAGTGTAGCCCCAGGCGTTTTCCAGAGCCTCATGGAATGCCTATTGAATAGTATAAAAGGGGTCGTACCATACTTCGACAATGTCCTAATTTCAGCCAAAGATGCAACCCAGCTAAAAAAAAGACTAAAAGAGGTGCTAACTAAATTCAGAGATTCTGGCCTTAAAGTAAAAAAAGAAAAATGCTGTTTAATGACTGATCGCGTCGAATTCCTGAGCTACTAAATAGATGGAGAGGGTATACACCCTACTGGCAAAAAAGTCAAAGCTATTAAAGATGCACCAGAACCAAGGAACAAAACTGAACTACAGGCATTTTTGGGACTAATAAATTTTTATAACGTGTTCCTACCCCACAAAGCGACAATAGCGGAACCATTACACAGATTACTGGATAAAAAAAACAATTTGGACTTGGGGTTATAGAGAAAAGAAAGCCTTCCAAAAAATAAAAAACTTATTAACATCAAACACCGTTCTTATCCAGTTTAGTAACACACTTCCATTGACGGTGACCTGCGATGCCTCACCATTTGGAGTCGGTGCCATCCTGAGCCACCAATTGCCAGATGGGAAAGAGGCACCCATCGCATACTATTCAAAGACTCTGTCTAAAACTGAGCGTAATTATAATCAATTGGACAGAGAAGCCCTGACAATCGTCGCCGGAGTGAAATGCTTCCACGAGTATCTATATGGAAGAACATTTCTGATAGTAACGGACCATAAACTGCTACTGGGAATTTTGACAGGAAACAAGCCAACACCAAACATTTTGTCCCCGCGAATAACTAGATGGTAAGCATTCCTAGCAGCCTATTCTTATACTCTGACACATCGCCCCGGGAAACAAATTTCACATGCAGACGCGTTTAGCAGAGCACCATTACTGAATATAGAGGAAGACCCGGCACCGACGATGACCACCTTGCAGATAGAGACATGCCCCGATCTACCCATATCTGCAAATGATGTCGCCAGAGCCACCGCAAGGGACCCATTGACTGCCCATGTACTGAACTGGGTAGGTAAAGGTTGGCCGGAAAATCAAAAAACTGAGAACTTTAAACCTTTCCGGACCAGACAAACTGAACTCTCGATTCAAAAAGGTTGTTTGTAGTTATCCCTTCCAAATTACAAACTAAGGTGCTGGGTATGCTTCACGAAGGCCACCCTGGAATTGTTAAAATGAAAAGTCTTGCTAGAAGCTATGTCTGGTGGCCGGGTATAGATAGGGACATCAAATACTGGGAAATTCTTGCAACAAATGCCAAAGAACCAGGCCTTCCCCACCAAAAGCACCCATAAAGGACTGGGAAACCCCACAAGGCCCCTGGTCATGAATCCACATTGACTTTGCGGGTCCTACTAAGGGGCATACTTTCCTAATTGTCATAGATGCATACTCAAATTGGCTGGAGGTTAAAATTATGCCATCTACGACAACTGAAACTGTTATTAAACAACTTGACAAACTCTTCACAACCCATGGCCTGCCGGATGTCCTAGTGTCCGACAACGGGCCACAATTAACGAGTATCCAATTCGAACAATACCTAGCCTCCCTAGGTATAAGACATGCCCTAACCATGCCGGCCCACCCAGCTACAAATGGTAGGGAAGAGAGAATGGTCAGGTTTACCAAAGAAGGGTTAGAAAAAATGGACATTGGGGATGTCCAAGATAAAATAAATCACCTACTCAACCTCCAGCATATCACACCCATTACCATAACAAACAAAAGCCCGGCAGAATTACTAATGGGAAGAAAACTGAAGTCGCAATTAGACAGATTGCACCCAAATTATACACCAGAACCCCCCCCCCGACTCCTCCACCCATTTCAGGACATTTGAAATAGGTGACCTAGTCTATGCAAAAAATTTTACCGGGGACCCATTATGGCTTCCAGGAACAATCACACAAATTACAGGGCCCCGGTCCTACCGACTAACCATGGACGACGGCAGGGAATGGAAGCAGCACAGAGACCAGCTTCGGTCCCGAAACATAGAAAGAAGTACAAACACACAACCACAAATATTAAAAAAATGATGAAAATCAAACCAAGGAGGGGGAGGAAATACAAGAAAATAATAAAGAACTTTTTAAAATAAACCCAGAACATCTAAGCAATCAAAAAGAGCAAAAAGGAAACTTACCGTTTAAATAAAACACAGAATACAATAACAAACAAAAAGAGCAAAAAAGAGACTTACAGTTAGAAGAAAATTGCAAGAAGAGTTCACTCGAAAGGGCCAGCCAGGCCAGCTCGACCTGCCCAGAGAAAACAGGAGGGAGCGGCAAAACCGCCGGCCTAAGAAACTCAGGCAGCAGTAAAATGGCTGACTCACCCTTCCAGGCGGTTCCATGGAGAAGGACCAGAGAAACAGCAACCCCATCCAAACGGGTTGAAGTCTTCAGCAGAAATGAACCGCGCAAGTCCAGTCAAGTCAAAAAAAGCCCCACCTACCTGAGCAACTACGTCACCACGTAGGACTAAACCAAGAGGGGAGGGGTGTTCTGTATATAGAATAGTAGACTCCTAATACAGGATTCTGATTGGCTAAAAAACCTGAATGGGGATGGTTCAATAGGAACCAATCCACGAAGCTGCCCAAAAGGCGGCAAAACTAAATACCTGTCATTGGCTACAAGCCGGCAGACAAAATCCTATAAAAAGGCTGCCGCGGCTTGAGCCAATGTTCCGTTTCACAACTACTGTTAACTAATAAAGACTTTGTTGTTGGAACCCGGTCTACCTTGCATTTTTCCGGACGGAACACTCTTGGCATCTGTCAGAAGTGCATGACAACTGTAGGTGTATGATTATAGCTCATAGCCAAAGTTGAATGTGATTCTCTTGTTTCTTTCACTTATCTGAGAAAGAAGATAGTGGCTGAGCCCCTTAGCTGAGTTTATTTGTTTGCTATTTGGAATTCAGTCTTTCATCAGTTGGCTTCTTTTTTCTTGATATTGTTTGTTTTCTTTTCATTATTATCTGTAAGTTTTCAAAGTTGCTAAGAAGTTGGATGTTCTCAATATTCAAAAGATAAAAAGTTAATGTCATTACCTTATTCTTTATAATCACACATACAAAGTACTGATAGGTATATTAAGGCCCTGTCACACTGCCCAACGGATGCAAGCTGGGGCTTCTGCAGCACGGGTTCGCTCTTCTGGGGCTGGGGCTTCTGCTGCTTCTGCTTTTGGAGGAGCTGATGACAAGAACTCCAGCACCAGCCACCTCCACAGCACCTGGACCCTTCACCCCTGAGACTGAGCGACCAAGAGGAGTGCCAGAGACTCATTTTTGTTTTATAGCTTCTTGTTAATGAAGTCTATTTTTGATTCATACACTTGCTTCATTTCTTTTTTTTAATAAAGTCTTGGTGGAAACTTTTAGAAATGATTTAAGCCTTTGCATGCTTGTGGGATGGGTTATGATAGCAGTGGGATGGGCAAGGATAGCTTTGGGATGGGTAATAGCTGTGGGATAGATAAACCTCCAGTGCAAGCATAGTGGGACTGTATGGTCCACCCTCCCAGCTGTCACACCTTTGGCCCTTTATTATCAATAACAATGTAAGCATTGATCCACACATTTGAACATAAACACAACTCTTTATTAAGTGCCCTGTTCATTGTAGGCCCACCCAACATACATGGCCCAATCTCATCAGTGTGATGAGACAGGCTGAAGGAAGCATCCATTAAGCATCTATCTTGCCACTTCACTGCTCCAGCTGGGGAGTTGCACCAGTGTTTCAGGAGGTTGCTTCTTCCTTTTATGTGAAACTCTGTTGGGGCCTTGCACATCCTCAGTGTCTATCAGGTTTCGCCCTTGCCTCCATTCCCCAGGCTCCATGTCCCCATTGCCTTGTTGGAGGTCCACGAACCTGTTCTGCAAGACTGGGTAGCGGGTGCACATGAGATTGTGCAGGATGCAGCAAGCTTCCATGATACTCCTCACGGTCTCTGGGTGATGCTGCATGGTGGTGAGAAGTACCTGGAACCTGTTGGCCAGGATGCCAAAGGCGTTCTCCACCACCCGCCTTGCCCTGGACAGCCTGTAGTTGAAGATCCTCTCTTCATGGATGAGGTATTTGGAGGTGTAGTGCTTCATGAGGTAGGTTGTGAGGGAGAAGGCGTCATCCCCCATGATGAAGTAGGGCACATCTTGTGTGTCCTTGGGCAGGGGTTCTGGATCTGGGAAGCCCACGATGAGGTTGCATTCCAGCTCCTCCTTGAGGTGACTGGCGTTGTATACCTGGGCATCTGAAGATGAGCCGTTGCCTGAAGCATCGATGTACATGAACTTTTAGTCAGCATCGTCAATGGCGAAGAGGATGATGCTGAAGAAGCCCTTGTAATTGAAATAAGTGGACCCCGACTTGGGTGGAGCTTTGCAGGCCACGTGCTTGCCATCTATGGCTCCAACAGTGTGGGGGAAGTTCCACTTCTGATTCCACTGCTCTGCAACTTTCTTCCATCCTTCTTCAGTGGAGGGGCACTGGAGGAGCTCCTCCTTGTATTCTTTGATGATGGCCTGCACCACTTCTCTGACCACAATGCTGATGGTGTTGGGTGGCACCCTCCAGCCATACTGCATGCTCCTGTAGGTGGTATCTGAGGCCAGGTGGTGCAGAGTGAGTGCCACCTTGAGCCCAGTTTCTAGGCTGGGCCAGATGTTGGTGTTTGCCTTGGTCAACCTGGGTGTCAGCCGCTGCACAACTTCATCAAATATGGCTGGAGGCATTCTCATGAAGTTCTGGAATGCCCGAGTGTCTTCGTTCCTGAGTTCCACCATCAGCTTGTTGTACAGTCCATCCTCTGCTCTTCTCCCGATCCATTTTCGGACCCAGACGCTTCCTGGCCAGCTTCTTCCCATAGTAGAGTTCACAGAGACTGTATATGGCTTTGCATTGTTGCAGAAGGATGGTGGCTACCAAAAGGACTGTGTTACGAACCACGGTGGACATGACTGGATGCTGTGGAAGAGGAAGAGTCAGATGATGGCTGCAGAGGTCTGCAGCAGGGCCGCTGGTCTGAAAGTATAGGTGTCCCTTTGCATCCTCTAGGCATCCTCTAGGCATCCTCTAGGCATCCTCTAGGCATCCTCTAGACATCCTTAATGTCTGAGATAGGTCCCCTCTGCGGACGTTTTTTCCGTTTTACATGCTAGCATCCATTCTGCATCCATTCTGTATCCGTTCTGCGTCCGTTCCGCTTCCTCCCTGTGTCCGAGCGGATGCGAGTTGCACGGATGCACAGCAGATGCCTAGCGGATATAGTGGATGCGTAACGGATGCGTAGCAGATGCAGAATGGACGAATTGGATACATTTTCTGCGCAAAAGTTTTGAGCAGCTCAAAACTTTCTGAGTGGATGAAACTTCCATAAACGGATGCTGGACGGATAGAGAGGAAGCAAAACGGAGGCAGTGAGTACATCCCATTAACCAATGGATGGCAAGCTTTTTTGTCCATTTTACATCCTCTTTGCATCCGTTGGTGCAGTGTGACATGGGCTTAAAATGGAGAAAAGGTCCTAATCTACCCCCCTCATCTGATTCATGATTTTAATTGTTACAACTTCTACAAAATAACTATAACAAACAATAACTATACTGAACAAGTGTTTGTGTGTATATAAACACACAAACCCCCATACAAACACACATACACACACACACACCAGTAGTAAGATTCAATTCTTTTTAACCATTGGTTCTGTGGCTGTGTCTTGGTAGGCATGGCAGGAGAAAACACTGTAAAATCTCTTTTCCTACCTCACTCCAGGGAAAGGATACTATAAAATCGTCATTCCCTCCCCTCCTGGGGAAAGGTTACTGCAAAATCCCATTCTCTCCCCCACCCCACTAACCTGTTTTCCAGCTCCTTTCTCCTGTGAAGGACAACAAAAGAGGACCCAGACGATCAGTTGGGAATCAGGAGGCAGAAAATAGATGGGGGTGGGGCCAGTCAGAGGTAGTATTTGCCAGTTCTCCGAACTACTCAAAATTTCCGCTACCAGTTCTCCAGAACTGGTCAGAACCTGCTGATTCTCCACTGAGCTGAAGTGAGAATCCAGGATGGGTAGTCTCTAGTCTCCTAGCACTGCAGACTGAGTTGAGAAACTGAGGACACACCCCCTGTTAACGGTCCCCAGTTCTTCACTTGGTCTCAATGTGTTCAGACCACCCTTTAAGGGTTCTGAATAGTTAGGATTGTAGAACAATATTCACCCCCTGGATTAAGCTTTTTTTTTCTCAGAGAGGCTGTGATCAGGTTTGACAGCTATCCGGCTTGCCAGTTAAGCACTTTCATTTTTTTGTGCCTTTTTTCCGATTTACATTTTTTTGCTTGTTATTTTAAATTTTTGACTTTCCTTGCTGATGGACTGGTTTTTGTTTTGTTTTCTGCCAAAACTTGAGTGGAGGTGACCCTGAGACACTGAGTGGCCTGGGCTGGGACAGGAGTCAGTGTCTTATTTTACTCACCTTCTCCTGATCCACTTTCCCTTGCCTGGGATGAGCTGCAGCTGCCGCTAAGCACTTCTGTCCCTTTTCGGTGGCAGCGGCCTTTGATTTCGTTTAGGGACAATCCTGCAGTTCGTCTCCAGAATTGTCCCTTGGGGGGGATTCTGGCCACCGGGATTAAATCCTGACACTCCCCCATCCAGTCCCCAGAGCACTGTGGGAGCTGCGAGACACTTGAGTCTACCTGATAATTACGGTGCAGCCAGCGCCAGGCTCACAAGACTCTGACCTGTCAGGGCTTGCTGTAGTTCAAAGAGGCAGCCTTTTTTTCAGCTTTTTTTCCTTGACTCAGCTTTTGAATTGCAGAGCTGAGCTGAGCTCACCACTTTGTGTCACACTAGCTTTCTGAAGTGGTGGACAGCTACTGTGGCTGTAGCTGACAGCTGAATATTTTTTATTTTATTTTATTTTTACTTCTTTCTCCCTTTCTCTACCCCTGTCAAGTGACAGTTATTTTTGGTGGGTTCAAAGATGGCTGCCAAGGGAGCTGATCAAGAATTGTCAGTTCCTCAGCAGGTTAGAGAGAAGGCTGTAAAGAGATCCCCCAAGCCCAGGTCTGCTGGTCTGGAGGCAGCAGCTAGGATTAGAGCCAGGGCTCTAGCCCCTAAGAGATCCTCTAGAGCTGAGGATAGACAGGCCAGGCATAGACAAAAAGCCATAGATAAACAGTTTGACAGGATAGTGAGAGATTCCAGGATGGCTGAATACATAACCACCCCTCAACTTTGCCTCCTGAAGATGACAGGCAGCCAGACCAACTGGCAGATAGGCAGTATATGATGGCCTGGTCTACTGGGGGCTCAAGTACCCACGATTTGCAGGGTAACCTCCAAATCAGGGCTGAGACCTCTCACAATTTTTCTGAGCTGCCTCAGGGGAGCTTGATGGTGGCACCTGCAGACTAAGTCTCCAGTGGAGCCAGACCTGTGCCTGCAGCCACCTTTACACATACAGCAACTGGCTTATGACTGGAGGAGACCCAGATGCGAGAAATGCCATCCTTCATGAGAGCCTGGATCTCCCAAACAATAAGACAGGAATTGCAGGCAGAGGTCAACTAGCTGCGCCAGCTGTCTGATTTGGAACCTAGAAGAGGAGTCCTGCAGGGGTAGGGGCAGGCTTCTGCTGAACAGCTGGTCCACTTCAGAGAGCGCTCAACCTCCCCTTCAGAAAGCAGCCAAATTTATGGCTCTGAGAGGGATTTCCTTCCAGAAAGGGATTTTTCAGATGAGGAGTCAGAGGTAACAGGTCCCCCCTCCTTTAATTGCCTTTTCCAGCTGGCTCTTTTCAAGACTCTGCTGGTTTAGGCCAAGACCATGGCTCATCTCAAAAAGGACATGGTCACTCAGGACCTTTCCACTGAGGGAGAGGATTAGGAGGATTTCCTGTTCACTGAGAAAGTATCTGTGGTGGACGTTGTACCTGTGCCCCAGATGTTTCTGAATCTGATCAAAAAGCAGTGGGAGTCCCCTGGGATGTACGCTCGCCCCAATGGGTCTGAGTGTACCTGTAATGTGGACAAAGACCTTTTGGACATTATGGAAGTGCCAAAGGTAGATGGCCCAGTGGTAGCCCTAGCTTCCTCATCTGTCATTCCACCTGATGCGGAGGATGTTCTAAAGACAGAGGACCAGAAGGAGGAGATGGCACTCCAGGGAGCTCATCAAGCCAACTCCTGGGCCATCAGAACATCAACGACCGCATCTTTTTTTATTCGGGCCTCTTTGTGGTGGCTGAGGCAGTTACAGGACAGAATCCCACCTGAAGATCTCAGGGTGCATCAGGACCTGAATAAGATTATAATTGCGGTTCAATTGACTGCTGATGCCACCCACACATCAGCCAAATTTTTTTTCAGAGCCATGGCCTCTTCCATAACAGCACCCAGGCTTCTCTGGCTAAGAAATTGGCAGATGGATGCCAGAACCAAATGGAAGCTGGTGTCAGCTCCCTTTAAGGGAGAGAGGCTTTTTGAAAAAGCTGTGGATCCCTTTTTGACAGAAACCAGGGACAAGTGAAAGATCCTGCCCTCCCAGGGGAGGCGCTTTGATTACAGGTCTCATCCCTACTACAGGAAACCCTCTTTTAAACAGGGGGAAGCTAGGGCAGGCTTTCCCCATCAAATTAGGCCCTTTTTCCAGAGATCCTCCTCTCAGGCCGAAAGACAGGCCTTTGCCACCAGAGAGCATCAGAGGCAAGAGGGCAGAAGGTCCTTTAGGGGTTCCAACAGACCCTTCAGGCACAACAAGTGACGCCCAAGCCTCATCCCCCATAGGGGGCCATCTGGGATTGTTCTAGCAGAGGTGGGAACAGACCACAATGGACGTTTGGATCCTGTCAACTTTACGATCGAGTCTCTAGAGTTTCGATCCTGTCAACTTTACGATCGAGTCTCTAGAGTTTCTCTCCTCTGCCCCAAGAGCCTTTGTGTGCTGCCCCGTTTCCAGGGACCCCTCAAAGAGGTCTCTCATGGAATCAGCAATCCACCAACTGCTGGACATTCCGGCCATCCAGCCGGTTCCGGTAGACCAGGAGAGACAGGATTTCTATTCAATGTTGCATGTGATTCCAAAGGCCTTGGGTGTGTGTGTGTGTGTGAGAGAGAGCAATCCTCAACCTGAAAGGGCTCAACAGACATCTAAACTACCAAAGGTTCAAGATGCACTCCTTCCACTCCATTCTAGAGGGACTGCAGGAGGGAGATTTTTTTGGCCTCGGTAGACTTGATGGTGGCCTATCTCCATGTACCCATACACCCGAACCACCATCAGTTCCTAAGGTTTTGCTATGGAGGCTGCCATTTTCAATACAGGCTCTTTTGTTCAGCCTGTCATCAGCCCCTCGGATCTAAGGATCTAAGGCAAGAGGTGGTGGGGAGACATGTGCTTCTCCTCACGGACAATGTGACAAAGTGCAGCGACCACCGCAGCGTGGGCAATGCAGGCATCGATTCTGGACATTTGTAGAGCTGCGACCTGGTCATCGGTGAGCCCATTCATAAGACATTACAAAATTGACTCCTTTGCCTCCGTGGAGGCGTCCTTTGGAAGACGAGTCCTGCAGGGTGTGCACGTAGAGGTGGGGACCTCCGACCAATCCAGCTTCCACCTGTAGGACAGCCATCAGCCAGCTTTGGTATGTCCCATCCTGGATTCTTCCTTTGGCTCAGTGGAGAAGGGGCGTTAGTCCTACTTGAATGCTTCTTCTTGGGGAGCCAAATCCAGTCCCAACCTGTATTCTGTCTGGTCAGAATAGGGAGGAAATGTCCCTTTTTTTTCACAGTATCAATGAACTATCTGTTTGAAGACAAGGACCAGCTGAATTCGCTTCAACGTCATTCAGAACTGGGGACCATTACCAGGGGTGTGTCTTCAGTTTTTCAACTCGGTCTGCAGAGCTAGGAGACTAGAGAGTACCCATCCTGAATTCTCCTTTTGGCTCCCCGAGAAGAAGCATAGAACCAACACCCCATACCACTTCTGTCACATGAATATGTACAGCATATAAATAATATACACACAGAGATATTACACACATATTATACACACACACATATATATGTGCATTTATATAGACACATTCGTTCATTCTGCAAGTTAATACTTTCAATATTTTAGAAACTAGAAAGCTCTTCTTAACATACACAATTCTTCTAAGTGTAAATTTTCTGCATATTGAGAAATTATTATTGCTTAATTCAGTGTTACCATACAGCCCATATGCTGTTAAATTGTTTAACATGTCAAGGTATAAATATAGAAGAAGCATGTTTTACAACTGAAACGTGTATTAGGAATCTTCACTGTTTCATTTTGCCTGTCTACTTATAAATCCTTGCACTGTAATTAAAAATTAGGTTGTGGTAACATCTATAAGATTTAAACATAGAGTATACATGTTGACTTCTTTAGTCACCAGGAGAGCAGTGCAGATATAGGAAATCCATCTGAGACTACAATATCCATTAATGAATGGAATATATGGCCTTAATTTCAAATTAATGAATTTAAGTTTTTCAGTCAACTTTATACTATTCATGTTTTTGTTATTCCAATTAATCTAGCATAATTTTATATTATTAATCCATTTAATGGTAAATTTGAAAATTGTAACTAATAGTATTGCTGTGAAAGATGGAGAAAAGGTATTAATGGAAAATATTTTTCTATATATTTTATAGAAGTGCAAAAAAAGTATTTTAAAGCAATAACAGTTTTTAAAAAAAATAAAAATAATGTTAATGGAATAACCTTCCATCTCTCAAACTAGTCCATTAAGGGCTGCTGGCACTAAAGCCCATGTCACACTGGCCAACGGATGCAAAACGGACACAACGGATGAGAAAAATGTTCCATCCGTTGTTATCTGCTCTCAAAAGGGGCAAAAATTTGCATAACCGGAGCGGATAACACGGACGCGGGGAGAATGCAGAGCGGATGGAAAGCGGATGCGGAACGGAAGCCCAGTGGATGGAAGTGGATGGAAGGAGATGGGAGCGGATGGCGCAACCGCAGGGCTTCCGGGGGGCCTCAGCAAAGCGGACGCGGAACGGATACAGCGGATGCAGAACGGATGCCGAACGGATGAAGCGGATGCACAGCGGAAGCCTAGCGGATAAAGCGGATGCACAGTGGAAGCCTAGCGGATGCACAGCGGAACGGATGTCACGCGTTAATTGCGCATGCGGGGGGGAAGTATTATGCAAGCCCCCCAGATATAAAGGGAAGCAGCTCGCACATGGCTAGCATTCCGAGGAAAGACCTGCTGCTGGACACTTCGAGTTCCTTGCCTGCCCTGCCAGCCTGCCTTCCAGCCAGCCTTGGTGCCTGCCTGCCTGCCTGCCTGCCTGCCTGCCAGGCTTTCTGCCAGGCTTCCTGCCAGGCTTCCTGCCAGGCTTCCTGCCAGCCAGCAACCCCACAACCATGGGGAGGAAGAGAAAGCCTCAGCAACCTGCCACCATCCCTGGCAAGAGGGACAGGACCAACCTCCCACCCCCTGCCCCTGACTCTGCTGGTGCTGGGGCTTCTGCTGAAGCTGCTCCAGGCGGTGGTGCTTCTGCTGGTGCTGGGGCTTCTGCTGTTGCTTACTCTGTTGAAGCTGCTCCTGGTCCTGTTGGTCCTGCTCGACCTGCTTGTGCTCCTGGACTTGCTCGTCCTGCTCGTGCTCCTGGTCCTGCTCATGCTCCTGGTCCTGCTCATGCTCCTGGTCCTGCTCATGCTCCTGGACTTGCTGGCCCAGCTGGTGCTTACTCATGGTCCTGGTGTTCCTGCTGCTGCTACTGCTGCTGCTGCTGATGATGATGCTGATTATGATCCTACTGGTGAGGATGATGCTGCTTATGATCCTGCTGGTGAAGATGATGATGATGATGATGATGATGATGATGATGATGATGATGATCCTGCTGGTGCTACTGCGTGTGGTGGAGTGGAGGAGCAGCCCCTACTACCTGGGAGCCCCTCTGATGAGGGCCCATCTGGTCCTGCCAAAGGGAGGAAGAGGCGTATGTGACAACGGGAGAGGAGGCAATACTCCATTGTGGAGATGCACGAGGATGAGGTACTGGAGTGGCTGAGAGAGAACGACTATCTGTGGTGGAAGGGACACCGGCTGTACAGGGACACCAAAAGGAAGCAGGCTGCTTGGAGAGAGAGGGCAGAGAGTATGGGTTACACTTCAGAGGTGCTCCTCGGCTGGTGGAAACATATGCACACCTGGTACGGGAAGCTGCACCTGAAGAAATCTGGCCAGGCCACTGTGAAGCTGACAGACAGAGAGACCTACATCATGGCCAGGTGCAGCTTCCTGGAGGGTGAGATCCGCCACCGAGGAGCACCAGCAGCCCCTCTCACGACCCTCTCTCTCCAGCAGCTGGCTGAGAGCCAGTCCTCTTCCGGCCGAGAGTCAGTCTCTGTCTCCAGGCAGGTTTCTGTGGAGTGTGCCACGGCGGAGAACCCGCAGACAGGTGTGGTAAGCGTAGTGGAGTGCATAGAGGACTCCCTGGTGCAGTGGGAGAAAGGAGACATTGAGTCCATCACAGTCCTAGCCACATCCACCCCCCCCAGCTCCGCCTCCGCAGAAAGGCAGAGAGCCAGACAGCTTGAGGGGCAGAGCCACAATGTCCTGCTGGAGATCAGGGACACCATCTGCACCAGCATAGATCTCCTCTCTCAGCTGGTCCACACCGACTCCTCATCCTCCAACTGCAAGCACTTCCTCACCTATGTCAACCAGACCCTCAAGGAAATGGTGGATCCACAGTACCAGCAGGTGGAGGACCGGATCACCAAGCTGCTTCACAACCCTCCAGACCCAGAGGAACCTGCTCCCACCCAGTCCAGGCCTGATCCTCCACCCCAGGTGATGTCCCTCCCATTCCAAGACTTCCCACAAGCCCTCACCTACCAGGGCTACGGCTACCAGGAGGTTCAGCAGCACAGGCAGCAGCCCTTCCCAGTCCAAGCACAGAGTCATCGGGCGACACCGTTGCCACCTGTTCCACTGATGCCACCGATGCCACCCACGCCAATGATGCCACTGATGACAGCGATGCCACCCACGCCAATGATGCCACCCATGACAGCAATGCCAGCCACGCCAATGATGCCACCCATGCCAGTCCTCACCCCGCTGCAGACCAGACAGCCCCACTACACTACTCCTTCCTCCACCCCACAGCCAAGCCCGGCCTCAGTACATATGTCATCAGTACTGGGGCTGACACCCCATGGCATGGAGGAAGGACCTCTCAGCATCGCGGGACTGAGCCAGCTATCCGAGACCTTTCCCAACACACCGTCCCCTGTTGTCCTCTCGAGGCCAGGCACTCCAGCACCACCCACCACCACAGCACCTGGATCCTTCACCCCGAGACTGGGCACACCTCCGAGTGACCAAGAAGAGTGCCAGAGACTGGCTAGCTGGCTACCTGTGGACTTTATTTGGACACCTGACTTGGGTCAATTTTTTTTTACAGCTTGTTGTTCAGTAAAGTTTATCTTTGATTCACACACTTGCTTCATTGCTTTTTTTTAATAAAGTCTTGGTGGAAACTTTTAGAATTGGCTTAAGCCTTTGCAAGCTTGTGGGATGGGTTAAGATAGCAGTGGGGTGAGCAGGGATACCTGTGGAATGAGCAGGGATACCTTTGGGATGGCTAATAGCTGTGGGATAGATAAACCTCCAGTGCAAGCATAGTGGGACTGTATGGTCTACCCTCCCAGGTGCCACACCTATGGCCCTTTATTATCAATCATAATGTAATCAATCATCCACACATGTCAACACAAACACAACTCTTTATTAAACTCCCTGTTCATTGTAGGCCCACCCAACATACATGGCCTAATCTCATCCGTGTGATGAGACAGGGTGAAGGAAGCATCCATTAAGCATCTACCATCCTGTCTTGCCACTCCACCGCTCCAGCTGTGGAGTTGCACCAGTGTTTCAGGAGGTTGCGCTGCTTCTTCCCTTCCCTTGAGGCTCTGTTGTGGCCTTGCACATCCTGAGTGTCGATCAGGTTTCACCCTTGCCTCCATTCTCCAGGCTCCATGTCCCTATTGCCTTGTTGACAGTCCACGAGCCTGTTCTGCAAGACTGGGTAGCGGGTGCGCATGAGATTGTGCAGGATGCAGCAAGCTTCCACGATTCTCCTCACGGTCTCTGGGCAATGCTGCATGGTGGTGAGAAGTACCTGGAACCTGTTGGCTAGGATGCCAAAGGCATTCTCCACCACCTGCCTTGCCCTGGACAGCCTGTAGTTGAAGATCCTCTCTTCACGGGTGAGGCATCTGGAAATGTAGGGCTTCATGAGGTAGGTTCTAAGGGAGAAGGCGTCATCCCCCACGATGAAGTAGGGCACATCTTGCATGTTGTTGGGCAGGGGGTCTGGATCTGGGAAGCCCACGATGAGGTTGCCTTCCAGCCCCTCCTTGAGGTGACTGGCGTTGTATACCTGGGCATCTGAAGATGAGCCGTAGCCTGACGCATCGATGTACATGAACTTGTAGCCAGCATCGGCCATGGCGAAGAGGATGATGCTGAAGAAGCCCTTGTAGTTGAAATAAGTGGACCCCGACTTTGCTGGAGCTTTTCAGGCCACGTGCTTGCCATCGATGGCTCCAACAGTGTGTGGGAAGTTCCACCTCTGATACCACTGCTCTGCAACTTTCTTCCATCCTTCTTCAGTGGAGGGGCACTGGAGGAGCTCCTCCTTGTATTCTTCGATGATGGCCTGCACCACTTCTCTGACCACAATGCTGATGGTGTTGTGTGGCACCCTCCAGCCATACTGCATGCTTTTGTAGGTGGTCCCTGAGGCCAGGTGGCGCAGAGTGAGTGCCACCTTGAGCTCAGGTTCCAGGCTGGGCCGGAAGTTGGTGTTTGCCTTGGTCAACCTGGGTGTCAGCCGCTGCACAACTTCGTCAAACATGGGTGGAGGCATCCTCATGAAGTTCTGGAGCGCCCGAGTTTCTTCGTTCCTGAGCTCCACCATCAGCTTGTTGTACAGTCCATCCTCTGCTCTTCTCCCGATCCATTTTCGGACCCAGACGCTTCTTGGCCACCTCTTTTTCTTCCCATAGTAGAGTTCACAGAGCCTGTAGATGGCTTTGTACTGTTGCAGAAGGATGGTGGCTGCCAAAAGGACTGTGGTACGATCCACGGTGGACATGACTGGATGCTGTGGAAGAGCAAGAGTCAGATGAAGGCTGCAGAGGTCTGCACAGGTGGGCTGCTGGTCTGAAAGTGAGATGCAGATGAGTTGCTCCCCCTTTTTATAGGCAGTGTAGGTGTCCCTTTGCATCCTCTAGGCATCCTCTAGACATCCTTAATATCCGAGATAGATCCCCTCTGCGAATGTTTTTTCCGCTTTAAATGCTTTGTTTCCGTGCTGCATCCATTCTGCATCCATTCTGCATCTGTTCCACGTCCATTCTACTTCCTCCCTGCATCCGGGCGGATGCAAGTTCCGCGGATTCGCAGCGGGTGCCTAGCGGATATAGCGGATGCGTAGTGGATGCATAACGGGTACGTAGCGGATGCGTAGCGGATGCGTAGCGGATGCAGAATGGACGAACTGGATACATTTTCCATGCAAAAGTTTTAGGCAGCCCAAAACTTTGGGAGCAGATGAAACGTCCATAAACAGATGCTGGACGGATAGAAAGGATGAAAAATGGAGGCAGTGAGTACAGAACGGATACATCGCGTTAACCAACGGATGGCAAGGTTTTTTGTCCGTTTTACATCCTCTTTGCATCCGTTGGTTCAGTGTGACATGGGCTTAAGCATCAGTTGAGTGATTTAATTGAAAATAGAAAATGTGGGGAGGAGCTTTGTTTAAGCTCTAGTAGCTTATAATAACCAAAAACAGAATTTAGTTTTTTGCACCTTCTGATAGAAATACCTATTTTTAAAGGTAGTTAAGATCAATCTCAGCACATTTATAATTCTTTTCAACATCAAGATGAAACAGTAAATTTACAGGGGTTGTTATTTATTATAAAAATGTCAGATTTCTTGTCGCTTTCATAGGAGGAATCAAACTTTTTGAACAAAAAGAAGTCACCTCACCCAAAGACTTACCCATTTTAGAAAGAAGTGTTTGTTCCTTTTTCTTTTTTTCTGTGTATGTGTCTATTGCAGGAGTGGGATGCTATGTGTTCGGGACCGTTCTATAGAACCTGTAACTGCGAAGAGCAGCTGACACCGAACTGGTTTGGTGTTTGACCCATATGCCTGCCTGGGCTCTAGGCTGTCCTCTATTCCCTGCTTTTCCCTCCTCAGCTGCTTTGCGTGGCACAGCTGAGGTTCAAAAAGCAGAAACAAGAGAATTTTCAAATGTGCACATCCCAGCACAGCACTTGTCAGCTGTCCAGGCAGCACAGCTGATGATTTCTTGCAAACGTTGCACAGAAGGGGTGTTATGATTGTCCGCAGTTTGAAGAACTGGCAAATTGCTCCTCTGGCTGGCCCCTTCCCTCCCTGCCCACTCATTCCTTACCTGGCATGCAAGCCAACCAACTTGTCTGGTTTGGTAAGTTGCTATTTTTCCTTTTTTCCCTCCCAACCATCAGCTGTTTTGCTCTGCTGGAATTTTATGAGTTTGCTTGCAAGCAAATTTTATGTGACAGACTCAAGTAGCTGATTGCAGATAGATAGATCTCTAAGTGTAACTGTGATTCTTTGAGTAATTCAATCTGCCTGCCTACTTTCTGATTTTGGGTAAAAATTGCTCTTTTTTATTAAAAAAAATCAATATTTATAAATATTTATAATATTTACATACAAGCCATGACCACCCAGTTACATGACCACCAAACCATACCCAGTCAGCAAGCCACACCCATCCAGTCACATGACCACCAAGCCACAGCCACAAATTAGACCACATCCACAGAACCAGTTGTTAAGAAATTTGAATCCCATTCCTGGTCTATTGGTATGCTCAGTGCAGTGGAAAAACAACATCACCATCTCTATCATTACTATCACTTATTTTGCTTTCTTATAACTTGACATTGACAAAATTTTGCTTGGACTGCAAGGCCATCAAACTGGTCAGTCCTAGAGGAGATCAACCCTGACTGCTCTTTAGAAGGCCAGATCCTGAAGATGAAATTCAAATACTTTGATCACCTAATGAGAAGGAAGGACTCACTGGAAAAGAGCCTAATGTTGGGAAAGACTGAGGGAAAAAGAAGAAGGGGAAGAAGGCAGAGAATGAGGTGGTTGGATGGAGTCACTGAAACAGTAGACGTGAGCTTAAATGGACTCCAGAGGACAGTAGGGGACAGGAAGGCCTGGAGGAATGTTGTCCATGGAGTCACGATGTGTCAGGCATGACTTTGCAACTAACAACAACAACAAAATGTTATTCCAAAGTCACAATTGTGATAATGGTGATTTGTGTCATTTGTACATAGAAAAAGTATAGGATATGCCATGTAGCATAGCTTAACTTATTCTCTTCAATGGAAGAGAAGAGGTATTTCATATACAGTATGCTGTACAAGATTCCAACTTCCCAACCAAATGATTATCCCGCAGGTAGAACAACTGTACATGTAGCTGATAACATTTAACTTTTATCATTGCTCACTTAACTTTGTGTGAGACTCTCACAATATATTTGTGCTCATGATAAAAATTGTCCTATTTTTCTGTAAGGGAATTTTCTTTTTCCTTTCAACCTGTGAAATTGATTGTGAATGGGAGAATTGTTCAGGAAAGATTAAAATAAAAGACAAAAGTTACATTTTTCCCACATTAGAACACTTTTTGCTATGGTGATGAGGAAACAACAACAACAATAAACAACTTATTAGACCTGAATGTTCTGACTTTGCAAAAAACAATCTTACTTGGAACTGCCTATACACTCAGATTTCACCTTATCAGCTCTTAGATCCTTGGTTAGGATTTGAACTGTTAAGTTTTTTGCAGTCCTAGATTGTGAATCAATCGTGGTGGTGGTGGTGGTGGTGGTGGTGGTGGTGGTGGTGGTGGTGGTGATGATGTTGATGATGATGATGATGATGATGATGATGATGATGATGATGATACTCTAACATGAGTATACAAGATGCAGGGTTCTTTAAATGTCATTTGCTTTCATGCAATTGCTGTGAGTGTGCAGTTTAACACGAAATAAAATTCAGATATGACTTCTATTGATCCAGCATTTTTAGTTCCAGTATTTTTCCCCAAAGTAAAGGCCTGTTTATAGAACACTGAAATATATAATGTTACTAAAATCTATTTGAAGTAAATGCCAAAATTGTTAGAAGTAATATGAGAACAAGATCTATTTCTGTTACTAGAAAAATCCCTGATTTGTTCATATTGTTTTATGCCTGATGCACAGCTATTTGATATTGCCCTGACAAATAGGAAGATATCAGGTTTAAATTTCTTAAATATCCAGCTAAAAGCAACGAATAGTCTGAGCACATTAAAATTCCATTTTCCGTTTACAAGTGTTTGCTTCAGATGACCCTCACTGATCTTAAATATATTTCTGTATCTGTAACTGAACAGAGGTTTTTCTGTACATCATGTTCTAATGATACTCTGGCCTTTCTCCAACGAGGCACTGAATAAAGCTATTTTTAAAATACAGAAAATGGGAACAGCTGCAGCAATCAGATTTGATAAAAACAAGAGAACTTCTCCTCCTCCTCCTCTTCCTCCTCCCCCTCCTCCCCCTCCTCCCCCTCCTCCTCCTCCTCCTCCTCCTCCTCCTCCTCCTCCTCCTCCTCCCTCAATTTCATCCAAGTTCAAAATTATTTTGTAGAATAGCTTTTGTTCTTTTGCTGGAAAGAACTTACAAAGCTAATTCAGGGATATCCTTATAAAACAAATAATACTAAAAATACAGATACAGGCATTTTACATGCAAGCTTTAAAGAAATTGCATTTCCAGTTTTCAGAATAGCTATCAAAGGAAAGACATTATTCCCAAAAGTTTTTCTATAATAATCTACTAGAAATAGAAAATAAGACCCTTTGTTTCCCAATGTCAGCATTTCTGAAGCTGGTTTTATTCTCAAATGTTATTTTCATTGGAGAGAAAAATGGTTGAAAATCAAAGTACTTTGTCTTTTGTTTTCTTCAGCATTAATCAGGAACTGTGCTTTTTTAAGGGGAAGAGGGAACTCACTTAATTCACTAATGACAGCACTTTTTCTAAACATTTTTTTCTGTATGCCTTAAAATTTGCCTCAAAATCACATGAAATTAATAAGGTATATTTCAATTAATATAAATAAAGAGATGCTTAGATTCAACCTGTGACCTCTTTTAACAGTTTTCTTAAGATTCCTTCCAGTTGCTTGGGGTGCGTGTCTGAAAAACAGAAGTGGAATTTTAAATGTGCATGTCTTAGGGATTTAAAAGAAACACCACAGATTAATTTCCTATAATTCTTGCATTACATGTGATGTAAGAAGAGCCTCAGCAAATAAGACAAAGTCCTGCAGTGTTCTGTTTTCCAAGGAAGTCATCTAGTTGCCTTTAAGAAGCTCCTAAGCAAAGAAGGAAGTGGCTTTCTCTCACTGCTATTCTGCAGCAGCTAATCTTTCAAGTTCTCCACTGAGCCGAAGCAAGAATCCAGGATGGGTAGTCTCTAGTCTCCTAGCTCTGCAGATCGAGTTGAAAAACTGAGGACACACCCCCTGGTAACGGTCTCCAGTTTTTCACTCAGTCTCAGCATGTTCAGACCACCTTTTAAGGGCTCTGAATACTTAGGATTTAGAAGAATATTCACCCCCTGGATTAAGCTTTTTTTTTTGCAGAGAGGCCTAGATCAGGTTTGACAGTTATCCGGCTTGCCGGTTAAGCACTTTCATTTTTTTCATGCCTTTTTTTCCAGTTCGCGTTTTTTTGCTTATTTAAATTTTTGACTTTCTTTGCTAGTGGACTGGTTTTTGTTTTGTTTTCTGCTAAAACTGCAGTGATAGTTTGTAGTGGCTTTGCAGTGGCTGAGGCAGCTACAGGACAGAATCCCACCTGAGGATCTCAGGCTGCATCAGGACCTGAATAAAATTATAGCTGCAGCTCAATTTACTGCTGATGCCACCCTCACATCATCCAAATTTTCTACCAGAACCATGGCCTCTTCCATAACAGCACGCAGGCTTCTCTGGCTAAGAAATTGGCAGGTGGACATCAGAACCAAATCGAAGCTGGCATCGGCTCCATTTAACGGAGAGAGGCTTTTTGGGGAAGCCCTGGATCCTGTTTTGACAGGAACAAGCGAAATATCCTGCCCTCCCAGGGGAGGTGTTTTGATTACAGGCCTAATCCCTACTACAGGAAGCCCTCCTTTAAACCGGGTGGAAGCTAGGGCAGGCTTTCCCCATTAAAGTAGGCCCTTTTTCCAGAGATCCTCCTCTCAGGCTATCGGCCACCAGAGGGCATCAGAGACAGGCCTTTGCCACCAGAAAGCATCAGAGGCAAGAGGGCAGAAGGTCCTTTAGGGGTTCCAACAGACCCTTCAGGCACAAAAAGTGATGCCCAAGCTTCATTCCCCATGGGGGCCATCTGGGACTGTTCTGGCAGAGGTAAGAACAGACCACAATGGACATTTGGATCCTGTCAACCTTACAGTCGGGTCTCTCTCTAGAGTTTCTCTCCTGCCCCCCAAGAGCCTTTGTGTGCTGCCCCGTCTCCAGGGACCTCTCAAAGAGAGATCACATGGAATTAGCAATCCACCATCTGCTGGACATTCGGGAGATGCAGCCGGTTTCGGTAGACCAGGAGAGACAGGGTTTCTATTCGGTGTTGTTTGTGATTCCAAAGGACTTGGGGGGGGGGGGGTGACGAGCAATCCTCAACCTGAAAGGGCTCAATTAATCTACCAAAGGTTCAAGATGCACTCCCTCCACTCCATTCTAGAGGAGCTGCGGGAGGGAGATTTTTGGGCCTCGGTAGACTTGACGGAGGCCTACATCCATGTGCCCATACACCCCAACCACCGTCAGTTCCTGAGGTTTTTCTATGGTGGCTGCCATTTTCAATACAGGCTCTTCTGTTCGGCCTGTCATCTGCCCCTCGGACTTTTACCAAACTCTTGGCAGCAGTAGCGGCACACCTCAGAACCTCACTCATAAGGATCCAATGCTATTTGGACGACATCCTGATAGCATTCTCTTCCAAACACCAGACGGAGGAGGATCTGATGTCAACAATCAGGATTCTTTGAGAGCATGGGTTCTCGATAAATCTGGACAAATGCTACCTTCCATCGACTCAGATCTTGCATTTGGGGGCCATTATAGACACCTTGGCCGGACAGGTTTTTCTCTCACAGGAGCATCGAGACAGTATCAGGGAAGTCACATTGCTGATCCTGTCTTCTAGAGAGGCACCTATCATCTTGCTGTCTCAACTTCTTGGCAAAATGATATCGTGCATCAGGATTGTCCCATGGGCCCACTTCCATGGCCAAACCCTTCAGTTGTTCCTGCTCCCTTACCAGAAGGTGAGCAGGGACAACTCTCCAAGGAGGGTTCATGTCCCCTTTCCAGTTCATTGTTACGTCCATTGGTGACAGTCCCGAGTCATGGATCAGGGATGCTTGTACAGGGAACCCCAGAGGATTACCATCACCACTGACACCAGTCTCTATGTTTGGGGGGCCCACTTGAGAGCCCAAGTCACCCAGGGGTGGTGGTCATGAGAGGAGTTTGCCCACAACATAAATTGGCTAGAGCTCAGGGCTGCCCATTTAGCGCTCAAGGATCTAAGGCAACAGGTGGTGGGGAGACATGTGCTTTTCATGGACAATGTGGCTTCCAAGGCCCACATAAATTGGCAGGGGGGCACACGCTTCAGATCTCTAATGCAGGAAGCAACTCAATTGTCAAGGTACACGGAGAGAAACCTGTTGTCCCTACAAGCAGAACATATCTTGGGAGTATCCAACGTGCAGGCAGACTGGTTGACAGTCAACTGGTCAGAATGGCGACTGCATCCCATTCTATTCCAGGAGATGATGAAATGCTTCAGCCACCCAATTCTGGATCTCTTTGCATCACCAGAGAGCACGCACCTCCTGAGGTTCTTTGCTCAATTCCTTGCCCGAGGAGCAAAAAGGTTCAATGGTCTCCAGTGTAGCTGGCCCCAGAGACTTCCCCTGATTCTGGGGGCAATCAGGAAAGTACTGATAGAAAAGGCAGAAGTTCTGTTGGTAGCCCCTTACTGGCTCAGGCATCCTGCGTTTGGCGACCTGATGGGACTGTCAGTCACCAAACCCTGGTGAATTTCACTGCACATGATCTTCCTCAGCCAGGACCCAATCGAGCACCCAGATCCAACCTGGTTTCGGTTGACCGTCTAGCACTTGAGCGAGGATCCTGAAATGGGAGTTTTCCACAAAGGTCATTCAGACTATCCCAGGTGGCCAGAAGACTTTCCACAACCAGGATATATAATGCAACATGCAAGATTTTCTGCAGTTAGTGCGCTTGTCACCAATTGGAACCCACTGGGGTTTCTGTTGCAAAGGTACTAGAGTTCCTGCAGGATGGCTTGGATAAAGGTCTCACCCCAATACCTTGAAGAGACAGGTGGCTGCTATGGACTTGGTGATTTCGGTCAAGGGCTCTACTACTCTGACCCAACACCCTAGAGTTAAAGCCTTCCTTAGGGGAGCCATGAATCTGAGGCCACCGGTGGTCCACCGTTACCCTACCTGGGATTTGCCTAAGGTCCTGCAGGCACTAACTTCTCCCCCATTTGAACCCTTACATGAAGTCTGCCTTCGCCTTCTCACATGCAAGGTCTCATTCTTGATGGCCATTACCTCAGCCAGGAGTATTTCGGAGTTGGCGGCCTTATCCATCAGGAAGGATCTGTGTATATTCCATACAGACAGGGTGGTTCTACGGTTGGACCCTCTTTTCCTGCCCAAGGTGAACTCCTTATTCCATTGTTCACAGGAGTTGATTTTGCCTAATTTCTGTCCTGAGCCTACCCATACCTTGGACATTGGGAGGGCCCTCCATATTTACATTAAAAGAACTTCTTTTAGGAGGATGGAAGCCTTGTTTGTTTCCTTTCAGCTGCCAACTTTAGGTTGCAGGGTGACACTTCCACAGTGGGTCGCTGGCTCAGAGCCTGCACTGCAAGTGGCTATGAGTTACAGAGCCTTCCTGTGCCCAAGAGGATCACAGTGCACTCAACCAGAAGTGCAGCGACCATCGCAGCCCTGGCAATGCAGACATCGATTCTGGACATTTGCAACCTGGTCATCGGTGAGCCCATTCATAAGACATTACAAAATTGACTCCTTTGCCTCCGTGGAGGTGTCCTTTGGAAGACGAGTCCTGCAGAGTGTGCATGTAGAGGTGGGGACCTCCGCCTAATCCAGCTAGGATAGCCATCAGCCAGCTTTGGTATGTCCCATCCTGGATTCTCCCTTCAGCTCAGTGGAGAAGGGGCGTTGGTCCTACCTGAACGCTTCTTCTTGGGGAGCCAAAGGAGAATCCAGTCCCACTCTGTATTCTGTCTGGTCAGAATAGGGAGGAAATGTCCCTTTTTTTCACAGTATCAATGAACTATCTGTTTGAAGACAAGAACCAACGAGCTGGTTTTTCCACTGGAAAGGTATCCATTAAATACTCAGTGGAAAAATATTCTCTGTATTGTTAGTAAACTAAATAAATTTCTCACAAAGGGATTCTTGCACCTACAAGTATCTAGAAGCAGATATGGGGGAATAAATTTCAATTAGGGCTGGTGTTTAAAATAAAACATAATCCCACAAGAAAGCACAATCTCACTTGAATCCAGGAGTTCACAAGATTGTTTTTTGTGTATCCTTTGTATGTTAAATGTGTATTAAAACTGTCCTTTGGAAGGATATTTGAAGCAAATATTTAGTTTAAATTTATACCAGATCAATATGAGTTCTTGAATATTTGCTAAATGTACATTTTCCAAATCCTTCCAGGTCTTCCTATGATTAGATTATACATAATGAATATTTTCTACGAGCTGATCCTCTATCTATGGACTTGGATAACATTGGAAAAGTCTATTATATATACTTTATTATATTTTAGCATACATTATAATTAAACTATGATATAAGTCTTCTAATAATTTTGTTATTGAAACACATTTGCAATTTTCTTTAGGGTCAAAGATTTATAATAACATATTTACCAAACCTAATGAATTTATATTAATAACTCTAGAAGTATAATCAAGACATTTACTATGGAATAATGGTCATTTCAATAAATATTGATCCCATTTTTAATTCCTTGTATTATATTTTTCTTATATCTTCTTAAAATGCTTATAAAACCATAGTAGATATTTTTCTAATTCATATTATGAGTACAAATCTATTTTAAAGTTATTTAGATAAACTTGCCTGGACTAAATTGCAATTATATTACACAAAAAGAATCAGTCGTAGTATCTTAGATTCACAACCAGAATTGGAAATTGTGCTCATTAAATGCTGTACACTAGTTTGTATCAGATTCAAACTTATCATGATGAGAATTCTAATCTTATGTCTAGTGGTCTACAGGTTTCCCAGATCCAGTCTATTTGCAATATTTAGTGTTTACTTAATCATCATTATCACCATCACCATCATCATCTTAAAATGCAACTGACTAAGCATACAACAGATACCAATTGACAATGCAATGTTAGTCGACCATATATTTCTATACACAAACATTATATGTGAATATTTGTTACTGATAATGATAGTTCACATTGGAGTATACAAGACCCTGACATAAAGCATGTCTTTGGCACCTTAAACAACTAAAACAGTTCCTGTCTCTGTATATTGTACAGTTCTGTCTTCCTGCAGATTGCAAAAATGTGTTACTAAAAGGATGGTTGTGGTGATCTAAAATAAATAAATAAAACATTCCAAACAGACATCAGTGATTAGGACATATTGCAGATCACTCTTCCCAATGTATTTGCAAGGATTCTCAAATTCCCTATTCCATATTTTGTGGCTGGAACTCAAACTTTCCCCAGCGTAATGATTACCAAGTTTTAATTACATTTAGGGGTCATGTATCCTCATCACTCCAAAGACAAACTGCCAAGAGGGAGAGATTTACTACCAACCAATGATATTTTTTATGTAAATGTACTTGACTAAGTGCAATAACCCTAAATTCTAATAGAGACTTTCAATCTCTTGCCAGGTCTGCAATACTTATATGTGGCTAAGATGAATTGAGTATTTACAAAACAGCTCCATTATAGAGGAACAATCCTCCATGTGTAAATCACTATTTCCAATCATAGTACTACTAGGTTCCTTTTCACCTCTGCCCTTGTTTATTTTCTTTGATTTATATTTGTAGAAAAAATGTTTAAATGCAGTATTCTATTTAACAGTGCATTGGTCCAATATTGCCTTTTGTCATGGACTACTTGGGTTTCTCAAATATTTTATCACCATCTTGAGCATATAATAAGAATGGGACACTGCAAAGACACACAAAGGATTATTTAGATTTCAGTTTGTCTTTTTAATTGTTCAAACAGCCTGAGCAGGAGAAATGAAAAAAAAATCCTCATGGTGACTTTATTGTTCTCTCTGCTGTAGATACATTTTATAAATAAGGGCAAAGGGTCAGGTGCCCCTTTACATGCTATTTGCAAGTGCCTGACATCAGCAATCACTGTGTGAGCAGCTTTGTTTATCCATAACACTAATCTGAAGAGATGTGTGAAGTACTTTGGCTTGGGGAAGAGGGCAGAGCAGCATGGTGCTATGCAAACATTCCCACAAGTCCCTGATAGGTCATTCACACAGAAGACAAGGGAAAGGTTTCAAGTCATGGACAAACTTCAATATAGAATCAACAGACTGTCAAGAACCTGAGGAGATAGAAAATAATAATAGAGATGGGTATGAAAGTATCTGGACTGAATCATTGCTATCACAATTTACCAATGATGTTACTTATAAAATAAATGTAGATGGGAGGGAGGGAGGAAGGGAGGAAGGGAGGAAGGAAGGAAGGAAGGAAAGAAATGGGACTTACATATCTGGAAAAATCGGTCAGGGCAGTTCTAAGAAAATAGTTTTCAGATCTAGATTAATATTTTATATGCAGGGTTCTGCCAGGTATTTATTTATGTAATTTATTTCTTTTTTATGAATTTTTTGAGATCAGTACTTTTTAATAAAGTATAATGTTTTTGTTTTATATTTGTTGTGTTATGGTATTTGAATGTTTATCACCTATCTGCAACTGAAACAGCAGTAAGAAAATAATAAATAAATAAAATTATATAATAAATCCACAGAATTGCATAATCATCAGAGATAGTATGGAATAGGTAGCATTAATTACCAGTGTAGTTTCTAAAAACCCTCTGGAAAAGAATGGTCTTGAAACATTTCATGAATGAAAGCAAGAAGGATGCCATCCTATCCTCAGAGAGAGAATGTTCTAGAAATAGCCTCCATATGACCCTACCTTGAACTATCTGGAAGAGTAGGACTATGGATTACTTGGTGACCTTGGTTGTTTGCTTGCAAATGTTTCATTACCTACTAGATAATATTGGTGATAGGAACCAGAAGCACATTCTCAGGAAAAGTACAAAGAATATGAAGAATCAATTTAGAGAACATGTCCCACAGGAAATAAATACCTTAGCCAAAAAGAGCTTTTTAGATAATGACCAGAACTTTGAATTGAATTAAATAATAATTGTAATTTTGAATTTACCTATAGCCTACTGTGATGCAGAAGCCATAGAATATGTATTGGTCTACTAAACTGGGAACAATCCATCAGCAAATAGGCAACTGAATTTTAAACCAATTATAGTTTCAAAAGCAGTCCCTAGTGCAAAAAAGCAGTTATTCGTTTATTCATAGATTAGATTAGATTAGATTAGATTAGATTAGATTGGATTGGATTGGATTGGATTGGATTGGATTGGATTGGATTGGATTGGATTGGATTGGATTAGATTAGAAGTGTTGAAAGGCTGAAAGTACCTTTCTCTGAGGGTTCAAATTTTCCCGCTGGGAGAGCTCTGGTGCAAGGATACAGACAACTGCTCAAAAGCCGGAATCTTTTATTCTCAGGAAGGCTAGAAGTATGATTGCATTCCCGGAGCTAGCTAGCTTTTGAATGATAAGTTCCCAATTTTATACCTTTTTTCCTCCCTTTGTGTATAAGGTTTTGACACTAACATCCTGTCAGTTTGTTTTTCTTTCTGCCAAAAGGCAACCATAAGGAGGTGCGAAAGGGGCAGCTTCCTGCATTACTGGTTTTTTTTCTCTGATCTCTTTTAGTTTTTTTTATGGCTTTTTGTAATCTTCTATCTGTAGTTCCTGCCTTTTGGCTGGTTTGGTATGTTGTGGCTTTTGTCTTGGGGCGTGTTTATTAGATTTCTTTTCCTATGCAACCCTGTTCCATGGCTGGCCTGATGTTCCCTTTCTACAATCCCTCATCCCCCCCCCCCCCCCCAAGGTGTGATATCTGATTGAATGTCTTGGTATACTTGGTATTCTTGATCAATCTGGATCATCATCATAGCTGCCTGTCCCCTTTTTAATTTTTTCTTTTTAGAGGGAATACAGGCCTTCAAGCAGCTGAGGCAGGGTGGAATGCACTTACAGAGGCTACACATGAGGGCCCCAAAGACACAAATGTTGACTGTGGTTGTTATGAGGATTTTTAGCCAACGGAAATCTGGCATCTATGAGAAGAGCCATGAAAAATCCAGGAATGATTGCTCCTGACCAATATTTTGAGCTAGCCCTTTCAGGTGGTAGATGTCCCTCCCTACGAGTTCTGAGGTTTCGTTCAGATTGAAGCAACACATTCCTTTGAATGTTTCGCAGCCATAGCTATGCTTCAGGAGAAGGGAGTCTATTGCTGCCCTATTCTCCAGAGTGGCTTCTCTGACCTCCCTCAGTTCTCTGTTTAGGGCATCCAGGGCATGGGAGGTCGAATTCAAACTTTTTGCCAGGGTACATGCTAGTTCATTCAAATTTTTAGAATTTCGCACTGCCAATCCAGGTACCCCTACCAAAGATATTGCCAATGAGATGTATTCTGTTTTGGTGGGAAGGGAGACTTTGGAGTCACAGTTTGAGTCTAGGGTTTGGAAGGCTCTCCTGTGTCATCTCTGTAAGGATGGCATAAGCGTGGTTAATCTTCCTAAGCTGCAGGGGCCATTTGTGGCATTTGCAGGAAGGTATGAGTAGGCTTTTAAGCCACATAGGAAAAACCATCCAGGTGGGAGATTCAGATAACTATATGAAAATGATATGGTTTCTGTGTAGTTGCATTTTAGGTCTGTGTTGCTAAGATCAGTGCATTTTGTGACCCTAGGTGAGCTGCACCCAGTGCCATCAAAGCATTTCTCAGAGGTGGTTACTGCAGCAATGTGTAGGGCATACATGGTGTTGTCCTTGGTTTTTTTTGTAGAGTGGCCCCAGCTAAAAATGCTTTCGTAGGAGTCAGGAAGGTTTCTAAATGTGGTATAGTTAATGATGTTATGTGGCCTAGTTGCTACTCCCATTTGGCATGTGGTTAAGATATCCTTGACTGATTTCCCCCCTGCTAGGCAAAAGTTAGTAGTGTTGAGTATTTCTTTTGCTAAATATTCCCATATGTTTCCTTTCTCTGGGATAAGCTTTGGTTCCAGGAACGCAGTTGCTTGTGTTACAAGTATTACAATTGTTACAGAAAATAATAATACACAGTATATATTACATTTCATGTTTCCCATTGCTAGATTCTTTTCTTCCCTCCCCCCTCTTTTTTTTTTATTCATACAATGTGAAAAATGTAAAAGTATCAAAAATTATAAAAATCTCTCCTTTAAAAAAAAACATACAAAAAAGGAAGAAAAAATGCAGAAGAAAAATAATAATAAAAAAATATATACACAAAAAAAATAATAATAGAGTGTTATAACTTAGCACCTGGGAGTCCAGTTTTATGTAATTCAGTGATTGCCCTTGGTTCCTCAGAGTTGTTTGGTTCAGTGGTGTTGAAAAATGCTGCAAGCATCCATTGATCTGTGTCTGGATTTTTCTTGAGTTTGATGGGTGGAATTGATTGTGGTGGAGTTTGGCTCTGGTCTATGACTGCTGGCTTTGCATGTGTCCAATGTATCCAAGAGTCTCGTTCTGCAATCTTAATGGCAGTGTGAGTAGTCAGTAAAACTTGATAGGGTCCTTTCCACCTTGGTTGTAAAGGTGAGGTTCTGGTGAAGAACTTGATCCACACCCAATCTCCCGGTTCATATGGATGCAGGGCTTCTTCCAAGGGTAAGGTCTGCGTCAGTGCACTCTGAGTCCAGAGGATCTGTAGTCGCTTTTGCAGGGCTGCAAGATAAGAAGAGAGAACCATATCCCCCCCTATCTAGGCAGAGGGAATGAGGATCGAGACATTGTAAGGTATCAGGAGGCCGACCAAAAAGGGTTGTTGTCAAGGCTGGTGTGATGATAGTATGAGGTAGAGGTTTGGTGGCCACCCATTTGGCTGTTGCATCTGCATATTGATTTCCTTTCATTATTGTAGAGTCATCTGTTTGATGGGCTTTACAATGGATGACTGCTAGTGCTTGTGGTAATTGAATGGCCTCTAAAAGTTTGGCTACTAATGATGCATGTACTATTTGTTGTCCTGCTGAAGTTAAAAAAAAACCCTGTTGTTTCCATAGAGCTCCTGTTGCATGGCAGACTCCAAAAGCATATTTGGAGTCTGTATAGATGTTGGTAGATTGGTTCCTAGCAGTTTCGCAGGCTTTCGTCAAGGCTATAAGCTCAGCTGCTTGGGCGCTATGGGAAGGAGGGAGGGGGGAAGCCCAAATAATTTCTTGTAGAGAGACTACAGCTGCTCCTGTTACTCTTCTGTTCTGGTGCATGTAGGAGGAACCTAAAAAGTTCCAAGTCGGGGTTTTGCAGCTTGGTATCTGTTAGATTGGAGCGGGGTAGTTCAGCATCATGCACTAAATGGAGGCAATCATGGAGATTGCCTTCTTCCTGTTCTGTGGGGAGCAGAGTATTACATCTTTCAAATGTAAAGTGATCAGAGGTAAAAATTCAGCTTCATATTGAGCCAAACGCTGCTGAGTAAAAGCTTGTGTCTGGCTCTTTAAGAGAATTGCAAAAAATTCGTGGGGAACTTTTAGCAGTCGAGGATGTCCTAGTACCAAATCTTTAGATCATTTCACCAGTTCAACTGCAGCTGCCACAGCTCATAAGCAGGGGACAGTGCCCTTAGCTACTGGATCTAGGGTTACAGAATAATAAGCAACTGGCCGGTGTGTGTGTACATAAGGCTGTGTTAGAATGCCAAAGGCAACACCTAATTTCTCATGGATGAATAAGGTAAAAGGTTTCCTATAGTCAGGTAGCCCAAGTGCTGGGGCTGATGCTAGGGTTTGTTTGATGGTCTGAAGTGTTTTGTCCAGAGATTTGGACCATTCAATGGGGTCAGGCATGTTTTTGCCTGTCAATTGAATGAGTGGTCGGGCTATTTCACCAAATGAGGGGATCCATGGGTGGCAGAAGCCCAGTACTCCCAGTAAAGCTCTTACTTGACATTTTGTTTGGGGTGGTTTCATGGCTAAAATAATTTCTACTTGATTAGGGGCCAATTTTCTAATTCCTGGTGCGATAATATAGCCCAGATATGTTATTTCTTGTTTAAAATATTGCAATTTGGAGAGAGAGGCTTTGTGACCTCTTTCTGCCAGGGCTTTGAGTAAATACACGGTATCTGTTTTACATGCTAGCTCAGTTTGAGATGCTAACAATAAATCATCAACATACTGGATTAAGGAAGACTGATATGGTAGGGAGATGGAGGAGAGGTTTGCCTTTAATATTTGTGAAAATAGGATGGGGGACTCAGTATAACCTTGTGGCAATCGAGTCCAAGTATATCGTTGATCTTGCCAGGTAAAGGCAAATAGATATTGGGATGCTGGATCCACAGGAATGCTAAAAAAGGCAGAACACAAATCAATGACAGAAAAGTAAGCGGCTGAGGCTGTTTAAATCCTCATGAAGCCCTGTGTTGTTGGTTATCAGCATGATTGTTTTGTGCTTTCCTTTTCCTGAGATTTCTAATTGCAGCCCCTGTTTTCCACATGTTATGGTAGCTCCCATTTTACAAAGGAGATCCCTCCCTAATAGGGATAGTGGCGACTGGGGGCAAATAGTGAATGCATGGTCTATTGTGAAAGGTCCTAATTCTAATGGTATGTTGTGGGTAAATTCTGCAGGAATTATTTTTCCTCCCACTCCCATTTTGTTATCTTGAGCCCCTTCAGCCACTGCAGCTTTATATGGTGCTTCAGTAATTAATGAGGAGGGGGCTACAGTATCAACTAAGCAATTGTATTTCTTTCCTCCGATAAGAACAGTAACAATGGGTTCCCCTTCTGGGCCATTTCTTAAGGGGATAGCTAGTCCGTTAAAGGTAGCCAGGAATTCAGTACTTTCCTTGCCATTTTCTAGTCAAGAAGGGGTTAACTCATGGTCTCTCCTTTTCTCCCATTGATGTGTATTGTTAGTGTTTATTGGAGGAAAGGGAGCTCTGGGTGGTGTCTGGTGACTGAAACTTTGTTGCTCAGTGTAATGGATTGGATTATTGCCTGGCTTCATGTTTCTAGGGGTGGGGGTGGGTGGGGGGGTATTGCCTACATTGCCTGTTGTAACTATGTATCATTCATATGTTTGCAACTGTGTATCATTGCAACTATGTATCATTCAGGCATTTGCAACATTGTATCATTCACGTGTAATCATTGAGCTTCTGTCTCCTCAGTGACCTTTTGCAGGGCACGTACAGGGACAAGGAGTTAAACATCTGTAGAAATAGCTTATTTACATTGTGATTACATTGTCTGGCATGCAGCTTTGTAAAGAAGGAATATCCTGTTCGAATTATAAATCTTGCCATCCTGTCTAACCTGGTATCTTGCCTTATCTGAGCCATTGTAAAGCCTGTATATCCTGTCTGACCTGGGCTTGACCTAGGCTCTGAATAAACAATCACCCCCTTTTGAAGGAGCATAATAAAAGAGCGTGTACCCAGACATTCTGGGTGCACTCATCCCGAGGAACTTCGTCTCCTGTCGTTTCTTTCTCCTTTTGCTCCCTATCATGAGACGCCCATCTGATGCGGGATAGCAGATACCGCATTCTGGTGACCCCGACGTGATTCCCTAAGGGGGATACGTTGCAACGCGCTCATATCTTACCCGCTCGATGGGAGCTGTGCATTGCCAGGCCTGAAGCGAATTGCACATCATCGGATCTGAAACACGGTCTCGACTTTCGTAAGTATGGGCGGAAACTTTTCTCAACAACAGACAGAGCATCTGAAGGAATTGAGGGAGTTAGTCGCTTCTTCTTCTAAATATTCTGCTAATTTAAAGGGCTCGCCTGTAAAAATGAAACCTATTGCTACATTATTGACTTATGTGTGGCAACATTGTCCCAATTATCCAGAGAAAGGGTCCTTAAAAATCTCCATTTGGCAAAAAATTGGTGACTATCTCCATAGTCCTCCTCGTGCACCTATTGGCATTTTGGTCACTTGGAGGAAAATTATGGAGGCTTTAAAAGTCCATTATAAAATAGAAGCAGGGAGTGTATTTGAATCTCCCCCACCAAGTTATGATAACTTTTCTGTCCTTCAACCCTCCGCTCCCGATGATCGTAAGTCATTACGAGAGCCTCCCTCCATTCAATCCACTTCCTTAAATATAGAGCCCTCGTGTCCTCCACCACCCTCCCGAGGTGGGGGGGGTGTTGTAAAAGCCATTCAACAAGCCTTTTATGAAGGAGAAATGGATGAGGACACCCTTGCAGCTGCCTCCCTTTATCCTATCATACAAACCGGCAATCCTCCAGCTCCTCAGTATACCTCAATGCCGTACAAAATAATTAAGGATTTAAAAGCAGCTTGCAAGGAAAATGGTATTCAATCTCGCTATGTACAGGGTCTTTTAGGATCAATAACCCAACCAGGAGCTGACTTGATAAATGCTGATTGGCGTACATTATTTACCATGATCCTCACGCCTTCACAATTTTTGGTCTGGGAGTCAGAATTTCATAAGCGTACTGCAGCCGCAGCCGCTAGAGGCTTGCCGGCAAATGTCACTCTAGATATGCTTAACGGTACTGGCACTATGTTTACCGTTGCCCAGCAGATTGCCACAGACGCAGCTGCTTTCCCTATATTACAGGATTGTGCTTTGGCCGCTGCTCGAAAGGTTGATAATGCGGGATGCGTGCCCAAATCTTTCTCTAAAGTTATTCAAGGACCTTCTGAGCCTTTTTCCTCCTTTATAAATCGTCTCACAGAAGCCTTAGAGAGACAAATTGATAATGAGGAGGCTTGTAATGAATTACAATTGAAACTTGCTTATGAAAACGCAAACGCTGATTGTCAGAAAGTTTTGCAACCATTAATTAATAAGAAAAATGTTACCTTGGCAGATTATCTTACAGCCTGCCGAATCATAGGAACCACATCCCATTCCATGTCTACTCTGGCTACAGCCATTACTGAAGGCATGCAGCAGAACATGAGCTCTCTTCTTCCCATTTCCCAACAAAACACTCGCAAAATGGGCAATTGTTTTAATTGTGGCAAGCCAGGTCACTTTAAGAGCCAATGCAGAGCCCCGGGCGGGGGAGCAAATATGTCAAGAAACCAGGTAGCTCGCCCAAAGACGCCATGCCCTCGATGCCAAAAGGGCTATCACTGGGCTAATCAGTGCAGAGTCCAAAAGAATGAACAGCAGAATAACCCTGCAATCATTCAAAAACCTTTTTTGAATCAGGGAAACTAGAAACGGGGCAGGCAGCCAGCCCCACAACAAAGGCTGCTGAAACTTGCAACTTTTCTTCTTTCGCTTACGATCTTGTTGCTAATAAAACTGTTACTTATCTTCCTGGTGTCGCTGACTTTCTCTTTGTACCTCCTGTTCAGCCTTTTCACATGCCCCCCGATATTCCAGTGCTAGTCTTTCCTGTAAGGGATTTAGCTGAACAAGGTATTCTTGCCTCTCCTTTTCTGCATGACCCCACTGTATTGTCTGATGTCTGCCTGTCTGTACTAGCTAATACAGAAGTTACTATAAATGAGGGGGATGTTGTGGCAAAAATGATTGTGCTCTTAGACCAACAACAAGAGCAACTCTATGCAATTGAAAGACCAATCAGTCAACCAAAACCTACGGTAACATTCTTATTGAATGGTCGATCCTTTCTTGGTCTTTTAGATACTGGAGCGGATATTTCCGTCATCCGAACCGCTGAGTGGCCAAACACCTGGCCTGCAGATGTGGCACCAGCGGTGAGAGGAATGGGGGGACTCCAGGAGACTCGCATTAGCAGAAACTGGGTAAAAGCCCATTCCCCTGAGTCTCAATGTGTTGCTTATATTAAACCAGCTGTAAATCCTCTGTATACTAATTTGTGGGGAAGAGACCTTATGTCACAGTTTAATGCACAACTTACCCTCCACTAACCATGCTTCGCTTGCATTTGATTCACAATAACCCTGTGTGGATTGATCAGTGGCCTCTCCCTTCTATAAAGCTTGAAGCCTTACATTCTCTTGTTCAAGAACAATTAGATAGAGGTCATCTAGAACCTTCATTGAGTCCATATAATACCCCAGTTTTTGTTATCAAAAAGAAAAACGGCTCTTGGCGCCTCCTTCAGGATTTAAGGGCTGTGAATTCGGTCCTCCTTCTAATGGGACCCCTGCAATGTGGTCTTCCAAATCCTAACATAATTCCTCAAGAGCATGACCTTATCATTATTGATTTAAAAGACTGTTTTTTTCTCCATTCCATCACACCAGTTAGATAGAAAACTATTTGCTTTTACAGTACCAACCTTAAATAATCAGAGACCTACCAAACGATATCAATGGAAAGTCTTACCGCAAGGCATGTTAAACAGTCCAACTATGTGTCAATTTTTTGTGGATTTAGCCTTGCAACCATACAGGGACAAATATCCTCATTTTTTAATCTATCATTACATGGATGATATATTGGTACCTGCACCTGGCCCAAAGGGCACGGTATTAAAAACTCTGCTGTGCCTGATCTCCATTCTAGGTAAAGCAGGTCTCACAATAGCCCCAGAAAAAGTACAATCCAAACCACCCTTTTCCTATTTAGGTCACAAGTTACTTGCTTCAGCTGCTGTTCCTTCCCTTCCTCTCCCAACACTTCCCCCGAAACCCACACTTGTGATCTTACAACAGTTCCTAGGAACCTTAAATTGGGCACGTCCTTATTTGGGTTTGACCACAGCTACATTAGCTCCTCTTTTTAATGCCCTCACACAAGGTAAAGCCCCGTCTGATGTTATCATCCTAAATAAAGAGCAGTTGCAGGCATTAAAAGACGTTTCCCATTCACTGGCTACTCGATGGGTGGATCGAGCTATAGAGAATTGCCCTTTATCAATTGCTTTACTAAATACTGTTCAGAGACCAACAGCTGTTATTATGCAATCTCATCAGACACAGGTTCTGATTTTAGAATGGCTGCATTTGTCTCACACCCCACGGACCACAATCACTAGTAAAACCTCTGCATATTCCCAGTTGATCTTTAAAGGTCGACAAAGATGTAAACAACTCATGGGATGTGAGCCTGTTTCAATATTCACTCCTTGCTCAATGACCACGTGGGAAATGCTATGGTGTAATTCAGAAGAACTACAATACACTTTAGAAGAGTGGCCAGGGCAAACTTCTTGCCATTTACCAACGGACCCACGTTTCACTTTTCTTAAAACTCTCCCTTTTGAATGGCAATCCCCCCTCTCAATATCTCCATTAGTAGATGCACCTACGCTTTATGCAGATGGGGGGAAAATGTATGGTGCTTGTGCATGGTACCAGGAGGGAGAGTGGAAAACTAAAATTACCCCTTCTGCTCAACATGCAGAACTTGCTGCATCTCTTATTGCATTTCAACAGTTTCAAAAAGCTCCTTTTAATTTAATAGTAGATTCCTTATACGTTTCTCAGATTTTGAAAAATATATATCAAGCCTATTTATCTCCTAGCATATCTGTTCCTTTGTTAAAATTGTTGCTTCCTCTACAACAATGTATCAATAGCCATACGCATCCATTCTTTGTAGCACATATCAGGAGCCATCAACCTCTTCCTGGTATATTACAGGAAGGAAACAAGGTGGCAGACGCAGCTGCAGCAGCTGCAGCAGGTAAATCAATTTGTAATCTGACAGCAGCCCAAAGCCATGACTATTTTCACCAAAATAAAAAAGCATTACAAAAACAATTTTCTCTAACTCAGGCAGAAGCTGCTGCCATTATTCAACAATGCCCCACATGTAGTAAACAAGGACATTCCATTCCCATAGGAGTAAATCCTAGAGGATTAAAAGCTTGTGAAATTTGGCAAATGGATGTAACTCAGTATCCACCTTTTGCCCCTTGGAAATATTTGCACGTTTCCATCGATCCATATTCAGGGTTTATTCTGGCTACTCCTCAAAGGGGAGAAACTGTAAAACATGTCATCAATCATTCAATTCGTACCTTTGCCTCGCTGGGACGTCCAAAAGAAATCAAAACAGACAATGGACCTGCCTATACGAGTTCTGCTTTCCAGGACTTCTGTAACAGATGGGATGTAACTCACAAGTTTGGGATTCCCTACAACAGCCAGGGGCAGGCTATTGTGGAACGAGCTCACTTATCTCTGAAATGTGCTCTTGATCGCTATTCGTTGCGGGAAAAAACCCCTAACCTCCCAGCATTGCAAAATTCTCTTAACATTTGTCTTTACACTTTAAATTTTCTTAATCTAACTGGCATTCCTCCCACTTCTGCTGCTTCACATCATTTTTCCTCCCCCTCACCCCCCCCAACAGACCTCTGGTACATTATTGCAAATTGCCAGATCCCGCCTGGCAGGGTCCCGCTGAGCTTCTCACCTGGGGACGAGGCTACACTGCGATTTTACTACCAGACAAAACCACTTGCTGGGTCCCTGGTCGGGCGGTAAGACCCTATCATGGGAATTCCTCCGCTACATCTGCATCTTAAACTCTTCCTGATATTCTTGCCTATATCCTCTTTGCAATTTCTACCTTATTCATATCCTACTTATACCTTTGTTCAACATGGTCATTGGACCACATTAGAATTTCGCTTTATTAATTATGATAGTGACTGTCCTATTGTTTGTTGGCATGATAATCTTCCCATAAATCTATCTCCTTATATTCACACATACTTCAACAAAACCTATGCTTCCTGTCAAAAGATTATTCGTGTTAAAGCCACTTCATTAACAGAAGGCTATTATACTTGTTCCATGTGGGTACGTCATGAAAATGCTACCCGTGGCTTTCACTCTGTCACTTCTGTTTTGTTTACAGAACACTCTACCACTCGCTCTTTTGTTCCTTCTTTACTCTTCCTATGGAAAAGAACCTTAAAATCTTTTCCTCTATTCAAGCTAGATATAGGGGGACCTAAATGTCCTTCTCTTGTATTACGGGTTCCTCCAACCCAATTAACATCCTTGATGAATGACCAAATTAATCTTCATTGTCATTATTGTAATTATTATCTTTTTTCTACTAATTGCATTCCCTTCTCATCTCGTAAATGTTCTACAACTAACTTGTCCATAGTCCTCTCTCCTACTTGTGATGCTTTTATATACCCGAACTCTGATCCTGTCAACAAACGACGCTTCAAAAGAACTGTCCATGTTGATCCGCAGAAGCCTCACAGAAAATATAATATTACTTGGACTATAAAAAACTTTCAAGGCATTCGTTTAAGCTCTACAACCAATTCTTCTCGCATAGAAGACTTCTACCCACCACTTCAATTCGATTTGGCAGAAATGCTTGTAGGCTCCACCGCCTACAACTCGCCTTCTCATCCAACGGAGCCTAGTCATAGAGTTGTAAATAAATATAGGTTTTATGTATGCCCTGGACAGCCCGTTTCCAACACTCAGTCCCCTGCCCAACGACTTCTCGACTGGGGGGGGGTCATCAGATTACTTTTGCAAAGCCTGGTCGTGTGTTTCAACTGGACATATTTATTGGGATCCGGGCACTAAGGGTGATCTCATTACTGTCACTCGCACCACATGGGATATTCCATGCAGTGATAAAAAATTGCCCAAATGCAACCCGGTAACCATAAGGTTCACAGACCAAGGCAAGAAAAGTACCCTATGGGACACTGGCTTGAAATGGGGTGCCTGCCTAAAAGGAGTCTGGCCAGAAAAGCATTGTGGAAATATTTTTTACATTCAACGTCACATTGAACTCCCTCGCTCTAACCCGGTAGGACCACATGAAAAGATTATTAAATCCCCATTCTTGCAACCCATAACACAGGGAGTTAACCCATTGATTCCATTGATCAAAGCTTCCTATGCTCTGCTGAACTCTTCAAACTCATCAATTGCCTCCACATGTTGGCTTTGTATTTCTGCCTCTCCACCTTTTTACGAAGCCATCGCTTCCCAAGAATCCATTGCTAATTCCACATCAGACGAACGTTGCCGTTGGAGAAACTCCACTAATACTGTTTCTTCCATCACTGGGGTCGGTTGTTGCTTGGGAAATATTCCATCCAATTACTCACAATATTGTCATAATGTTTCTAATGGCTATCATTGTAATGTATATCTTCCTAAGAACCGCCTTGGCCGCACCCACACCATCGGAGGATACTCTGCAGTCTACACCACTTCAGGAGGAAATTTAACATCACGCCTGAAAGGAATGTATTTTATCCCTGGCAATAATTCTGTCTGGGCTTGTTCCACCGGTCTCACAGCATGTGTCTACGGGGATGAACTTATTAAATCCAAATCATTTTGCATTCAAGTATGGCTTGTACCAAAAATTAACGTGTATAACTCTGATGATTTTATATCCTTACAGGCACCCATGGAATACCCCCTCAGAGCAAAGCGGGAAATTATTAGTACTCTCACTCTAGGTCTACTGCTTGCTCTGGGCACCACGGGCGCAGCCACGGGCATTGCAGGACTAGCTGTCTCTGACCAAAAAATTACAGCTCTGGGTTCAGCCATTGATGATGATTTATTACGAATTGAGAAATCAATTACAGCTTTGCAAAACTCCTTGACGTCCCTCTCGGAAGTGGTCTTGCAGAATCGTAGAGGCTTAGATCTGTTATTTTTAAAACAAGGGGGATTGTGTGCTGCGCTTAAAGAAGAATGTTGTTTTTATGCTGAAAGCAGGGGGATCGTGTTGGATTCTATGAAAGAATTAGAAAAACTCTTAAAAGATAGAGAAAACGAAAGGTTAAACATGTATAATTGGTATCAAGGCTTGTTTTCTATTTCACCATGGCTTACAACCCTTTTAACTGCATTGGCAGGACTATTAATAATCATTATATTGATATGTATTATAGGACCTTGTTGTTTTAATAGAATATTGCAATTTTTGAAAAATCAATTATCCTCCATAATTGCTAATGTTAATGTGTTATTGCAAGCTCATGTTAAGTCCTTAACACCGGACGAAAAAATGTCATTGCTGAGTTACCGCTCCTTGGACAACCCTGACGCTGATGGGTCGCACTCCTGCCTAGATGACTGGGACGGTGAACATTTCAGAAAAAAGGTTCCTGTCTTCTTGGACAAGGAAGAAGACTCGTCATAAATAATAAAAACAGAGGAGATGTTGTAACTATGTATCATTCATGTGTTTGCAACTGTGTATCATTGCAACTATGTATCCTTCAGGCATTTGCAACATTGTATCATTCACGTGTAATCATTGAGCTTCTGTCTCCTCAGTGACCTTTTGCAGGGCACATACAGGGACAAGGAGTTAAACATCTGCAGAAATAGCTTATTTACATTGTGATTACATTGTCTGGCATGCACCTTTGTAAAGAAGGAATATCCTGATCAAATTATAAATTTTGCCATCCTGTCTGACCTGGTATCTTGCCTTATCTGAGCCATTGTAAATCCTGTATATCCTGTCTGACCTGGGCTTGACCTAGGCTCTGAATAAACAATCACCCCCTTTTGAAGGAGCATAATAAAAGAGCGTGTACCCAGACATTCTGGGCGCACTCATCCCGAGGAACTTCATCTCCTGTCGTTTCTTTCTCCTTTCGCTCCCTATCATGAGACACCCATCTGATGCGGGATAGCAGATACCGCAATTGCCTGCTAAAATGCCCTTCCTGTCCACACCTATAGCAATGCTGGCATCTGCCTTGCGACCACCCTGCTTTATCGCAATGCCAGCATTTCTTTGAATTGTAAGAAGTTCTATCAGGCGTTTGTCTGGCATTATGTTGCACTACAGCAAACATTTTCAGGTCTTCTTGTCTTTCTATTCATCTTTTTCTCTCTTTCTCTTCATCCTTCAACTTGTCTCTTTGGTCATAGACAAAGTTAGCGATCCTGCGCAACTCTGCTATGTCTAAAGTTGCCCAATTAGAAATGAAGTGATGGAAATGTTGTTTAATATCTAAGGTGGATTGATCCACGAAGGCTGAGGCTAAAATCCTCTGGTCCTTGAGGCAGCTAAGGTCTAGATGGGCATATGCAACAGCTGCCTCTGATAGGTGGACCCAAAAAGCATCAGGGTTTTCTTTTTCCCTTTGCGTGGTTCTTTGGAATTCAGACCAATTTAAAGGCTTTTTTCCAATTTCTTCTAAGGCTTCTAATAAGTTATTTTTTGCTCTTGTGTATTCATCCCAATGATTGGTATCATTGTAGTCCCAGTTAGGGCGATGTACTGGCCATGCGATGTGGGTTGGGGCTGCCTGTCCAGGAATGGTTGGTAGTTTAGCTATTTGTTCAGTTTTCTCAAATAGTTTTAATAGCTCATCTTTCATTAGAAAGATTTGTTGCAGCTGGGTCATGTCACCCCAAGATGGATTGTGGCTGTCTCTGATTGACTTCAGGGTTTGAATTACTGTTTGGGGATCAGCCCTGAAGGCTGGGGTATCTTTTTTCCAGATGACTAGGTCAGAGGCAGAGAAGGGAGTGTGGGTATAAATGTATTTTAATTATCCTCTATTTTGCACAGGTCTGTTTAAAAGGGGAGCCATGAATTGTGCCTCAGTTTGTCCATCCAGGGAATGGGTTTCAGGTTTTTCCTGATCTTTACTCTCAATCAGGTTTTTTTGTCCTAGCCATTTCAGCCCAGCAGTACCAATAGGGTATTTGGCTGGGTTTAATGCGTGTTCTAAGTGCTTTTAGGGTTTTATGATCTAAAGTACCACTATCAGGCCAAATTTGTCTTCCTGTGTCATCTCGCAATAAAGCCCACTTTTTGCAAATTTTTTTTGCGTCTCTTTTATTCATTCCAGGGGTCGTCCATTGCCCTCGAGCTACAACTTCCCATATTCCCTACCTGATGTGGGGATTATTTTGGTTTAGCCAGGCTACCGCCTGTCAGTTTTCAGACAAAAAAGGTCTGGAAAGGACTCTGGTTTCCCTACACACGAGTACGGGCCCCTTTCTCTTAGGGAAACTCTGCCTGTCAGTTTGAAGACCCCCCTAAAAAACGGGATCTTGGAGGACCATCTGCCCCCTAGCAGCACTGTTACGGGCCCCTCCTCACACACCGCCATCAGTTTTCAGATCTATCTTAAAGGTGGGGATCTGGAAGGACCTGTTCTGCTTTTGAAGGGAAACTATTTCCAATTTTGTTTGCCCGCAGCCGGTATGGGCCCCTTCTAACTGCATAGGGCTTTGCTTGCGGGATGCACCAGGACTATTTTCCTGCTTTCTATTTATTTCCCAACACCAGTTCCTTTCTCAGCCCGCTCGGTTTTTCATGCATCCTTCAGAAGGACTCACACTCTGTGATCACCCCTTGCGTTCCCAAATCCAGCCGGTCACGGCTTGTTGGAGCTAGCAGCTGGTTGGGGTATGGCTGGCAATCACGGAGGAGGTGAGGTTCTTCCGTTTTTGTAGAGAAAACCCACAGTCACACACCTGAATCACTCACGCTTCCACTCTCTTTCATAGTAAGGTTAGAAATTTAAAGCGGTACTCACCTGCTTTCAAGCAGCTGTTGAGCAGAAAGGCTCATGAACTCCCTTTACTACCCTTATGCCTGCCGGGCTGGGTCCGTGGATGTTGTCCTGGACAAAGAAGGTCCATGCCGGCTGGGAATTGATCAGCGGGCCCGGTCCGGTGGCAGGGTTGGCTGGAAAATCTTCGTGGGTCACCAATTGTTGAAAGGCTGAAAGTACCTTTCTCTGAGGGTTCAAATTTTCCCGCTGGGAGTGCTCTGGTGCAAGGATACAGACAACTGCTCGAAAGCCGGAATCTTTTATTCTCAGGAAGGCTAGAAGCATGACTGCATTCCCAGAGCTAGCTAGCTTTTGAATGATAAGTTCCCATTTTTATACCTTTTTCCCTCCCTTTGTGTATAAGGTTTTGACACTAACATCCTGTCAGTTTGTTTTTCTTTCTGCCAAAAGGCAACCATAAGGAGGTGTGAAAGGGGCAGCTTCCTGCATTACCAGTTTTTTTTCTCTGATCTCTTTTAGGTTTTTTTATGGCTTTTTGTAATCTTCTATCTGTAGTTCCTGCCTTTTGGCTGGTTTGGTATGTTGTGGCTTTTGTCTTGGGGCGTGTTTATTAGATTTATTTTCCTATGCAAGCTTGTTCCAAGGCTGGCCTGATGTTCCCTTTCTACAGAAGAATGTCAAGGCATCTTGTTTCAGAAACAGCATCATTTGGGGCATCATAAAAGGTGAGCAAATATTTACATGAGGACTAGCAAGTACAAAAGGACCTCTGTATTTCAGACAAACAATTTAAGGAGTAATCTACCCCCAATGATGGCTGGTATATCAGATACAGATGACTTCTTCTTGTAGGTACTTGCAGATATTTAATCTGTGAAATGAAGATTTTGTATTGGGATTACCATTTCTCAAATCAGTTTTTTCTATACTTAATCACAAATATGATTATAGATGAGAAACAAGTATTTGGTTATTTTTTTAATATAGTTTGGAGAATATTTTCTTAGAAAATTTATGTTAAAAACCAATCTATGAAACATGAATTTTAAGCAAAAATTAGTTATGAACATGAAATAAAATGTTTTTGTTCCTTATCCATCTGTTCTTGGCAACAAGTTTTAGCAAAAGTAGAGTAACAAAAAGTGTGTCTGTCTGTTTTAAGTTACTACTTTTTAAGATTTGGTGATCATATATCTGATTTTATGCATTAATTTAATTACACAGCCTGAATTCATGTCATTCTAATATGTGTAGTTAGTCTTAATTTAATAAATCATGCCAAAAAACTTTTTCAGAAATAATATAAGCTTGCAGTCTAATGCTCCAATCTTATGTGAGGTTACATAAGAGTAAGTCTTGCTTAACTCAGTATAATTTATTTCTGAGTAGTTAAAAATAAAGTTTTAAAATTTTATGCTAAAGCTATTTTTGTTAAAAAAAAAACTGAAGCCCATTGGATGTAATCCTTATTAAAGATACTTGGGTATGCAATTTACCTATAAATTCAGTGAGTCTTCTTTTAAATAAGTATGAATAGGATTTAGCTACAATAGCATGTCTCAGTTTCTTGGGTAGGCACTTCTTATCCAGAGTGCCTTTTTAATTGAAATATACCAAAGTATTTTCAATAAATAGATGAACAGAGAGTGATATATCACCCTCCTGATATAATGTTCTTAACTTAGAGCACAAGACTGATTACATTCCCATTACATTTACACTGAGAATTATTTAAAATCCATCTATTAACCATATCTGTTATGGCTTAATTCTGATCTGAAATTTTGATTAATAAATGGATATCAAATCTCAGTCATGACATATCAGGAAAGTGAAGGAACTATAGTTCAGAGTTAAGACAATGCAAATGACATTTACACAGGGAACATGTTCATTCTCAGCTTTACATAAAAATGCTTTTTCTTCCAGTTCAGGTGACTTTTTAAATTTTAATGCTTTGAGTTTTTTGTAGTCTGAACACATGCTTTGCTTATTGTGACTCTGATTATATTTGTGGAAAGGTAGCAATGCAAAGATTATAGTATTTTTTTAATATTGACCCAAGAAAATAACTTTGTTGAAATCAGTTTTACTTCTATTTTTGCTGTGACTAAGGCTATTTTCTCAAATGACATGCTAGGTACTCTTTCCAAGACCAAATTCTCCTCATTCCAATATATTCCTCAAAGATGCTGTTACTCAGAAATGATAATATTTTGCCAATATCTGTTTATTGGTTTCTACTTGATTAGTATCAATATTTATTGAGAAGAGTGGAAGAATAAGACAAAAGTGTTCCGTTCAAAAAAGATGTGCGGTAGACCGGGTTCCAACAAATAACTCTTTATTTGTTAACAGCAAACAGTAACGGAACATTGGCTCAAGCCACGGCGGCCCTTTTTATAGAGGCTTGCCTGCCGGCTTGTAGCCAATGACAGTCTTTTAACTTTGCTGCCTTTGAGCGGCTCCTTGGATTGGTTCCTAATGAACCAATCCTTTACTGGCCTTCCTGGCCAATCAAAAGAGACTACTTGGAACCTTCCAAGATATACAGAACACCCCTCCCCCTTTAGTTCAGTCCTACGTGAGTGATGTAGTTGCGCAGGTAGTTGGGGCTTCTTCTGGTCCAAGTTGACCTACACGGCTCATTCTTGCCTAGGACTTCAAGCGGTTCGGTCGGGATCGTTGTCTCTCTGGTTTGTCTCTATGGAACCGCCTGGAAGGGTGAGTCAGCATTGCCGCAACCGCTTGAGTTGCTCAGGCCAGTGGTTTGGTCACTCCCTCCTGGTCCAACTGGGCTGGTTGAGCTGGCCTGCCTGGCCCCTTCCAGGACGGCTTTCCTTTCGCTTGGACTACCTCCGATGGTTTCATCTAAATGTAAGTGCTCTTTTTGGTTGGTTAGATGTTCTAGATTTAATTTCAATGGTTCATTTTCACACCCTTTTGTATTTGATTGTGTCCCCCCCCCCCCCTTGGTTTTGTTTTCATCGATTTTTATTATTTGAGGTTGCACAGTCATTTACGCTCGATGTTTCGGGAACGAAGCTGGTCTATGTGCCACTTCCATTCTCTTCCATCGTCCACAGTTAGCCGGTAGGACCGGGGGCCTGTTATTTGTGTGATAGTGGCTAGAAGCCAGAGAGAGTCCCTGGTAAAATTCTTTGCATAGACTAGGTCGCTGATTTCAAAACTGCGATATCAGCTGGACGAGTCAGGGGGTTTCTCACAAGTGTAATTTGGATGCAGTCTATCTAAATGGGATATAAGTTTCCTCCCCATTAATAATTCTGCCGGGCTCTTGTTGTTGTGCTACTGGGAGTGATGTGTTGTAGTGTAAGTAAACGATTCAGCTTGTCTTGGACATCCCCACGGTCCATTTTTTTTCTAGGCCTTCTTTAGTAAACCTGACCATTCGTTCGGTCCTACCATTCACCCCCAGGTGGGCCGGCGCGGTTAGTGCATGGCATATACCCAGGGATGCTCAGTACTGTTCAAATTGTATAGCCGTTAGTTGTGGCCCGTTGTCGGATACCAATACATCAGGTAAACCATGAGTTGCAAACAATTTGTTTAGCTATTTTATAACAGCGTCGATTGTTGTGGATGACATAACTATAACCTCCAACCAATTTGAATATGCATCTATGACTATTAAGAGCATGTTGCCCCTGTTTGGTCCTGCAAAATCAATATGGATTCGAGACCAAGGGCCTTGTGGGGTCTCCCAGTCCTGTATGGGCGCTTGCAGTGGTTTGGGTCTTGCTCTCTGACACTTATGGCATGTTGCAACCCAGCGTTCAATATCCTTGTCTATACCAGGCCACCAGACATAGCTCCTGGCCAGGCTTTTCATTTTTACTATGCCTGGCTGGCCCTCATGTAGCATACCCAACACCTCTTCCTGCAGTCTGGATGGAATTACCACCCGATCTCCCCACAATAAACACCCCTTTTGTAAAGACAGTTCAGTTTGTCTAATCCGAAAAGGTTTAAAACCTTCAGTCTTTTGGCTTTCTGGCCAGCCTTTACCTACCCAAGTCAAAATGGGGGCAGTCACTGGGTCTTTCGCCGTGGCTCTGGCGACATCATTTGCAGACAATGGAAGTTCAGGGCAGGTCTCTACTTGTAGGGCGGTGGTGGTTGGAGCCGGGTCGTCCTCTATGGTTGGTAATGGTGCTTGGCTTAAAGCGTCTGCATGGGTGATTTGTTTCCCGGGTCGATGCAGCAAGGTATATGAATAGGCGGCCAGGAATTCTGACCACCTAGTCATTCATGGGGATAGAATGTTCAGTGTGGGTTTGTTCCCCGCCAAAATCCCCAGTAATGGTTTATGGTCAGTCACAATGGAAAATGTCCTCCCATAGAGGTATTCGTGAAAATGTTTAACTCCGGCAACGATTGCCAGGGCCTCCCTGTCTAGCTGGCTATAGTTGCGTTCTGCTTTGGAGAGTGTTTTTGAATAAAAGGTGATGGGTGCCTCTCTCCTGTCAGGTAATTGGTGGCTCAGGATAGCCCCGATTCTGAAAGGTGAGGTGTCACAGGTGACCATCAATGGAAGTGTGTTACTAAACTGAATAAGAATGGTGTCTGAGGTTAATAAGTCTTTTATGCTTTGGAATGCTTTTTGTTCTTTATGACCCCAAGTCCAGACAGTTCTTTTATCCAGTAAACAGTGTAATGGTTCTGCTATTGTTACTTTGTGGGGGAGGAATATGTTATAAAAGTTGATCAGACCCAAGAATGTCTGTAAGTCTGTTTTATTTTTTGGCCTGGGTACATCTTTAATTACTTTGACTTGGGTGAATACCCTGTTCTTCAATTAAATACTCTAAAAATTCGACGCGGTTGGTAGCCAGGCAGCATTTTTCCTTTTTTACTTTTAGGCCGGATTCTCTAAATTTGGTTAGCACTTTTCTTAGTCTTGCTTCTAATTGGGTCGTATTTTTTGCTGAAATTAGGACCTCATCAAAGGGAAGACCCCTTTTATCCCGTTTAATAGGCATTCCATTTGGAAAATGCCTGGGGCAACGCTTACTTCGAATTGAAGCCTGTAGCATTTGAATGCCCCTCTATGTGTTACTATTGTTTGTGCTTCAGCCGTTATTGGGTCTACTGGAAGCTGCTGATATGCCTGAGCCAAATCGAGTTTCGCAAAAAATTTTCCTCCCCCAAGTGAGTGCAGTCAGTGTTGTACGACTGGTACTGGGTATGCCCTTTGCTGTAGTGCATGGTTCAGGATAGCCTTGTAGTCTCCGCAGATGCGCACAGACCCATCAGATTTTACAGGTGTTACTATTGGAGTCTCCCACCTAGCATGGTCATTTGGTTCTATGACCCCTTGTGCAAGTAGTTTGTTTAATTGCTCATCTATTTTGGGCTTTAATGCGAAAGGGACTTGTCTGGCTTTTAACCTTCTTGATGCAATCTGGGGATCTAAGCTAAAGGAAATTGGAGTCCCCTGGTACCTGCCTAGAGTGCCATTGAAAATGTTCTGGAATTCGTGTAACAGGTTCTCTTCCCAATCGCTTGAGGTTATTCGGCTTACTCCGGTCATTCCGATGCCCAATGGTGCGAACGATTCAATGCCCAGGAGGCTGGGACGGTCTCGGTTGACTATGGTAAGCAGCAGGACTTTGACGTGTTGTTTGTAAGTGACTTTGAAGTGTCCTAGACCTAACACAGGAATTTTATTTCCTTGGTAGTCTTTGAGAATTAATTTTTGTTTCTCAAGTTCTTTTTGCTTTATGTTTGGAACCAACCGTCTGATTGTGTTCCAAGACACCATTGATAGGAAAGATCCTGAATCGACCTCCATTTCACAGGGGCTTCCTTCAATGGTCACTACAATTTTGATTTTTCTCCCCTTTCCATCTGTGCGCTTCCGATAGTGACAGTCTGGTGAGTTTTTTCTCGGTTGCTGGTTCCCTTGCTGTGCTCCCATTTTCTATCGGCTTGCCTCAGGTCAGTTATTTGTGGGGAATTACCGTGTCTGCTAGGACTGCTGTACTTGTGATTGTGGCAGACTCTTTCGAAGTGTCCCCTCTTCTTGCAAGCCCGACAGATGGCATCAAGGATCCTACCCTTGGCTCGAGGGTAGTTTCCTCCGCAGCCAGCACATTCCCGCCAATTTCTTCTTCTTTCGTGCCTTTTTTGGTTTGCGTACAGGCGATGGACCTCATCATCATCTTCTTCCGTTTCTGATGACTCATCTAGGTCTTCGTGGTGTGTGGTTGTGGGAGCTTGCTTCTTCCCTCTGGGTAGGGTCATCGTGTCAGTATTTGCATTCATCGGTTTCATTGTGGCCACTGATTTCTTCGCGGCTTCTGCAGCGGTGGCTTCCACGATTGCTTCTGCCACAGTTATGTTAGGTCTGTTTAATAGTTTGCTTTGTAAAGTAGAGTCCTTTAGACCTAACACGACACCATATCACATAGCCTCGTCCATACTCTGGAACTCGCAGGCTCCTCTCAGATGGCGGAGAGCTGCCACAAAATCTGCAATGGTCTCGTCTTCTCTCTGGTCTCTTTTATAAAACTCATGTCTCTTCATAGGATTTGAGACAACTGGCGTGTAGTGAGCCTTTAGCATTCGGTTAAGCTCAGACCAGGTCATCTGTTTCACGTCTCTTGGCTTTGCCAATGCCTTTGCCATTTTGAACATGGCTGGCCCACAATGTGTTAGGAAGACAGCCCTCTTTTGCTGATCCGAAATTTCCTCCATTTCGTTGATCTTCAGAAACATCAGGAAGCAATCGATATAAGATTCCCAATCTTCTTCATTGGGGTTAAAAGGTGCAGGCGGCGCATTGCTACCAGCCATTTCATCTAGCGTGATTGTTTTCTCACCACGTGCTTGGTCTCTGCTTTTAGAACGATCCCATCTTCGTTGCCAGTGTTCCGTCCAGAAAAGATGCAAGGTAGACCGGGTTCCAACAAATAACTCTTTATTCGTCAACAGCAAACAGTAACGGAACATTGGCTTAAGCCATGGCAGCCCTTTATATAGAGGCTTGCCTGCCAGCTTGTAGCCAATGACAGTCTTTTAACTTTGCTGCCTTTGAGCAGCTCCTAGGATTGGTTCCTAATGAACCAATCCTTTCCTGGCCTTCCTGGCCAATCAGAAGAGACTACTTGGAACCTTCCAAGTTATACAAAACAAAAAGGGTGCTGTTTGTATTAACATTCATGCTTCCTCCACAATTTTCAGTAGAACTGTGCGTTTTATTTTCAGATCTAAGTGATCAGTTGGTAGAAGTGGTTGGCCTGGAAGGAGCCATGGAAATGGGACAAATATATACTGGACTGAAAAGTGCAGGAAGATGCCTTTCTCAGTGTTCTTCTGTTGTCATTCGGTAAAAATCAACTTTTCTCATGCAAAAAATTCTTTGCCTTTATCAACCAAAAACTAGAACAGGTGTAATCTAGCTTTACAAACTACAAATAATATATTTATAGAACTCAGAATCATACTTAATAGTTTGGATGCTTTTAAATGCAGTTTTAAAGAAATCATGGAAGATACTTTCAATGGTTGGTTTTGATAAATCGTAGTCAATTATTAGTTGAATAATTCAATTGTAATAAGCTCAGAACTAAGAATAAATAAAATACAGAAAAGTTAATGGGAAAAGAAACACAAGACAGGTGGAAGTGTCTAAAAAAAGAAAAAAAAGATTAAACAGTCCCAGTGAGTAAAACAAAAAACAAAAACAAATGGAGGATATCAGAAGAAGCTGTATGACTGCACAAAAAGGTTAGTGAAAATAGAAAAATAAAAGTTGCACAAGTCGCCAAAGAAAAAATGATACAAGTATTTATAATTTGTTTAGGTAATATCAGAAAACTTAAATCTGGATGATATTAAATTAACAGAAATACAAAGAAAAACAAACAATACAACTTCTAATTGTGTTTAAAATAAAAATAAGAGAAAACAATATAGAATAGTAGCTCTAAAGATGGCAAAAAAGTAATAGATAATAAGAAAAACCAACATTGCTTTAAACACAACATAATCTGTTATATCTCAGAGTACATTTTCTGATTTAGTAGTTTCTTTACTACCAAGTAGATGGTTGGGGTGCTGTGACTTAATATACCTAGATTTCAAATATGATTTTTAAATATGATACATATGGCATATCTAAAAGTCCACAGCAGGAATCTTGCTGAAGAATGGCATCAAGATGGGTACCAGAAAAGTCACTACTTGGTTTTGTACTCTTCCAGATTTTTCTCAATAATTGTATTAAACGAATGAATGAATTTGATTTGCATAGACAAACCTGGCTGTGATAGTTAATACTAATGCTAAAAATTCAAAAATATTTCAGTAAATTGTTTAAAATTAATAGAGTCAAATATAATAGAATCAAATACAAAGTGCCCCATTTAATAATATATATTTAATGCGTACAAATACAGTGTGAGGTAGCTAGCTTAATTCTAATACATGTGAAAAGGATCTTGTTAATCACAAGTTGTATATGAATAAGTAGCATAGCCAGCTAAAAAATAACTCAGTGTTAAGGTGAATCAAGAAAACAAGGTTTCCAAATCCCAAGAAATAATAATTCCATTATATTCTCCTATGAGCTGTTCAGAGCATCCAGTAGTGGAAGGTGCTTCAGTCTCTGCACTTAATTTCTGGAATGCTCCTCCTCCTCCATGGAACTCCTCCCCAGCGTTCCCCAGTTTTGGCTCAGCCTCGTGAGGTATAGACAGTGCTTGTGATTCTTCCTTGGCTGAAAATTTGTTTCTTTACTAGCAGGTTTGAAAATTGATCAGCTTGTCTTTAGAACTCTTTAGCCTCCTAATCGCATTACAATCTCTCGACATTGGCTTTTTAACATCAGGCAGTCAGAGATTACTCTCATTACAGGGAAGCACTGTTTTGTGCCCCAAAGTGGAGGGAGGCTTCAGCGCTGCTCCACACCCCCTCCCCACAACCGCTCTTTCTATCCCTGCCATTCCAACAGATAGCTGCAGAGTTTTTTTCATCTGAACAGTGGTGTGTGCTCTTTGCACACAATGGAGTCATATCGCTTTCCTTCCCCCCTCTGAACACTGCCTGGGGGTGGAAGATTTAAATGCTTAGTTCCTTCCACCTTTCCCCACCATTTAGCCTTATAGGAAGAGCCCTTGGAGGCTACTCCTTCACATGATGGGAGTTTGCTGCTGGGGTGCACGTCAAAAGGTTAACAGCCGGAGGCCATTTTTTCTTACAAAGACCTTGTGGCCATGCTGACTATATTTTATTTCACGCTGTGTGAAGTATAATGAACCCAAGTGTTCCTAAAGAGAAAGCTCTGCTCAGACAGAGGTTCCCGAGCAGAGGTTTTTTTTAGAAACACTTAGGATCATTATATCCTCATCTTGTTTTTACTACATTTGAGGCTATTCCTACATTTAAATTGTTGGCTTAACCCTCACAGTCCAATCAACTCAGCAGCACAACAGCGAGCACCAAGGCCTGTGTCCGACTGTGCAGGGAAGCTCTACCTTTATCAACTTGGGCCTTTAGTCGTTCCAAATTTGGCTGTTTGGTTTTTCAACATTTTAACCTCATTCTATTTACTTGATATTCACATACATATAGCTATATATTAGTGATTTAATAATAATAATAATAATAATAATAATAATAATAATAATAATTTTTCAATATAATATTTTAATATCAATAAAATATTATTACTGAGATACGACTCATTATAAATAGGTATTAAAAAAAAGAGAGAGAAAGGGGGGGGGAATAAAAACATCATCAGGGCAACTGGTCTGTTCTTAGATCAAGTCCCTGGGCATGCCAACTGCCTTCACAGTATTGCATTGAATAACAAGTATACTATAATTCCTTCAAATGAAATGGCAGGCGGTAGCAGCTCTCAGACTTCATCCTTGAAGATCAAAGCCAAATCTCAGCACAAACCTAAGCAGGCTAAAGGGAATCCTAAAGCTTCAGAAAGGGATGCCAACATGCGCCATAAAGTATTAGAAAAGCAGATAGATAAGTGCACATGGGAGGCACACAGGGCCTCACAGGATTTTCCATCCCCCAGTCCAGGTCTGTCCACCTCTTCCCACCCTCCTCCTCCCCTAGATCTCTTCCTCTCATCCAGGTGCAGCTTGGCTCCCTAGAGCCAACAGGCCCAGTTTCCTGGAACACCGACCATGCAAAAGGCTACCAAAGCTACATTCACTCCAACGGCTACTGGTCTTCGACAGTATAACATTCTTCCAGAGGAAGTTCTAGAGACGAGGAAGAACTAGATGGAACTGGCAGTTTGCCAGGGAATTGCAGCAGTTCTTCAACACACATTTCTGACCAGGGAACATCCTGTAACCACTGATTATGATTCCCAATTGTTGAGGTCTTTGACCAGGTTGTAGCAACACTATACCCAGGTACATTTACAAGAGGAGCACCCCTCCAAGGCTGACTGAGGAGGTGGAGGAGGAGGAGGACAAAAAAGTAGTGGATCAAATTGATCAAATGGAACAGATTGAAACAGGATCAATACATGACAGCGAGCCCCTGTCGGAAGCGGACCCCTTAGAAAGGGGGATGTCTGAGGATGAGGGCTTTGTTCCTAATCAACTTGTATTTACAGGCTTCTTCCACCCACAACTTTTCAGATCTCTCTTGTTTAAGGCAAAAAACATTGCGTGCCTGAACAAATTGACCCCTGCTACCATTCCAACTCCTTCAGAAGAGGGAACAAAAGATCTAATTTTCAACCAACCAGTAGTTGAGGCAGATGTGATCCCAGTTACTCACATGTTTTCAGACCTGGTACAGAAACAGTGGGCATCTGCAGCGGCGTGCCCTGCCCCCACGGGATATGACAGGAAATATTTTAATTTGGCTCCTGATTTCTCAAAATTGTTGAATGCTCCTGAGGTAGACGAACCTATAGTGGGATTAGCATCCTTGTCCTCCATTCCCAGTGAAGTGCTGGAGGCATTAAAGCCAGAGGAAAAATGGGCCGAACTTGCCCAATGCAGGGCCCATCAGAGCAGCCATGGCTGCTTCCTTCTTTTCTCGTTCCTCTCTCAGATGGCTCTGCCTCTTACAGGAACATGTCCCTAATTCCAACATTAGAATGCACCAAGATATTGCTAAACTTATAGCAGCCACTGAATTCTCAGCTGACTCAACTTATCATGCAGTCAAGTTTTCAATCAGGGCCATCACTTCACATGTCACTGTGCAACACTTATTATGGTTAAAACATTGGCAAGCGGACTTTAAGCACAAATGCAAGCTGACTTCATCTCCTGTTGTGGAAGACAGACTGGCCCTTCCCTTGATCCTCTTCTAATTGAAACCTGAAACAAAAAGAAAATTCTATCTTCCCTTTTCGGAAGTCAGATTCTAGAAACCCTCAGTCCTTTCAGAGGGGATCCTTTCGGCCCTTTTACCAGGGACCCTTTTCACCCAGATACCAGAGACCCATTCAGACCAGGGCAGTAGCCAGACAGGTACAACTTCAAGGATAGGAGCAGAAGGGATGGTCAATCCAAGAGATCCTTTCAAGGAGCAGGAAACAGGTCTTTCCGATGTCCAAGATAACTCCCTGAACCCGACTCCCATTGGCGGACACCTTAAATTATTCACGGACCAATGGGACTCCTCAACATCTGATTCCTGGGTCAGAGACATGATCAGATTTGGCCTTGCACTAGAGTTTCAGTCCACTCCTCCAGATTTTTTCATGTCATGCCTTCTCTCCAGAGATCCAGTTAAACGTAATCTCATGGAAACAGCTAACCAACATCTACTGGACATACAAGACATCCAACCAATAGCTACCAACCAACAAGGATGGGGTTTCTATTCACATCTTTTTGTTGTTCCCAAAAGTTCAGGGAGTGGAGGGTGGAGAGCAATACTAGATCTGAAACATCTCAACCGTTTCTTAGTATATCGCAAGTTTAAAATGCACACCCTGCAAACTATCTTACTTGGCATCAGAAAAGGTGACATCCTTAAGTCTATAGATCTGATGGAGGCATACCTACATATTGCTATTTGGCCTTCCCACTATAAATTTCTGAAATTCTGGAATATTAATTCTCAAATTCGAAATATCTCATGCAGGAAGTGGAGCGCTTGTGTTGTTGGACAGAGAACAACCTATTTTCTATCAGAACAGAAGACATTTCGGGCCTGTCAAATACACAGGCAAACTGGCTAAGCAGGGCTACGATTGATCAATCGGAATGGTGCCTCCATCCAACCCTGTTTCAAGAGGCGGTCAGGAGATTCGGGCAGCCAGTGGTAGACTTGTTCACTTCCCCCCTCAACTCTCAGCTCCCCAGATTCATTTCCAGATATCCCTTGCAAGGAGCGGAGAACTTCAACGCGCTCCACTGCCGTTGGCCCCAAGGTCTTCTGTATGCATTCCTGCCACTTCCTCTGATCCCCAAAGTCATCCAGAAGCTGCTGGATGAGAGGGCAGAGCTGCTGCTAACAGTTCTTTACTGGCCCAGACGGACGTGGTTTGCAGACTTCTGTAGTCTATCCTTATCAACACCATGGAGAATTCCGCCGGACAGGGTTTTGCTAACCCAGGGACCCCTTCAACATCCGGACCCTCAATGGTTGCACCTGACCATCTGGAGGTTGAACAGAGATGTCTGAAGAGCAAAAAGTTTTCCCACAGAGTTATTGCCACCATCCAAGCTGCCAGACACCCCTCAACAACCTGCATTTACAATGCCATGTGGTCCAGTTTCTGCAAATGGTGTACTAAGTCTAAAACTGATCCCATCTATCCATCAGTGGCTCAGATCCTAGAGTTTCTACAAGAGAAGCTTGATGAGGGATTATCACTTAATACATTGGAAAGGCAGGTGGTGGCTTTGGCATCAGTTGTCACTTCTGAGGGTCTACTGTCTCTTTCTCATCACCCACACATATGGAGTTTGTTGAGGTTGATCCCTATCAAGCCATCTTCTTGCTTCTTCTAGCAATCTTCCAGTTATGTCAGTCAATGTCAGTTTATCTCCGGGCAGGACTTCCAGTGAAGATACATAGTCATCATAACTTTCATCCAATGAGGAAAGAATGATGTAAACTTGATGCAGCTCTGAAAATATTAGTTCTTTTTCATGTAGCTCTTGAAAAGTTCTTTTCATGAAGTTTAAATGAGCTAACATCTCCACCTTTCAGAAGACGTGCTCCAAACAGTTTATGTGTAAAATGTATGTATGCACCTACACTGTCACGAAAATAAATCCTCTTCAAATTCTGCCAACACTTAGCAGCAGACTCTTCTCCATGAATATGGACTAGCTGCTGATCACTCAGTGTTAGTCCAATTATGCAAAGAGCTCATTCATTATTCTGTTTAAAGTCAGAATCTTCTTGGCATCATCCTCATTTTCTGGATCCCAAGCATTTACATCTGGTGGATTTTGAACTACATTCCATAAACCTTCTCTACGCAGAAGTAGACTGCACTTCATAGACCAGGAAACATAGTTTGTTCCATCCAACCAGGTTATCAGTGATAGACTTGTGGAAGTGTCTTGTGCCATCTTTACCAGGATAGTAAACTACAATTAAACAGTAAACAGCTGTCTGTCGGTATACAGTACTGTGCATTCACACTAACTCTCAGTTATCTGAGCCTGGTAGGCCTGGGCCCATAACCAGTGTTGAGGTAGCTCCCTGTTAGGAGAATGAGTGCATACAGGGAGAAGTATAGAGAGTAGTGTTGGAATAATACACACACAGTGCACAGATACACTGTACAGTTAATGAAGGTTTTTACTTCCAGAAAGGTTTAAGCAAAGTTCAAAATAGGCAGTCCAAAAGTGATTCACAGGCAGTCAGTTTTTCAATCCAGGGATATTCCAGTAACAAAGTCCAGTGTCAAAAACAGTTAAGTATCAGATTTACATTCAATCCAGTAATATCAGTCAATTAGGAAAAATGGAGAAACAGCAATACTTTCCAACAGAAGGAAATCAAGATACACTCTCTTCTCTTCTGAGACTCAGACAAATACAATCCAGGTTTCTGGTTCCATCTTAAGGCCATTTGAGAAACCACACCCAATTGCATGCTCTTACATTCCCTTAAAGAGACAGTATTAAAATGTTTATCCTGGTTTATATATTTCTAACGCAAATACCTGTTAGGTGTTTCATATTCCTAACAGAGTTTCCTTCAAGGAGCCACAAATTTACACCTGTCAACGGTTCACCATTATCCCACTTGGGATCTTAACAAGGTCCTTGTTGCACTCACTAAAGGCCGTGTCACACTGCCCAACGGATGCAAAGAGGACACAACGGAAGAGAAAAATGTTACATCCATTGTATCCGCACTAAAAAGGGGCGAAAATTTGCATAATTGGAGCAGATAAAACGGATGCGGGGAGGACGCAGGGTGGATGCAAAGCGGATGCGGAACGGAAGCCCAGTGGATGCAGAATGGATGGCGCGTTCGCAGGGCTTCCGGGGGGTCTCAGAAAATCAGACGCTGAACGGAAAAAATGGATGCAGAACGGATGCACAGTGGAAGCCTAGCGGATGCACAGCGGAAGCAGAACGGATGCCGTGCGTTAATTGCGCATGCGGGGGGGATGCATTGCGCAAGTCCCCCGGATATAAAGGGAAGCAGCTCGGAAGCAGGTCACCATTCAGAGGAAAGACCTGCTGCTGGACACTTTGAGTTCCTTGCCTGCCCTGCCTGCATACCTGCCTCCAAGCCTGCCTCCAAGCCAGCCTCCCAGCCTGCCTCCCAGCCTCCTGGGCAGCCTCCCTGCCAGCCTGCCTTCCAGCCTCTATTCCAGCCTTGCTGGCAGCCTGCATTCCAGCCTCCCTTCCAGCCTTGCTGCCAGCCTGCCTTCCAGCCTCCCTGCCAGCCTCCCTGCCAGCCTGCTTTCCAGCCTCCCTGCCAGCCTTCCTGCCAGCATTGCTGCCAGCCTGCCTTCCAGCCTCCCTGCCAGCCAGTCTGCCTGCCAGCCTTGGTGCCTGCTTTCCTGCCAGCCTTCCTGCCAGCCTTCCTGCCAGCCTTCCTAACAGGCTTCCTGCCAGCCTTGGTGCCAGCTTTCCTGCCAGCCTTGGTGCCTGCCAGTCTTCCTGCCAGCCTCCCTACCAGGAAGCAACCCCACAACCATGGGGAAGAAGCGAAAGGCTCAGCAACCTGCCACCATCCCTGGCAAGAGGGACAGGGCCACCCTCCTGCCCCATGTCCGTGACTCTGCTTCTGCTGGGGCTTCTGCTGCTTGGGCTCGCTCTTCTCTTGCTGGAGCTTCTGCTGTGGCTGCTCCTGGCAGTGGTGCTTCTGCTGCGCACTCTGCTGAAGCTGCTCCTGGTCCTGCTGGTCCTGCTCGGTCTGCTTGTGCTCCTGGTCTTGCTGGTTCTGCTGCTGGTGCTTACTCTGCTGCTGCTGATCCTGCTCTTGCTGCTGCTGCTGCTGCTGATTCTGATTCTGGTCCTGCTGGTGATTCTGCTGCTGCTGCTGCTGATGATGATGATGCTGATTATGATCCTGTTGGTGATGTTTCTGATGATGATGAATCTGCTGCTGCTGCTGCTGCTGCTGCTGCTGCTGTTGGTGTGGAGGAGCAGCCCCTACAACCTTGAAGTCCCTCTGATGAGGGCCCATATGGCCCTGCCAGAGGGAGGAAGAGTCATTCGCATCAACAGGAGAGGAGGCAGTACTTTATTGAGGAGGCGCACAAGGATGAAGTGCTGGAGTGGCTGAGAGAGAACAACTATCTATGGTGGAAGGGACACTGGCTCTACAGGGACACCAAGCAGAAGCAGGCTTCTTGGAGAGAGAGGGCGGAGAGTCTGGGCTACACTTCAGAGGTGCTACTCGGCTGGTGGAAACATATGCACACCTGGTACGGGAAGCTGCACCTCAAAAAATCTGGCCAGGCCGCGGTCAAGCTGACAGACAGAGAGAACTACGTCATGGCCAGGTGCAGCTTCCTGGAGGGTGAGATCCGCCACCGAGCAGCACCAGGAGCCCATCTGTCTACCCACACTCTCAGGCAGCCTGCTGGGAGCCAGTCCTCTGGCGGCCGAGAGTCAGTCCCTGTCTCCAGACAGGTTTCGGGGGAGCGTGCCACGGCGGAGAACCCCCAGGCAGGTGTTGAAAGCTTGGTGGAGAGGGAGGAGGACTCCCTGGTGCGGTGGGAGAAAGGAAACATCGAGTCCACCGCTGCCGAAGTCCCATCCACCCACCCCGCCACCTCCACAGGAAGGCAGAGAGCCAGACCGCAGGAGGGGGAGAGCCACAAGGTCCTGGTGGAGATCAGGGACACCATCCGCACCAGCATAGGTCTCCTCTCTCAGCTGGTCCCCATCGAATCCTCCTCCTCCAACCGGAAGCCCTTCCTCAATTATTTGAACCAGACCCTGAAGGAGATGCCGGATCCCCAGTACCAGCTGGTGAAGGAGAGGATCTCCATGCTGATTAACAACCTTCCAGACCCAGAGGCACCTGCTACCACCCAGTCCAGGTCTGCTCCTCCACCCCAGGTGATGTCCCTCCCATACCAAGGCTTCCAACAGCCCCTCACCTACCAGGGCTACAGCTACCCAGAGGTCCAGCAGCACAGGCAGCAGCCCTTCCCAGGCCAGGCACAGAGTCATCGGGCGGCACCGTTGCCAGCTCTTCCACTGATGCCACCGATGCCACCCATGCCAATGATGCCACCAACGACATTGATGCCAGCCATGCCACAGATGCCACCCAAACCACTCCTCACCTCGCTGCACAGCAGGCAGCCCCACTACACTACTCCTTCCTCCATCCCACAGCCAAGCCCGGCCTCAGTACATCTGTCCTCAGTACTGGGGCTGACACCCCAAGGCATGGAGGAAGGACCTCTCAGCATCGTGGGGATGAGCCAGCTGTCTGACACCTTCCTGAACACACCATCCCCTGTTGTCCTCTCGGGGCCAGGCACTCCATCAGCACCTCACACCAGCACTGCAGCAGCACCCACCTCCAGAGCACCTGCACCCTAAAAATTAGACTGGGCACACACCTCCGAGTGATCAAGCGGAGTACCAGAGACTGGCTGCCTGGATATTTTTGGACTTTATTTGGACACTTGACTTGGTTCATGTTTACTTTTCAGGTTGTTATTAATAAACTTTATCTTTTTTTCACACGCTTGCTTCATTATTTTTTTTCTATAAAGTCTGGGTGGAAACTTTTAGAAATGGTTTAGCCTTTGCATGCTTGTGGGATGGGTAAGGATAGCTGTGGGATGGGCAGGGATACCTTTGGGATGGGTTAAGATAGCTGTGGGATGGCAAGGGATACCTTTGGGATGGGTTAAGATAGCTGTGGGATGGCAAGGGATACCTGTGGGATGGGTTAAGATAGCTGTGGGATGGGAAGGGAGACCTGTGGGTTAAGATAGCTGTGGGATGGGCAGGGATACCTTTGGGATGGGTTAAGATAGCTGTGGGATGGGAAGGGATACCTGTGGGATGGGTTAAGATAACTGTGGGATAGATAAACCTCCAGTGCATGCATAGTGGGACTGTATGGTCCAGCCTCCCAGGTGCCACACCTACGGCCCTTTATTATCAATAATAATGTAATAATTATCCACACATGTCAACATAAACACAACTCTTTATTAAACGCCCTGTTCATTGTAGGCCAACCAAACATACATGGCCCAATCTCATCCGTGTGATGAGACAGGCTGAAGGAAGCATCCATTAAGCATCTACCATCCTGTCTTGCCACTCCACCACTTCAGCTGGGGAGTTGCACCAGTCTTTCAGAAGGTTGCGCTGCTTCTTCACCTCACGTGAGGCTCTGTTGGGCCCTTGCACATCCTCAGTGTCAATCAGGTTTCGCCCTTGCCTCCATTCCCCAGGCTCCATGTCCCCATTGTCTTGCTGGAGGTCCACGAGCCTGTTCTGCAAGACTGGGTAGCGGGTGCGTATGAGATTGTGCAGGATGCAGCAAACTTCCACGATCCTCCTCATGCTCTGTGGGCGATGCTGCATGGTGTTGAGAAGTACCTGGAACCTGTCGGCCAGGATGCCAAAGGCATTTTCCACCACCCGCCTTGCCCTGGACAGCCTGTAGTTGAAGATCCTCTCTTCACGGGGGAGGTATTTGGAGGTGTAGGGCTTCATGAAGTAGGTTCTGAGGGAGAAGGCGTCATCTCCCATGAAGAAGTAGGGCACATCTTGCGTGTTGTTGGACAGGGGTTCTGGATCTGGGAAGCCCACCATGAGGTTGCTTTCCAGCACCTCCTTGAGGTGACTGTCGTTGTATACCTGGGCATCTGAAGATGAGCCGTTGCCTGAAGCATCGATGTACATGAACTTGTAGTCAGCATCGACCATGGCGAAGAGGATGATGCTGAAGAAGCCCTTGTAATTGAAATAAGTGGACCCCGAGTTGGCTGGAACCTTGCAGGCCACGTGCTTGCCATCTATGGCTCCAATGGTGTGTGGTAAGTTCCACTTCTGATACCAATGCTCTGCAACTTTCTTCCATCCTTCTTCAGTGGTGGGGCACTGGAGGAGCTCATCCTTGTATTCTTCGATGATGGCCTGCACCACTTCTCTGACAACAAAGCTGATGGTGCTGGGTGGCACCCTCCAGCCGTACTGCATGCTTTTGTAGGTGGTCCCTGAGGCCAGGTGGCGCATAGTGAGTGCCACTTTGAGCCCAGGTTCCAGGCTGGGCAGGAAGTTGGTTTTTGTCTTGATCAACCTGGGTGTCAGGCGCTGCAGAAGTTCATCAAACATGGCTGGAGGCATATTCATGAAGTTCTGGAACGCACGAGTGTCTTCACTCCTGAGCTCCACGATCAGCTTGTCGTAAAGTTGGTACTGTGCTCTTCTGGCTAACCATCTTTGGACCCAGACTTTTTTTGGGTGCCTCCTTTTCTTGCCGTAGTAGAGTTCACAGAGACTGTTGATGGTTTCGCAGTGATGCAGAAGGATGTTGGCTGCCAAAAGGATTTTGTCGCAATCCATGATGGAGAAGACTGGATGCTGTCGAAGAGGAAGAGGCAGATGAAGGCTGCAGAGGTCTGCACCGCTGGTCTGTTGGTCTGAAAGTGCGATGCAGACAAGTTGCTCCGCCTTTTTATAGGCAGTATAGGTGTCCCTTTGCATCCTCTAGGCATCCTCTAGGCATCCTCTATGCATCCTTAATATCTGAGATAGGTCCCCTCTACAAACGTTTTTTCCATTTTAAACGCTTTGTTTCCGTTCTGCATCCATTCTGCATCTGTTCTGTGTCCGTTCCACTTCCTCCCTGTGTCCGTTTACCGCTGGAGTGGATGGAGTTGAGTGGATGCGCAGCGGATGCCTAGCAAATATAGCGGATGCGTAACGGATGCAGAACGAATGCATAGCGGATGCCTAGCGGATGCAGAATGGACGAACTGGATACATTTTCCACGCAAAAGTTTTAGGCAGCCTAAAACTTTTGGAGCGGATGAAACATCAATAAACAGATGCTGGACGGATTGAGAGGAAGCCAAATGGAGGCAGTGAGTACATCGCGTTTTAGAACGGATGGCAAGATTTTTTTTCCGTTTTGCTTCCTCTTTGCATCCGTTTTTGCAGTGTGACAGGGCCTTAAGTACCCTTTCGAATCCTTAAAATCGTCAAGTCTCCAATTTCTGACATATAAAGTAGTTTTCCTTATAGTGGAAAATACTTCCACTCGTCGTATTTCAGGACTGACAGCTTTGTCAATCAGAAAAGATCTTTGTGTCTTCCATTCTGACTGGGTGGTCCTTCGTCCTGATCCTATGTTAATACCCAAAATTAATTTAGCTTTTCATATGGCACAAGAGCTGATAGTTCCTAATTTTTGTCACAGGCCATCTCAAAGGTTGGAACTACAATGGCATTGGCTGGATGTGAGGCAAGCATTGTGAATATTTACCACACAGCAACTTTCAGGAAAACAGAAACTTTATTTGTGTCGTTTCAGCCAAACACTCAGGAATGCAAGGTCTCTTTTCCACAATAGGCCGTTGGCTACGGGCTGCAATAGCGGAAATGTATCAGACTCAATCACTACAGGTACCCAAGAGCATAACAGCTCATTCAACAAGGAGCACAGCAACATTGGCAGCATGGGCCATGTAGGCACCAAGAACTGATATTTGTCAAACCACAACCTGTGCCTCTCCATTGCCCTTCATTAGTCATTATAAAATAGAAGTGTTTGCATCCACTGAGGCCTCCTTTGGCAGAAGAGTTCTGCAATGGGTCCACGGGGACCAGGAGGGAATTCCAAGTCCCTCCCATATGACAGACCAAGCTTTGGTATGTCCCACTATTGGATGCTCTGAACAGTTCATAGGGGAAAGGGCATTGGTACTTATCTGATATGCCTGTTCTCTTTGAGCTGAGAAGAGCATCCAGCCCCACCCCTTTTTTCCATCTGGTGGGGTCCCATTTCAGCCAATGAATTTTAAGGCATTGAGGGCAAGTGGTGTTTATTCTCTCATCTTCGCCAAAACTGGGGAACACTGGGGAGGAATTCTGTGGAGGAAGAGGAGCATTCCATAAATTAGGCCAGCCTAGATGTGTAGAGACTGAAGCACCTCCCATGACTGGACGTTCTTCACAGCTCAAAGAGAACGGGCCTATCAGGTAAGTACCAACACCCTTTCTGCTTTAGTCAGATTTCATCATAAATATTGTACCCCATTCTACACATCTCTACAAATATATCACTATGAATGATCAGAAGACTGAAAATTATAGGCAAAAGATCGGGGAAATTTTAGCTAGGGGAAAAATAAAGGATGGACTGTTTACCTGAAAAGATACATTGAAGGAAGGCATAGAACTGGTGTTCTATCATCATAGACTGTATTACTTTGTAAAAGTTATTTTAGAAAGAAATTTAAGTTATAGAAAGACAAGTTCCAGAAGAATTTTAGGAGTATTAGTATAATGGTAAAAGCAATTCAATAATGAAATAATTTGTATGGGAAGTGGTGAATTGCTTTTATTAGTTGTATTGCAACAGGAATTCCGATACAGTTTTTAGGGATGCTTTAATCTGGATTCCTGCATTGAGCAGTAGATTGAATATAGTGTCTTAAATAGTTCTTTCCCACTCTATGGTTCTTTAATTCTGTGAATGATTTGACAAATATGTTGGCTCACATATCTCCTGGAAATATGCCTGTTGGAGACCTGTTGAAACAAATTGCTAATTTACCACATGGCAAATTTAACTAAGAGTAATTTAAGCCAAAATTGTTAAATCAATCATGATTGTATTTTATTTTTTAAAATAATGAATTATGGATTTATTGTGGAATTGGGAAATACACACACACACACACATACACACACACACACACACATATATATATATACTATATGTTTAAAAAGTGTATATGCTTTATTTTTCAACTATCATTATGACATTACATTGTACTATTTTTTCATGTGAGATGCTGCATTTAAAAAATGTCCTTGATTTATTTTCTCTGCATTCCTATATTTTCTTGCATTAGAACTAGCAAATCACTGTCTATGCAGATTGATGGGGAGCCATGGATGCAAACACCTTGTATAGTAAGTTTGTCTTAATCAGTATATGTAATAAAATGATCAAAGTAATAAAATTAATGTTTTTTCTATGATCCTAAAATCTTGCAAATTTCAGAAAAAATTATTTATGCAGCATAGTATACAATTACATTCATTGTCTCCTTTTGTATGATTAAACATAAAACCTTTCAATTGCACTTCAATAAAAGAATGCTCAATAAATACTTCTGGCCATTCAACCTTTCTAACTGACTCAGGCAAACAATTCAGGCTTCTGAAGACTATGTCAGGCTTTGATTAAATAACCAAGGAAATGTAATCATGATGTAGAGATGATGGGAGATGTTTCTATTCTAATTTACTTTCCACAGAAGAAATAGGAAATCAGATTAAATCCAATACAGCCAATTCACATATTACATCCAAGTTTCTCACCAAGTGTTCACACAAAAGGGAACTAAATGCAATCATAGATGGTTTCATTTTTGTGTTGATAATTTCAAATTAATGTTCCACCTTTATTTTAAAAAGAACACTCAAGAAAGAACAAGATGGTTAAAATAACAATATGTCAATTTTATTTTTTTTTAAGATGATAATTGGAAATACCTTACGGCAAAAGGAAACTAAATAGTAAAATTTCAGACAAGCGAGTTAATGAATTTAAGCATAAAAACATCAGGCAAAGGAAACTCTCCAAATGAAAGAATGACTTTCTGAACAGGAAGATCCACAGTCTTAGTGTGATCACTAAGGAAGTCTTTTTTGTTAGAGATAACATTGTTTACCCTAACTGGTTTAGGTGAAATAATAACTATGAATCATAGTTGTGTATGTTAAAGTGTCTGCAGCTTTAACTGTGGAATAGTAATTAAGGGAGTGGTTATGAAAACACTTTAAAAGTGGCAAGACTACAGCTTGCTCACTCTGGCTTTGATGATCCCTGATTACT